>JAPSGF010000006.1:18710488-18909552 GCA_035772895.1 Perdix hodgsoniae
TGTCAACGGTTTATGGGCTGGTCCGGCCCAGTTCCGTGACCAGCAGGGCGGAGGGATCTGCGGATCCGCGCCTCTGGGAAAGGGGAAGCAGGGGACCCCAAAATACTTGAAAACAACAGCACTGATCTGAGGTGGAACAAATGATTTTACTAAATATAGTAGAGAGAGAGAGAGTCTGTTTGAATTGTATAGACCTCACCACAATGCTGGGGTGAGAAGTGCAGTCCAGTTGGGTGACTGAAGTACAGACGGCGAAGCGCAGGCGGCGAAGCGCAGGCGGCGAAGCGCAGATAGCAGCGAAGCGCAGATAGCAGCGAAGCGCAGGCAGCGAAGAGCAGGCGAAGAAGAAGGATCAGGTGACCTTGCTTGGAGTTATATCCCCTTGCTGACCGCAAAGTCTCCTGGGGAAATGTAGTTCTTCTCCGACGGACGAACATTCGGCAGAAATCAAACCCCACCCCCAATGCATTACATGATGTTATGGTGTGGAATACTGATGACCAAAAATCATAAAACCATGACAACTTGAGAAAGCATTTAATGAATTGAGTAACCCAAAAGTTAAAGAGAGCAAAAATTACTGTTAAAATGACAAATTACCCATTTCACCTGCCTTGTGTGACTAGATTTATTTCCCAGGAGAAACGAGCCAGAGGATATGTTCACATTTGTACTTGTCCAGTTTGTAAAACAAAGTGCAGCAATAAAGAACTGTTTGTGAACTCAAAGGCTCATAGGCAGTCACAGGCACAATAGATTAGCACACTACCATACTGGAAACGAGAGTCCTCTGCTACTGACAGGCATTAATGGGCTTTGAGAAACAGAAACAGAATGAGAGGTTGAGGAGATATCCTCATACCTGCCAATAGCAAATACTATTAAATTTCACTCCATGGTATAATTTACTGGAGCTCATAAAACCAACAGAACTGCAAGTCATGCCTGTGATGAAGCCAAAGAAGAAAAGTGCGCATGTTTATCTTCATTTTTGCTCTCACCATGAAGAACAGTACGACGATATGCATTTCAACCTGCTGGACAGATCACTGTAATAGTGACTCTCTCAGCTTGAGATCTGTACTTTCATCTTGATGAGGTGGAGAACAAAGGTATTTTATCCTGAAAAGGTACAGAAGGGAACTTTCCCCAGTGGCGAGCAGTCTGACTTAGCCTTCATGGTAGCCATGGGTTCTCAAAGGTTTTTGTAGATGTTCAAAGTGCAATCTTCAAATCCTTCTAACTTTCATTTTGGAAAAATGTCAGAGTTTACTTGAATGTCAGTGAATTCAACCTTCTCAAGTTGCTTAAGTATAGAAAAGTGGTACTTCAGTAGGGTAGCTGACTGAAACTAGAACAACACTGTAGGTTCTCATCTTTGTATGCTTATTAGCAGAGGATGGAAGAGGCAGAATTTTAATTAGATTCAGCAATTCTGTGAAGAGAAAAAGTTCTTTGATCTCAAGTGAAAGATTGAAAAGAATGATCAGAATATGTAAATGTGGGCTTGACTTTGTAAAGAGAACTGTAAATTCAAAGCAGAATGTATTCTTAGGAAGGAAAGACATGAAGTATTGTCAAAAGAATCACAGAATCATTTAGGTTAGAAAAGACTTGTAAGATCATAAGGTCCAAGAATGCTGAGACATAAAACATACCTGTATAAGCAAACAATCATAAAATGAAATGTAACGAACAAAATAAGACAACAAATGTCTCCTAGACACCAAGGTAACCAGACTCCAGAAAGTCCAGAGTGAAAAATCAATTTGCCACAGTTGTCTATGGCACTGTCATAAACTCCAACAAAATGAAACATGAATACAGAGAAGAGATGAAAAAAAATTATTTTTTTCCCATTACCATATACCATTTATACAAAAAGGAAGGTATATTTTGAAACTTTTCAAAAGGACAACTGGCTTGGGTCCGTTCACTGCCTGACACGTAACAGAGCAAACCTAAACAGTACTTGTTTAGCCAAATGAGAATGTATTGCATTGGTTCACATAAATAATGGTTTATGTGAAACAACTGGTTCCATGAAATAATGATAAGAGAGGAAAGGACATTGGTGAAGATTCTGATAGCCAATTTCAAATTTCATTTGTTACTCAGTCCAGACTTGATAAGCCACTGAACAATTTTTCATCTACATGTTTAAAATAAAATTCAGGAGCTAACTCAGAAAAATGTTATGGCGTGCTGAAGAATATACCACATTTAAGACAGAATGAACTACAAAGACCTTCAATAAATCAGAAAGATTTCTTTTAGTTAATATGGGTGCCTTCAAAATCAGCCCCTGCCTCTGTCAAGTCACCACAGGCTTCCTCCCTCCCTCCTAAGTCACATCTAGTGTAAATTGTTAATGGCATTCAGAATGCAGTACACTGTGTAATTTACAAAATTCATAGCATAAGTTAAACTAAATTATCATAGCTGTTAGCATAAATTTGAGAATATTTGTTCTAGTATTAGGAAACAAATTCAGGCAAACCCCTTGCCTCAAACACAGGATAATGTTTGAGTGAACAGACAAGCAGACTGCACAACAACCCTGATACCCCACTTTTGATGGAGTAATAGCTCTGCTCAGAAGGGTCTGGGAGTAGTCTAATATACCCTTCTCATTACTTCACATACTTATCCTCAAAGCTATTTCTTGGACATGTGTTTAAAAGTTTCATATCCAGGATGGATGAATCACAAGCCATTGTTGTCTAATAACCAAAATGGCTGCTGAAGTTAAACACTTTATGTAAGTTGCTTTTTCTGGGTAGTTTTTCGAGTCACTTAGGGAAACAGTCAAGTGAACATACATTATGTTGCTGTGTGCGTAGGTGTGTTTTTAAGTTTAAACAATGCATTTGTAGGAGTTACCCGGAATTATACTGCAGACATTGAAATCTTCCACGCCCTGAAGAGGTGATTTGAGGAGCTAAAGATTCTCATTACCCTTTAAGTACTTTCCAGTGTGCACAGTCCTATTTCTACAGATAAAGGAAATAATAACAAAATGCACAGTGACATTAATATAACTGTTTATGTATAGGTAAATTAAGCCCTGATTTAAAAATAAATTGTGTATAAATATTACCATTGTCCTTGGGTGGGAGGGCATGGAGGACAGGAGTGATTTCAGGGTAGGGGTTTGCGAGGAAAATCATAAAAATCGTGTCTGTAAATACAGTTATTGGCTGATTAAACTATGCATATTTGGAACCCCTTGAAATTCAGCAAAAATACATTTGTGAACTCAATTTCCAAGCACTAAAGAAAATGTGTATCGTATTGTTAAATGATGTTATAGCACTAATGATAACAATGCTCATGGATTTTAGGAAGAGAATTAACAGCCTACAATTATTACAAATCAACTTGAATCACCTGCAGTTGGATGTAAATTAGGGAAGCTAAACCAAAGTCTTACTTTGAGAAAATACTATGTGAAAATGTTTTGCAAATACTTTTCAAGGTTTTAATTGTCACTCAGTTTCTAAGCGTTAACTATACAGTGAGAGCTGTTGAACTGATATCTGCCTTTGTAAACAAAAAACAAATGATTGGAAGTAAGACTTTTGCAGAAAAAAAATGAACCAAAGCTAGTGGACTGGAACAGCATAACAGGAGTGCCCACCTACAATGCAGTGCTAGCCAGCCTCTCACATTTATGATTCAAAAAAGTCTACTTCAAGTATGCATAAGTTTCAGAAACTGAAGGACTCAAAATTTTATTTAAAATATTTTCAAAACTTAAAATATTTTCAAAATGTAATTATACAAAGCTTGCTTTTTGTTAACAAAATGTTTTAGTTTTTATTTTTTTTTTAATATTATATGGACAATTAGATTAACTTAAAAAAAAAAAAAAAAAGTAAATTCTTTTCCTACTTATCAATTTAAATGGCTGTTCTCAACCATTATTTCATCCGGAAACGTTTCCAGAGACAACCAGAAATTATTATTTGGCACAACAATATGAAACCCCAGGATTATTTCCAAGCTTATACCTGTGTTGAAATTGTAAAAAACTGAGAATTTGATTGGATGCAGGTATTGATGGGGCATGACACACTTCAATATTTCAAAGTTATTTAGAGAGAGAATCATGGTTATCGTATGTAGTTCTTGAAAGTTGGCCACTGTTTTTATGAAGCTGAAATATTTAGGACCACCTGCACACAGTATCAAACAGCTCCTTTGATACAAATTATAGAAATATTAATTTTTCTTAATATTTTATTAGTGACATTAAGTTCTTCACATTAGCAAAATCTAGGGAAAAAGGCTACAACTGACATGAATTGTACTTCCTGATGATTCTAATTCTTGTTATTTGAATACAAAGTCCGAATAAGTTGCCATTTGTGACACTTCTATCAAAGTTTGATCCAGACAAATATTTTTCTACTACTGACAGATGTCTCCTTAGTTGCCACATGGAAGATGTGATATCTACAATGTACAAATGCAATCTCTTCCCTAAAGAATCACACAGAAACAACTCAACCCACACAGTGCTCTTCATTATTATTATTTATATATAAGGTTTCCTAAACCTGAAAACTTCACCTGCACTTACAACGAAGCCTGCATTGAGGAAATTATTCATACTGAGTCCAGTAGAATGTGATGAGAACATTACAGCACAGTAAACAAATTCATGATTATTCACAGCAGTGCAGCTACTGTTTAAAAAACAACAAAATGAACAAATATACTAAATTAAAAAAATATTAATTACATAAAGTGTCGCGTTATACCATTAAATATGTGCTTTTAGTGTTTGACATACTTGAATTTGTAGATTACATTAGGAGAAAAATACTGTTATTTTCTATTACTACAGCATTTTTTTAAGGAATAAGTAGTGCAGTTATTTCTCAAATGTTTTGCACCTTAAATATCTGTATATCCACATGAATAGTGGTTGCAAACATAAAATCCTCTCAGCTACAGAAAAATCCATAGATCATATAAAGTTTCTGATGGGTAAAGATTTTGTTGGGTAACTAGCAAATATCTGTCTTGTTGTTTGGAAACTGTATTACTGTGATTAATAAAACTAAAAGTAAGAAAGCCTGGCTTTGAAACACAGCGTTTTCTTCCTTGTTGTTTGAACCAAAGGCAATACAGACTTATGATGTGTTAATCTGCAGGCTAGGTTATCTTTTGGTTGGGTTATGAGGATATTCTGATATGGTATCTCAGTGCTTTGGTAGTTTTACGTCTTATATTGCTCTGATAACAGTGTTCCATGCTATCAAAAGGGTTCTGATGAGATTCATTAAGCGCAAATGATTCTGTAAATCTTGTGTGATAGCCAACATGAAATCCATGCTAAAATCAATGAAATAAGGTGCTATACTTGTACTACAGGAGTAATTCCGATTCTATGATTCTATGAAGAGGTAAGTTTTTATTACCTGGATTATAAATGGGTACACCTAAAGAATGGTTCTGTGCAGATTTATGCAACATGACAGTTTCATATCCATGGACAGGACAGGAACTTAGTAAAAGGATAACATTTTCTTCTGAAGGAAATTTAGCTTGTGTGCTTGTTCAAACCTCATTCTATATCAATTTTAACTGTTCTTTGTTTTGTTTTCTGTTTTGCTGAAGTAAAAGTATAACTTTCCTTAATAATGATAGTGTTACTGGTTACTACCCAGTTGTCCAAACTTGCAATCTATTAAATAAAAAGATAATTTCCTTAACAATGACAAAGCAACTTAGTAGATTTTGATGATATAATCCAAATATTTTTATCAAGTACAGAAGAAGCAAATATTTTAGAAGAATTAAAAAGACAAATTTCAGTGCAACCATTTGGATACCAAGCCTCTTTGACTGTAGACAACACGCTTTTGAGAATTTGAGATGATAGTTATTTATTTCTTTACTGAGGAAGTAAGTACTCATGTATTCGATCTTAAGTCTGCGGATGCTTTGAGATATGGATTCATTTGGACTAATGCCTTTATTTAAACTGGATAAATAAAATGGCTGGATTTGTTAAGGACTCAACACTCGGGGAATTTCAGAGATGGAAATTCTTCACAGCTATTATTTTATCTGGCACTGAACTCCAGTTCTAGCTATTTATATAAAATACAGATGACTGTAAAAACTTATAGGTATCTTAGAGACATTTATAAACATATTGGTAACATTCCTCAGAAAATGAACATTAGCAACATCATCAGTGTATATGTGACTAGTAGTTGACATCATTTTAAAAAAAATTAAGACAGAAGCAAAATGTAAAATTAAAGGAACATCAGGGTTACCAGTCATTTCACATTTTTAAAGAAAAGTGATTTATAGAATTATACAATCATAGAATCATTAGAGTTGGAAGGGACTTCTGAAGGCCACCTAAACCAGCTCCTCTGCAATGAACAAGAACATCCACAGGCAGACCAGGTTGCCCAGGGCCTTATCCAGCCTCACCTTGAAAATTTCCCGGGATGGGGCATCTACCACATCCCTAGGCTACTTGTTCCAGTGCTTCACCACCCTCACTGTAAAAGATTTTTTCCTTGTATTTAACCTAAATCTACCCTCTTTAAGCTTGAGCTTTTTATCATAAAGAATTGTAACTTCAACATTTTAAAAATTATAATATAAAAAATGAGGATACCTAGAGAATAAGTGTTCATGTTAAAACACTGGAAATGCGTTTTCTTAAGAAGTAAAAATCAATTATTTAATCTTATCAATGATATGAACTAAACCAAAACTTCTTCTATGTCAACCGTCATTCCTAAGCATAGATTGACAAGAATAAACTATTTGCAATGCTAAAAAAGGAAAATATTTTTAAGATCATTATACTCAAACTATCTCTCATGCACAATATAACCTATTTGACAAAAAACTGCATTAGAACTCACAGTTAAAAAAACCACCCTAACTTGCACCTCATGAAGCAGTATGTATTCAAACAACACTGAAGAATGACATACTTACGCAATTGGTTTTTCCAGTCTGCTCCCCTGTGATCCAACTATTTCTCCAAGTGTACAGAACATTTGTCCCAAAAAATCCTGAAAAGCAGTAACAAGATAACTCAGAAATTGTGTTTTCTACAGGGAAAAACAAAAGGTTTTCCATCAATTAAGGCTTTTCTTTAGAGTAAAACACACTCTACTGAATATTGTGTCTAAATAGTAATTGTGTAATTGTACTGTTCTTATGTTGCCTTTTTCATTAACAAAAATGAAACTGAGATGGAAAAAAAATTAAACTTTCCTCTTCAAAGAAGGTTTTAAGAATCTTAAGAACCTTCAAAAACATTATAAAGCCTTCCTCACGAAACTGGAGCATTTTAATAGATTGCTCATCTATGAAGGACTGTACAACGAGTCCACCAATTTCGTGAAAGTTAATTATGTTGGAAAGGAGTTCAAGCCTGCACAGGATCTTTGTGAGAATTCTGGATTGACAATCCAGGATTTCTTTAATGGCAGACATTATTTTTTATTTTTATAATTTTACAGTATCAAGTAATTTTCATATTCCATCTCCTTGCTACAGAAGTAGCAGCTTAAAATGAATGGATTTTCAAAGTGTTGGATGGATATTGAAAAAAAAATTATGCTGCAGTTCAGCTCCTGAAAAGATATGCACATGTGCTTAAATGTGCGCTTTGTAGTAATATATCTCATTAAAGTTATACTTGTGAGCATTATTCTTGTTATTAACAAGAGCACAAGCTCTGTAATTCTCTCTAAGCATCTGGTATTAATTGCATTCAAAAGTAAATAAATTAAGAAAGCTAAAGCATTTCAGGAGAAGATATTGTAATAACCAGGAAAAAAACTTACATGCTTTGATAGATTAGGGCTCTTGGAGTCAACATCATAGCTTTAAAAACAAAAAAGAAAGTTTTATCCAACTTGCTAGATGACTGATCTGAGAACAATGTAAAAAAATGAAAATCAAACAATTCCTTCAGCTATTTCAGTGTGAAATTTGCACAAAAAGATACATGAATGGAAGTCTCCAGTAAGAAAGGCAAATCAAATCATTACAGATTACAAGACTACTGTTCACTAGTTATCTAAAATAAAATGGTTTTCAGAGTGCAGGTTAATAAGAGAAATTATTCTAATACTCCTGTTCAAACAATGGAAGCTAGAAAAAAATCAGAACAAAATTTCAAAATTAATCTTTTTAACAGAAATCAAACTACACTGTGAATTACTTTCTCAGTCAGATGAATTGAAAAACTACCTAACTAAATAAAAATAACTGCCAATAAATCAAATTGCTTTAAACAAGCATTTGACTTGTTCTTTTCAGCTTTTTATCATAATCTTCCCCCAGCTAGAAAATGGCATTGTCTTCTTTTCATTATCATGTCAGATTTTTTTAAAGAAATTACACTGTGAATTCAAGAAAATTTTTAAAATATTTAATACAGTAAGTGCTTTTGGGAATACCGGTCTTGATACTAGCAGTCTTCCCTCATTGTCAGACAATCCCCGGTAATATTTTTACCATTTCACACAGTAATAGAATTGAAAGAGTACTCTCAGTCCACACTGCATGTTTTGATTCCTGTGGTACACCAGCCATTTGGGCTGCCATAACTGCCTGCTGGGATGCACTGTGGAACAGATCAGAAATTAGGAAGATGGGAAGCTGGATGTGGTGCAGTACAGCCAGTTTTACGAATGTATGTGTAAACAAGAAGAAAAATAATAGAAAGAATGACTACAGGAATCACTAACTGTTGGTTTCTGAAAAATAATAACTGCACATTCTCTGGTGAAACTGAGCAGAAACAAAGCAAAGAAACAAACAGAAAAAAAAAACCAAACAACAAAAAAAAACAACTGATAGCTTGATCTCAGGGCTAGCTATGCTAGTGGAACAAAAGAAATACTTAACTGGCAAAATCAGTAAAAAAACATCAAATAGCAATGCAAAGAAGGCTGAGGCACTGGTCCTATATGATGTACACAGGGGCTCCTGCTCATTTATCAGTACCCTCATAAGAACAAGAATCAGAGATATGCCAGTCTTTTTCTTTTGTGCTCCAGAAACTGAAATCAGGCCTTTCTCTCTTTGAAAAATAACGTTTTGGCCAACTGTAGTACACAATTTTACTGAGGAATTTAAAAAAAGAAGCCTTCTAAAGATACTTCTTTCTTGATCTATATTGAAGTTCTAATCCGTCAACAGCTATGAGTCACATTTTTAACTACAGTAATTCATTTCCAGTCAGTTATAGGACTTTGAAGTGTAATCACAGGCTGGCTATACAGTACGGCAAGCATTAAAAAACATTATTTGGCTTTGAGTTCAAACTTGTGCCTGTCAACAGTAGAAAGCAGGCAGGTCTTTCTTGTAAGTACAGAATATGATGTTTACAGCTTTTTGTAAATAAACAGTCAGAAGTCCACTTCTGAGTACATGAAGAATCAAATAGGAGATTAACTTTCCCCTGTAAGCTCCAAGTACTTTTTCAGACTACACTTATCTAGAAGTTCTTCACAGACTTCTCTTTCTTTGCTTCGACTGAGTCAAACATTCTTTTCCTTATTCATTTCCTTTGCTCTTCTATTGCACTTTCTCCTCCCATAACACACATGCAGCCTACAATGAACAACAGATAGCCAAATCAGGATTCCTATACTGCCCTAACTGTCTTCTCACTTCCAAAACACTTCATCTGATCTTGGAAGGGAAACCTCTATTTCACAGTGACTAACTCATACTAAAAGAAAACTTCAACAGCAAGAAACAGTTGTACTCAGCAGATTTAATTATACTGCATCCCAATTCTAGGAAAAAAAAAAATATTGGTGAAAAAAAAAAAATCAACATCAGGTTTTCATAGTGAAGATGGAAACAACTGCACTGGGCCACCTAGAAGCATCCTGCAATCTATCCTGGCATTCATTTAACTCCTTCAACAGCTGAAGTCCTGATGGAAACACCCAGCTGCTACCTGTGCACTGGATACAATAGTACTTTCTCTCCCTTGCTCATTCTTCCAACAGTTCTTACCAGCTTACGCAGCACTGTGACTTGCTATAAAAAGACAGTTGAAGCTGAAAACAATTAGACATGATTATTTCATTTGCTTGTTTCTATGACATAAGAGATACTGCTATTCAAGAGTGTTTCAATATGATCTGCTAGCAACTTAAAACAAAACCAGTACAAAAGAAAAAAACACATGTAATTTTATTAATACTGCTAACATACATGTCTGGCACCATATCTATATTTTTTCCATTACTATAGGAAAAATCCACACTAACGCCCTATTTACTTTATGTCCTGATGAATATACAGATTGATTTGCATTCCAGAAACTCCAAAAAATAAAAAATAAAAATAAAGAGATCGTAAAATTTGCTTTGAAACAACTACTTGAATACAAAAATGGCACATGGAGGCTAAAGAGTATAATATTTAAAAATGGCTTTACAACAGACTTCCCGGAAGATTTTAGGCAAATAAAGAAGGGTTTATCCCTCTGCTTTGCTGTCTGCAAGACAGAAATGTTCTAAAAGCAAACTAATTAAACAATATTATAAAAGCAATGACTGTATGACTACATTTTGATTAGTTAGAACTCAATTTCTGAAAACTCAGTCGTTGTTACATATTTATTTCTGAAGAAGAAATGCTAAATCAGTTGTGTTTATTAATTTGTTCAGTGTCAAGAAGCACTATTTATTTTCAAGCTAATTTCATGCTTTACAAAACTTATTATGTCTACAGAGATTGTAATATTAGAGTCAAAGAATGTTAACTTACAAATCAAATCGCAGATTCTCTCTTTCTTCAAAAAAGTAGTCCATTATAAATTTTCTTACAAAATCTGGATTTAAAGTATTGTCAATTACTTCTGTTCTTCCAAACTGTAAAAGAAAAGTATCAGTTTAAGGCAAGTAATTTAAGATGCTTGAGTTAACTAGACTTCTAACACTGCACTATGATATGAAAAAGCATACGATTTTTTTTCTTAAAAAGTTGTCAACAAAGAAAATGTGTTCATACGAATGGACCAGTTACACGTGGATGAAGACTGGCTGGCAGAAGAACTCATAGATCGCCATGAAGGGTGGTGCATGCCCTGTGTCATATGGTAAAAACTTTATAAATGCTATTATAAAACTATATAAACTCCTAAAGTTAATTAGAATCCTCAAAAATTTGATGAAGAAATTCAGTAGTATAAAAGCCCACTTTTCCTTCATGAAAGACAATAGCAAACAAAAGCTTACACAGACTGCTTATTTCAGGTAGATTTAAATATTAGAGAACATAGTTCTTCTGCCAGAAGCATATCATTTTTGCGCTATCCTACTTCTATTTCACCTTTGTTCAACTCTCTTTTTACATCTAATCTCTGAGCTTTCTGCAAAATGCCTTTTTTCCCCTTGGTGTTTACAACGAATTCTTGATGAGCTGAAAATATTTTATATAAAGAAGATAACTTTTGATTGACTTCAGTTCATAAGCATCACAGATATAAATAACTGATTATAAAACTACAGTTCTGCGTTGTAACAGTTCTTTTGAGATGCTGTATTTTTGAAACAGATAGCAAAACAAAGAAGATTGAGTTAATTACATGAGCATTTTATTTTGTCCTACATATTGAACATATCAAGACATTCTAATAGAGCCTACTGAAAAGGTCACTGACACTTTCCTGAAAGATCATCATTAGCAACTTTCCAAAACTGCAGTCTGTGACTCCAGTCTTCCAGCGAGTCAAAGACTGCCAATTGCTTAGTTGACAGGACCGAATTAAACCCAAAAACACAGATAAGGAAATAATAAAGACAGTTTTTTCTTCTAACTGAAATTTTTTGAAAATTTGTTTTGAAGTTTCCATATCACAGGTGTGAATGCAGCCACCACACAGAGCCCAAGTTTCTAACTGGAGCCCTGAATATTTAAATTAACATCTACATGGTATGAAAAAACAAGAGCGTACTCCGCTGTTGCTTCCTCTCAAAACTCAGGAATTTCCTTTCATTACTCAATTCTCATTAAAACAAAATAGTAAAGAACTCCAGACACATTACTTCTGTGATTTAAATAAATACAATTACTTTCAGCAATTATTTTTCCCCTTAAAATACCTGAGTATCTTCCAACACCACTCATTCGCACTGGCCATCTAGAGAAGTCTGTATCCAAGAGTATGACTGCTTAGTGAAAAGCTATCACCCACCTCAGGTGCAATGAAATATTCAACAGAAATTGACACATCTTCAAGACATAGCATTATAAATTCTCAAAAACAGGAACAACCCTCAGAAGTGGCACAGTGGTGATTTGCATCTTTAAATAGCACGTTCAAATTCTCTTAGGAAAGTTCACTTTGTTATCCTGTGAGATGTTCAATCATGACAGTATTATTCAGAGAGATTTATATTCCAGCATCTCCCATGAAAGGCAAACATGCAAAACTATCTTTACAACAAGCAAGACCCTCTCAAAATTAAAAGACGAAGAAAATTTAACACATAGTGTCAATTAGCATATTGCTCTGCCAAGCCTTTACACCTCAGGTCTTAAAAGACAGGTAAAATGACTTCTTGATCTCACTGGAAACTTGAGATCCCCTGCAAAAAGGCTTCTAAGTATGTCCTACAGCACCAACTGTTTAGAAAGTAGGATCAAGAGCAAACGCTATATTTCTTCAACTCTCCTAAGCCAAGCAATTGTTATGAAAGGGGTAAGGCACTGTTTGGAAGCGTGTCAAAGAAATCTCCTGAGAGTTAAAGATATGGGATATTCAACTGGAACACCCAGAATCTCTTAAGAAAGGATTGGCATTTGTGCACAGGATCATGGAAACTGATCAGAACAAGAATAAATGCTTTCATACAGTTTGCTTCAAAGGAAAAAAACAGTCTCTTGAGAAGACTGGAGGTATTCTTTGAAATATTTGAATAAAGTTGACAGGTAGAGTGCTGTAAAAAACACTCTCTTGAATCAGCACTGGTCACTGTTATGGCTAAGTATCAATGAATGAGAAAGGAAAGCTTCACTAGAAAGTTGGCACTTCTATGGGAACAAGTATGAGTGAGATACATGTCTGGGCTTAAGTCCTCTCTGTTTCAAATTTGCATGTATGCGAGCTGAAGTTTCTCATCAGTTTTGAGGTGAAATAAAGCTCAATATTTATACAGAAAATCGTCCCCTGTCAACTGCACATATTAGAGCACTGAACAGTACTGGAGGTCAGGAAAAACTAGAAGCTAGAATATCTGACTAAATGAAATATGCAGCAATATATAAGCAATTGGTACTGTCTGAAGGTGTGCACTGAGAATGAGAAGCCACCCTGACACAGGTTGACACAAGTTTCAAAGCAGGAATGAGAAATGAAATCAATGGGGCATAAGGACCATCATCATTTTTACTGTTCTGAGCAGGAGTACATCTCATCTGAGGAGTGCTTTTTCCACCTCAAGTTTCCTACTTCTTCCATTTGCACTCTCACAGCATGCCAGACAAATATTCTCTAGAACTGGAATTGGCTGCAAGCAGAAGAAACTTATATGTAAAAGTGAAATCTGATGGACACTGGCTTAAGACAGAAAGGACTCTGGGCATTCAAGAAAATGTGTACCAGGTCCTAGGATGACTATGTTGTAACTAGCAAAGCTACCTGAGGCACACCAGGTACATTAATAAGACTTAGTCAGTAGCGGTTCTCTCTCACGCCTTGTCCAACAGAATCAGATGCACATACGTAAAAATATCAATGAAAATATTTCCCAGTATGTGTGGATTTAAGTAGTAAATTCTTCTATAAGACCCCTTAATCACCATGCAGGAAAAGAAAGGTTTTATCTTCATAAACTGATCATGCCTCTTGATTGATGACAGACACGGAACATCAACCACTTCTGTAGGAAGCCTACTTCAGTGTTTGCCACAGTAAAATTTTCTCAAAATTTCTCCTCCTCACAAGTTCTAGCAAATAACAAGGTCACCTCTAAGCCTTTTTTTCTCCAGACTTGACAACCCAAGCATCCTCAGCCTCTCCTCATAGGACATACCTTCCAATCCTTTCACCAACTTTGTTGCTTTCAAGGACTAAAGGAACATTCTTTTTTCATTGTGGAGTTCAGAACTCCAGAATATTGAAGGTGAAGGCACACCAATGGCTAAATACAGTGTCAGCAGGCAGCATCACCTGTTTTGACTGGCTGTCTACACTTCGTTTAATGCACCCCAAAGGACAGTGAGTTGTTTGAGCGTGCAGCAGAGAAGAGCAACAAAGCTGGTGAAGGACTAGAAAACAAGAGACATGAGGAGCAACTGACAGAACTGGGGTTGCTTAGTCTCTACAACCACTGGAGTGGGGAGGATGTTAGCCTCTTTCCTCAGGTGACAAGTAATAGGAGGAAACAGATATCAGCTGCTCCAGGGGAGGTCTTGTATGGACATTAGGAAGAATTTCCTCATGGAGAAGGCAGTGAAGCAACAGAACAGGCTGCCCTGGAAGAAGTGAAGTTCCTATCCCTGGTGGCATTTAAGATATGCATGGATGCAGAACTAAGAGACATGGCATTAATGACATTACTCAGTAGGTTCATCAACAGTTGAATTTAATGATCTTGAAGGTCTTTTCCAACCTAAATGATTCTGTGAAGAATGTGACTGTGGCTCTGAAAAAAGAGTACAATAGGGAGAAACAGATGTGCCAAAGATTGGATGAATAGCTGGAGAAGGTCCTGAAAACAAAACTGGCAATCACAGTAAGGTCAAAAAAGCTCTCTCCCTCATTACATTGATCCAGACTTCCTAAAATAATTAAATTAAGATAGAGCTCACTCTTGAGCAAATTGTTCTTGTTGGAGTAGGAAGCAAACAATTCTTCATTTGATGAACCCAATAAGAAACTGCTCTCAAGAATTTCAGAATATGTCATTCACTTGAGGGATAGTAAATGGACAATAGAACAAAAGTATAGATGAGAAAGATGTGTTAAAATGCATGACTTTCACTATCTGTAGACAGACTGTCCATCCTGAACATTCAATTCTCAAACACAGGGCTGTTCTTCACCGAAGGGTTCAATTCTCAAGCATATTCCACACTGCTCCAAGCTTCAAGATGCTACTTTGAAGACCTGAGTTTCACTCACCAAGAAATTGTATACACTGTTCTTATAATGCTTGTTAAACACATAAGAGAGATGAACCCCTGTACCTCAGGTTTTAATGCAAAGCTCTGCTACGTAGTTTCCCACTCACTGGATGCTAAGAAGGCTGATCAGCAGGCTGGAACACAATCCATGAGGAAAAGCCGATGGAGCTTGGTTTGTTCAGTTTGAAGAGGAGAAGGTTTAGGGAAGATCTATTGTCACTGCCATCCTCTAGTATACCTAAGCAACATTGTAGAAGACAAAGCCAGACAGTTCAAAGAATGTAACAAAAAGAAAAGACACTTCTATCACAAATGAAACCAAAGAAAATTATGATGGGATATAGTGAAACAAGTCCCCAAAATGTGTTATTAAACTCTGGAATAGGTCACCCAGAGACTTGTGCAGTCTCTGACACTGAAGTTTTTCAAAGATGAATTGGGAAAGGCCCTGAGCAACCTGACATAATAGCGAAGATGGCTTTCCTTGAATCAGGAGGCTGAACTGAACGCAGCAGACGAGTTGGAGGCTGAATAACACCAAGGTTCTTTTTACCTAAATTATTTAATGACCATGTCATATTTCATATATCGGGTTGTTAAGTTTTAAAGTGCCATTAGAAATAGCTCTATGTAAGAATCTGAAAGAAAAGTTACTTTAAAAGGAAAAATATTTATTACTTATCAAATGGTAATGTCAGTTAATTTTTAAAATAAGAGAATATAATAAATATATACATAGTTTCAATCCCTTCAAATTTGATTTTTTTTTCCTTCTAGAAAACAATATTCCATTTAAACCAATACCCACGTTACATCTGGGAAATGTTTTGGACTTGATTTGAGAACCAAGACAAAAGCCTACCAGGAAAAAAGGAAAGAAGATAAACATGCAGCATGCTGCTGATTAGATCAGTGAGAACAGAGGAAGCCTGACAATGTGTGTTACGCTGCTACCCTTACAATGAAATTCTTTACAGTACTCAGAAGACTGAATTCAGTACGACAGCTAGCTTGTCTTTAATTTTAAATTACTTTTCTTATATGAGGCTTCAGTTTTTCAGCTGTTTGCTTTTTTTCCACAGGCTACTTAAACAGTTTTCCACAGGATATTTAAACAGTTCTGTTATATTATCTAATATAATTAATTACTTGTAGGATGAATATTAAAATTTATCTTGTAGATGACATTAAAATACTGGCCTCTAAAACCAACAGGCTATATTTTTAATAAGATAAAGAAAGCATCATCTTCTTAAATCTCTTTTCCAAATTAACAATGGCTTTTTAAATTAGAATAGGTTATTTCTACAACCCAGTGACTTACAACTAGTAGCACAGCAGTTAATTAATTAGTTCCCTTCATGGCCTAATTTCCCCACTAACAGTTGTGCAGAGCTAAAATCTTAATATGGCCAACAAGCAAATACCTTTAGAAATGTCTTTCAGGAGAGAAAGCAAATCAATTTAATTAATTAAATGGGGGGAAAAAAAAATTGGAAAAAAATCCAAAAAAGTGTTCATTTTCTTTTATTTCCTAACATGAAGATACTTTGCTACCTCCTAATGCAAGTTCTCCTGGGAGAAAGGAATTTTATTTATTTATTTAATCATCTTAATTTTTTTACCATCTCAATTTAGTGATCCATCCCAAAGGGCTTTGAGGTTAATGGAAACCATAAGCTTCATTTTGATATCAGACTTATAGAACACTAGTGGGTTAGTTAAAACTATACAGTTTTATAGTTATACTTGTATATTCTGTATTTCCCGATCAGAAGATATAAAGGTACTATAATGACCTAAAAAATAAAAATAAAGAAAAAATCCCAATAAATGTTGATTATAAAGGATCTAGTCCATCCTTCCCATTAAGACTGCCTCTGAACGCTACTCATGGGAAACTTGAAAGTGTAACTTATTAAGGTGAAAAAAGTGAAATTGTGGATGCTACAGTGAAATACATAATTACTAAACACATCACTAAGTGTCCACTTGGAGCACAATCAAAAAGATCACCTAAAATCTTATGGTAGAACGGGGAATATATGCATCTTAAAGATCAATTTATTAAAGTAATAGTTTAATTATCATTTACTACTAAATAATTATTTATGTTATTACAATAACATATGGAGTAGTAAGTATACAGGAAAGAAAACCTAAAAATAAGAGTCAATCTTCTGGATGAAAACTTCTTGCGAGGTCCCAACAAATTCCTATGAGTGACTCACGCATACAGCACCTTCTGAAATGATCTAGAACAAGGACTGAAACAATAAAAGGCCAAAACAAATAGATTGTTACAGAATTGCACCTGACCATCAATGGGTATTATCAGTAAAATTTCCACTGCTAAAATATTTCACCAATTTCCATTATTTACTTAACATTTAACTTTAAACTGCTCTGTTTTTCACAATTAACATCCTCTTTGAAGTGAAGAAATTCACATTCTTTCTAAATATTATTTAAGCCTTCTACAGACAGCAATAAGCTATACTTTGTCACATTTTGAATGTGTCCTCACAAAGTAAGGTAAGTGAGTGTTTTTAAACCCAAATATTAGATTCTGATGATACATTTGTTGCTGATTCTACTACTGGAAATACCTGATGATCACACTGCAAGTAACAACAGAAAAATTGCTTTGAAAAATAACAGCCTATTAAATTGAGAACTAAACACTTTAATTGTTTGCTGAGGATTCAGTGTACAAGAGTAACATCAAATGAAACACTGGAAACTGTACCATAAGCAAACAGGAGTCAGTGCCCAGAAAACATCTACTCAGAAATTAAATTGAGGACTTCATTTAACTACTCTATTGAACCACTTCAGATATCCTAGCTGAGAGGGAAAAAAAGCAGATTGGTAGAATAGAGCACTAGGGAAATTATGGAGATTATGAAATGATTTAGTAAGTTTATGATCCCCAGGCATCTTCTGCAGTCTTTGGAAGAAAATCGCCAGGCAAAAGAAGCAAGATAACTTCAATAAAGGAATAAAGAACAGAGAAAAAGTAAATAATGCTGACATGACTGAACACCATTCTTTAATGTCCACACATATCATCAGGCTCTTATTATATATCTTGTAGTTTTCTCTTCTGCATACATTTCCAGGTGGTTTCCACCTCTATGAGCTAATGAAATTCTAAAAAGGTGTTTTAATGAAACAATATGACACATAAACAGACACTGAAATCGCAGCATTATTGCGTTCACCACAGCAGAAAGGAAAAACACAAAAATAAAGATATGCGATAATCCATCCAATGTACATTATCAACTAATTTGGTACCTACTGCTATATATTTTACCACTGGTATAAATATCAAACATCATAACATACAAAATACAATCCTGACTCAGTCCTTCTATTGTGACAACCTCTGAATTTTGACTGTCATAACAGCTACTAGGAACAGGATTCTATTCACTGAACTTTACATCCTAAGTAGTAGAAGTGTTGGCTTTTGATTATCACTTGGAGGCATTTTGAAAGAATGATTCATCTAATCTACTGTGGACATCTAAATTAGATATGATTAACTGCCCTAAGGAAGTTATCTTCTTTCACTAACTATAAATAGTTTAAACAGCCAAAGGACTTGTAAATACCTATACCTAGATGACTGACAAGGTAATTATGTTTTACAAGTGGAAAAAAAGGTAAGATTTTCTATCAACTGTCTTCTTGAAAGTCTGTTTTAAAAGGTGCAATTCCTAAACTGGCACATGACAACCATAACCACATGCACTCCCTCATCACTGAGAAGAAACAATACAAGCACGCTATCCTATTTTGCTTTGATTAGGAAAATAAATTGCATAAAACAATACAGAGTTGTAAGGTGGTAGCACACTTCAACCATTACAAACTTGGATCTATTAAAAAAGAGAGCAGATGGAATTTCTTTTTAAGTAAGGTAATAATGCTATAATTTGACTGTCAGGACAATTACAGTAAGTAAAATGATTAATACCTATTAAACATTAAAAAATTAACAGTTAACAACAGAATAGAATGAAAATTCCATAGAATCATACATAAATCGTAGACAACAGCAGAAAAAGGATTTCTCATACCTAAATCCTAGAGCAAGGAGCTACCTGGATAATTTAATGACTTCACTACAAAACTGCACTGAGCCACTTATAGGCACGTGAATGCCTAAAGGCTCCTCCTTTTCCAGACTTAGCTCTCCAGACATACAGGACTCTGCACATCCATTACTTCTGACAATTTTTTTAAGATTAGAGAGTTCACACTGAGGTCCCCAGTCTGACATTTCTTTACAGAAATCATGAGAGGAATGTGATCCTGTAGGCATACTGAAAGCATGTCAGGTATACAATCCAAGACCAGAGGGAGCAATAAGTTAACTACAATTGATAAGCTTTTGTCCAAGACAAGAGAAAAATTCAGTTCTCTAAGGCTGACAGAATGGAAATCCACATCCACCCAGTTTCATCAAAAATTATGTTTCTCCAAACAACTAACAAGAATGCCTAAAATAAGGGGAGAGGTTTGATTTCTGTACCCCTGGCCACTTCAGACAGTAGTAAACACAAAAAATATCAGTTCTGAAAACAAGAATATCACAGTTGCTCCTTTTTACAGTGAACTGTAGCAAGATAGTTCATTCCTCTCATGGCTCTTTAAGTAACCATCAATCCTCCCAGTAAGGCAGCTAAAAAGCACATTCCATGAGGAGAAGGGAAAGATGACCACCCTTCCTCCAACACTTTCACTTCTTTTAAAGAATAACATTAAAGGAAAAATAATTTGATAACTGCATACAGTTATAGAATGTATATGTCACTTTTCCTCTCTTTTTGCCTGATGAACACATTTTCAGCAGGACCTAACTTCTCTCAAACACTGTACCAACACTATGCTACTACACCTGTAGGTTACTTTTGCTGATCCTAGGCATCACAACAGCTATATCGTTCCACAGATCTTGTACTGCTTGAGTTTCCTCCTCTCTTGTATCCACAAACTTTGTTCCAATTGATAGTCTGACTTCATACATCTCACAAAGAGTGTAAAACAAGAGAATTACGTATTTTATTTTACTTCCCCTTGATGAAAAAATGGGATACAGATATGAAAACTGAGAATAATGCGACCAGGTACTCATCACTGGGATATAGGGCTCCTACTGTTTAGCATGGTAATCAAGAGACTACAACATTCCCTCTTCAGGGCAAATGGTAAGCATTAAATGTACTACAAAGGTTTATACACACATGTGTGAGTATATATATATACATATATATTTATATATATCTTACCTCTCTCCATTCTTTGTTTCCAATGGCTTGTGTGTACAAAACACAGACTGTGAAAGGAAAAAAGATCATTTTGAGAATTGAATGTTGTTCTTTTTTTTTTTTAATTAAATAAGCCGATTTTTGCTGTCAAAACTACTATAGTGGAAAATCAAATATTAGTGTTTCCCCTCAGTTTTGAGTATGTTTCCCCAGATTAGTGACAATACTGGTTGTTGCCACAATGAATTGTGAAATAGAGTGGTTCTAAAATGGGAGGTGACACTTAAGACTGGCCTCCAGCAAATCACCTAAAACACTCTGGAATAAAATTAAATAGAAGGAGGTTTTCATTAAATGCGGATGGTCTAACTATCCTCGCTAATCCAGTACATAATTATGCTAATTTATTTCTTCTTTCAGGAAATGAGAGAACTAAAATAAAAACAAATGAGGTCCCTACTGCAATGAGACAGGAAATAAAAAAAGGAAAAAATAATTTGTCAGGTATTCTTAATTCTGCTGTAAGCCTTCTCACATATTTAAGGATATTGCACACATATCTCTTTATATTAAAACCTAATAAAAACTGAATCAATTACACATACCTATGTAAGCTATGTCTGAAACATCAAGAAGCATCATCTCACCAGTTTCACTACGCTTACAGATTTGTTCTTCTAATACAGAATTCACTTCACATTAATCAGTAGCTTTCATCACAGAGGTACAGTTAATCAGGTCTTCCATTCAATAAGTACGAGTATAAGCATAAATCATTTGCACCAAATGAATACTGCAAACTTCATTTTCAACACTTTTGAACAAGTTGTATCTAAGAAGTGTAAAGCAATGATATCCTGAAACTCTCACCATTTCCTAAATAAGGGAAATACAGATACACAAACACCTCTCTCTGTCAAATTCTTCTCCTGTGCCAATAGTTATTTTTCAACAGAAGACAAAAATAATACTATTTTGAGTTTCTGTTTTGAACAATAAAGGTAGAAGGCTGGTTTTCTTCTCAGCAAAGTCAGAATCATCAACTGACCTAAGCAGAAATGAAATCAAGCTTCAAAATATGTTTTCTTCTTACTTGGAACACACAAAAAAAACACTAGTAAGAGCAGAAAAAAGTAAGTTTAACATTTCAGCTGGACACAGAACTTAAAAGTTAACACAATTCAACTTTATTTTTTTTCAATAAGATATCTTGTAGAAGGAAAAGCTTTTATAAAAAAAATCGAAATCAATTTTTGTCTCTCTCTATTCACTCTAAATGAAACCTCAGACAATCACACTACTGGCTTTGGTTCCTGATTATAGTAGGATGAATCCAAAGCAATGAGCCTATTTTTACAGCAGTCTTTGGAGAAGGTTGCTGAACTATATTATATAAAGAATGAAGTTTAAACAGGAAAATAGAGTGAAATGGAAGCTACAAAATCAGCTATGGAGATGTCTAAAGGTTACTAAATTTCTGACTAACCTTTGTATCTATTAAGATCTGTGCCAATATAATCCTGGCAGATGCGGAAAATGTCAAAGGAAATTTCCACATATAAAAACAAACTAAGAAATATTCTCTGGAAATACCCTTAGTGCTAACACGAAATCATACACTCTCTCAAATTTCCCTTCCACTTTCCCCACTGGCAATTCTTTTTTAAATGAACACCACGAATTCAGTACTGATGAATATTTTCTATCTTCGGTAGTGG
Organism: Perdix hodgsoniae; assembly: GCA_035772895.1. Taxonomy (NCBI): domain Eukaryota; kingdom Metazoa; phylum Chordata; class Aves; order Galliformes; family Phasianidae; genus Perdix; species Perdix hodgsoniae. Next base: position 18,732,633 of record JAPSGF010000006.1, read on the forward strand.
CTTCCAAGAAGACAAATATCTTACTAATTTCAAAAGCAGATATAATTACAGATTTCATCCATTTTGCAGAGATCTTAAATCTAAGTTTTCCATTAAAAACTTCTCATATCTATAACCTCACTTGAGAATACAACTGAAACTCATTTGCAGAAAAAGACACTCTTCATAGATAACGTACACTTCTGCTATTCAAATATTTCTATTGCCTAGATTTTTTCCTAAACATAATAATCTTTCACCACAGTCTTTCACCACTGATTTCCTGCCCTATTTTTTGTACAACATGCTGCCCTGTGTATTAGCATTAATACACTAAATCAAGTAACAATTGTGCACCACAGCTGTGCAACAAAAAAGAATATAAAAGAGGAGAAATTCAATATTAAGGAGAAGAAAGCAACAAAACAACTGTAAAATATCTGTTACTATCAAAGTTTCAGAAAAGAGGCATTCTGGCACTACCTTATATCCTCAGTTTATGAAGCCAAATGAAAGAGTTATGAACAAAAAGGCTAAAAAAAAGATTAGTGCTGAATAATTTTAGTCTTCTGCTGTGGTTGATGAGATGGAAGTCGTGCAGTATAAAAAAAAAACAGTAAAGCTCCACCTTAAGTCTAATTCAGTCTCTTATTCATTTTCCATCTTCTGGAAGGCTGCTCATGCCTCTGCTAGTATGAGTTTCTTTGTGGTCAGTTCACTATAATTTGGAGGACACAGAGTACGCAGTGCTATCCTCTCACCTTTTTACTGCGAGTCATTAATGGGTTTCTGTTCCCCTCCATTCCCAGTGGCTTCCCACTGCTTCCAAAAGTACGTTCCTGGGACCACATCTCTACTTATGAACCACTTAGATATTATATATTTATTTATAAACTTAAATGAGGAGAAAAAAGCTAAGAATCAATAGTATGACTTGCTATTTTCTGCTATTTAGCTGGTTGCAGATACGGCACATACGAGGGCTGCTCCGAAAGTAATGTCTCTTATTTTATTACTTTGGCCTACGACATCAGAGGTGGATGGCGGTGGTATGGCAGCGGTGGCTGAGCCTTCCGCCCAATATTCCATTACATTCTGTTGCTGTCAACAAAGGGGCAGTCTGACAAAATGGTGTCTGATGTGGAAGTGCATATGAAGCAAAGGCATGTCACTGAATTCCTCCATGTGGAAAAAATGGCACCCACTGACATTCAATGGCATTTACTGAACATTTATGAAGACCAAACAACGGATGTCAGCACAATGAGGCAGTGGGTGGTGTGTTTCAGTAGTGACTACAGTGACCTGAAAGGCAAGCCATGTCCTGGATAGTCATGTACAGCATAAAATGAAGAGTGCCTTGATCAGTTCATTCAGAGAAATTGTCAGATTACAACCATGGCACTCTGTCCAGAGTTGAATATCAGCTTCAGTTAACTGGAAACAACTGTGGTAATGCTGGAATACTGCAAAGTTTGTGTCAGGTGGGCCCCAGAAATGTTCACGCAGGAACAGAAAGAACACCATATGCAAATTTGTCAGAACCTATTGAACCAGCACAAGGCTGAAGGTGACAGTTTCATGGATCACATCATTACTGGTGACAAGACATAGTAACACTACTATAAGCCTCTGTTAAAGTGGCAGCCTATGGAGTAGCAATGTGTGAATGGACAAAAAATTTAACAGTGATACAGAAACATGCAGCACATAAACAGCATTTGAAAAAAAAACTCAGTTTTGGCTGTAAAGAAAAGGATCACGAAAGTCATAGACTTTCTCATAAATACTTTGCAAATTTAGAATAATTGCAAATTTCTTCTTTCTTTTCTCTAAAACTGACTGCCCCCCAGACTGTCACGTAATTGTCCAAGTTACTGGTCTCCACTGGTGGTATGATTTATTACCCTAATGGATTTAGGAGAGGTTTCATAAAGATCCTGGTATTATACTAATTACAGCAATCTTTCTATACAACCTTTTCAAAGTCATTTCTAACTGGAGAAATGGGCTTTTTCATATGAGCGCTTCCAAGGGAAGATACCAATAGTCAGAAATGTTAACATTTAGTAGTTTTAAACTCTGGGGCATTTAAGACAGTGTCAAATTCTGGATAAATTAAATCTTTCAACAAAAAAGACAGCAGATGTTTCAGTGGTTACCAATTCAATTCTCAAAACACAGCAGTCTCTCACCTCTTATTTTCCCATATAGTTTGAGCATCCCTTACTCTACACTGGTCCTCTCCCACTAAATGCTCATGCACTTACCCTTTAACCTAGAAACTACTCTAATTGTTCACCTCAGTTTTTCCAAGCATAAAAAGTTTTATTCCCTCACAAGAAAGTGTCAGCCACAGTAAAGTAGGCCCTTTCTCCATGATAATCCTCCCACGAACTTGTACCCAGTTCCAGCAGGCTCTTTGCTGACCAGCTTCTACACCTTTTAGTCAGGGCTTGCTGAAGGTCCTTTTACTCCAAGTGTCATGAGATTGTTCTCATTGTTACCTTCTTTTATGGATACATCCTCCCCAGGAGAATCTGGATTCTACCTTTCCAACCTTTCATGAGACACACTAATTTCTATTATGATACTCAGCAGTTACAGGGTTACACAAAAGGACATTCCATCCTAACTGATGCTGCTGCCACAGTTGCACAGTAGTTTGGGGCGGCTCAGTTTGGACAGGAAGTGCATGGAAAACTAATTTTGTGCAACTGCCTAAAAGAAAATCACATTAACAAATCTGTAGCTCATTGGCAGAAGGTCTTCTCCCTGCCTCATCATGGAAACACTGCTTTAGCTCAGACTCTATGGGAAATATAAAAAAAAAAAAAAAAAAGTGGATTTTCTCAAAAATATTGCTAGGGTTTGAAATGCGTATTAGAACTGGCCTCAAAGCCAGTGAGACCTTAACATACAGAGCAACTTTGTGTAGTTCTATCTTTTATGAGATCTGGTGGCTGTAAATCCAGCTGGCCCAAAAGTAGATCTTGTGAAAGCAATAAGGTGCTGGATTTGACACCTTTTTTAGCTAACAAGGCCAGTACAAGAATAGCCTTTGTCCAAACAGACACTGAGGAAAGATATGCCGCTACATTTCCAAGTACAGAACACAGAATAGCATTTTTTACATTGCACTCTTCTAACTTCCAGTTATATTATGGCCACATGTCTGCATTCAAATTAAGGGCACTGGCAGCAATCTAATTAGCTAATAAACAGCCTTCAGAATACAAAATCTACACTGCTTGCAGAGTATCCACCATCAAAGCCACTTTGCCAAGTCATTTCCTGAGTGCAAAGAGAGTGTGAGCATTTCTAGAAGTACGTTTTTCCCTTCTCTCTTTACCAAGGATTGTAATACTGTATTCCATGTTTGTATATAGCTAGCCTGAGACAGATAGGCCTGACTGGATCATGGCCTCCTTCCACACAAGTCACTACTCAAATTCTGGAATTTATACCTAATACAGTTTCCCATCTGATAAAAACCTGAAGTACTTGCCTAGTTTTTAAGCTTAAATGCTCCTAGGGACATTTCATCAATTTTGTTGAAAGACGTCTTAATTCAGTACAGAAATCCCTACATTTAAGCTGTCAGGGGCAACAGGCCACTGAACAATCTTCTAAATTGCTTTAAAAACAGTTTGCAGTACGCAACATACTCTACTCTGCTTCTTCAAAAATTCCCTGTATCAGAGGCATGATATTAGCTATGTCTCCATTTAAAAAACCCAACACCTTTATAGATTAGGAATGTCAAAGGCACTCCTACCTTCATGCATCTATTCCCTGGGAAGCAGAAGTAATCAGAAGTCTGCTGTGAAATCTCTCTCGAGAAACATTTGATTAAGATCCAACAAATAAACCCTTAGAAAAGTACTTTCATATTTCAAACTGCCTCATGACTCAGTATTCAAGTATATCCCACCAGGACATGGTTACATGCCCAAACACATGATGGAAGCATGTCTGTCTCAAGGCTTATTTCCAGTGTCAATGAGTATAGTATATGGTATTCTAAGGAAAAAAAAAAGCTTAGGCTTACAAAAAAAAAAAAAAAAAAAAAAGAATATACAGATAAAAAGTTACAGAGAGTTGTAAAGGGGTCCAAATTGACCCACAACAACATAATCTAAGGATTAGTCAATAAACAGTACAGCACTACTTTGATTCACTAGTGTCAGGGGAAAAAAAGAAAGAAACACAGAAATATTCTGTGGTCTCAGTACCTTGATAAGCTATTATAAAATGTTCAGTATGGAAAGGCGTTGTTTTTAAATCAAATGTCCCACCACAGTTAAATTCATGGGAATGAGTTTGTTGGGATATAGTCATGCACTAACAAAACTGAAGAGATAGTGTGACTACCTCACATATCTGGTAACGTGAATTCATTAAAGAATGGATTATTTTTAAGCAGTAAAGATCACATTTCCTGAGACAAATTAATGCAATTTCATTTTTCCAGATTTTGATTCTCAGATTAGCAGACACTATGTACTAACAACAAGCACTTCCACTTTATCTAGAAGTATGCTGACTAGATTTGAAAGCAATCTAGAACGATAGACACTTAAAAGAAAGAAAGAAAAAAAAGACTCTTCTGCATTCACTGATTTTAAGAAAATGTAGCTTGACTGCTTATCTAAGGGAAAGCATAGATCAGGAATGCAGTAGTGATTACAGAGTCTTTAAAACTCCAATTCCTGTAACAGAAGCTAGGCAGCACTGCATTAAATAACTGTCACAAAGACAATGTAAGCCCAGCAGACATCAAAGTAATCCACTAATCTCATTTTTAATCCAATGTTTATACATTCAAAAAATACGATGAGGAAAAAACAGTAAAATGTTACATACTTACTTGGATCAGATTTAGAAAATGTATCTCTGTCCAAAAGATTTCTGTTAAAAAAGGAGATAAAAAAAAGTAATCTTATTAAAAAAATCAGATACCAATGAAGATATGTTTAATGATATTAATCAGGAATCTGCTTAGTTTTCTACCCTTCTAATTCATAACCTTTACTTACAGTCAGTCAGTACTATCAGTTCAGTCTTCTCACCTTTCTTTTTGTTATGTGTCTTGGATTTGAGCAAGTCTTAGCTTACGTACTCTGGTGTCTCGAAGTAAAAAGCAATACATAACAAGCATATTAACATATATAAGATACATCAGAATCAAAAATAACTATAGATCAAAAACTTCTACCACAGATTAACATGCTAGCTGAATTAAAAAAAACTGTGTACTTTATTTAAAAGAATGGTTATGACATCTCAGAGCCATTATCAAATATCTAAAGAATCTGGTATGGATGAGTAAGGTAAAACAAAACTAACAGACAAACAGGACACAGGAAACATGAAACAGAAGCAGGAGAATTCTAAATACCCACAAAATACATAGGAAAAAAGTTGGAAGAAGATTTTCTTTGCTACAAGGCTAATATCACAGCCATGCTTCAGCCAGCTGTGAATCATACACAGATGAGGAGACTCATTATTACCAAAAGCTCTAAAGAAGGACTGAACACAAAACTATTGTCAGAACAGCTACTAATATTTAATCATCCTAAATTCGAATAAATAAACAAATAAAGATTAAATTATTCTGACAAGCCAAAAAAATGGTCTGAAAACAGGAGACTTGAAACAAGAAATAGCTATTGAACTTAGGCAGCTAAGTTAGGTTTGGTATTACTTAAGAACAAAAGAAAGTGAATAAAGAAAAGGTGGGTACACAGCAGCAACGCTGAAATGGTTCTACGAATCACAACAGGCCATGAATTAAAAGCAAGTCAAAAATAATGTGCCTTTGTGAGGAAAAAAGGAATAAACAAATGAAAACTGCACTTAGGAAACTTCTCAATCTAGTCATAGAATCATAAAATCACAAGGTTGGAAACAACCTGTAAGATCATCTAGCCCAACCGTCCTCCCATCAGCACCGCTACCACAAGCACTAACCCAGATCTCGCAGCTCCTCATCCAGGCGCCCCTTGAACACCGCCAGGGACGGCGACTCCACCACCTCCCTGGGCAGCCATTCCAGTGCCTGACCACTCTCTGAGAGAAAAAGTCTTTCCTCATGTCCAACCTAAACCTCCTCTGGTACAACTTGCAGCCATTTCCATGGGTCCTGTTTGTCGTCTGGGAGAAGAGGCCAAACCCCTCCTCACCACAGCCTCCCTTCAGGAAGCTGTAGAGTGCAGTGAGGTCTCCCCTGAGCCTCCTCTTCTCCAGACTAAACAATCCCAGCTCCCTCAGCCGCTCCTCATAAGACCTGTGCTCCAGACCCCACACCAGTTTCGCTGCCCTTCTCTGCACACAGTCCAGGACCCCAATGTCTTTCTTGCAGTGAGGGGCCCAAAACTGAACACAGTACTCAAGATGCAGCCTCACCAGACCTGAGTACAGGGGGATGATCACCTCCCTGCTCCTGCTGGCCACACTATTTCTAATGCAGGCCAGGATGCCATTGGCCCTCTTGGCCACCTGGGCACACTGTCGGCTCATGTTCAGCCGAGCATCAATTAATACCCCCAGGTCCCTTTCCTCTTCACAATCATCCAGCCACTCATCCCCAAGCGTGTAATGCTGCATGGGGTTGTTGTGGCCAAAGTGCAGGACCCGACACTTGGCCTTGTTGAACCCCATCCCATTCACCCCAGCCCAGCGATCCAGCTTATCAAAGTCCCTCTGAAGGGCCTCCCTACCCTCATGCAGATCCACACCACCTCCCATCTTGGTGTCATCTGCAAACTTACTGAGGGTACACTCAATCCCCCCATCTAGATCATCAATAAGGATATTATACAAGATGGGCCGCTGTACCATTCCCTGGGGATACCACTCGTAATGGGTCGCCAGCTGGACTTCACTCCATTAACCACTACCAGTTGGGCACGGCCCTCCAGCCAGTTCCTTACCCAAAGAAGTGTATACCTGTCCAGATCACAGGCAGCCAGTTTCCCCAGAAGAAGCCTGTCAGAGACCGTGTCAAAGGCTTTGCTGAAGTCTAGGTAGACTAAATCAACAGCCCTTCCCTCATCTACCAGTCTGGTCACCCAGTCATAGAAGGAGATGAGGCTGGCACGCACGTGCCGTGTGATCTCACCCAAGATGATTTGCTCCATAATTTTCCCTGGCACTGACATCAGGCTAACAGGCCTGCAGTTCCCTGGATCCTCCTTACGGCCCTTCCTGAAGATGGGAGTAACATCAGCAAGCCTCCAATCCTCTGAGACCTCTCCAGTTAACCAGGAGCACTGATAGATGGCTGAGAGCAGCTTGGCAATCACCTCCACCAGGTCCCTCAGCACCCAAGGGAAGTCATCATGCCTTCTTAATACTCAACACTCAATTCAAGCAATAAAGCAAAAAAGGCTTAGGCAGAAATAATGAGAAGTCTGGAATACACCTATGAAGAAAACACTGCTACATATTGACGCTGATCCCCATATAGGCAGAACAAGCAGAAACAGGATTGGCCGTAAACTGAATTCTCTGCCCTTCAAGTACATAAGTTGAACTTTATTCAATTGCTTTACCATCTTTCTTGGTTAAAAGTAGCCAGACATGATATGAAATCTCTGCCACTGAATATCTTTAAGAACAATTTGGGAAGCCACAAGTTCCTAACAGTTCTTTGATCTTACCCTGGAGCAAGAGACAGATTAAATAGCCACTTTACATCACCTATGACTTATTATTTTTAATAATTAGTGAGCCTCTCTAAAGGTCACCATTTATTACTCTCATTCAGATCTAAATCACATTATTTTCATGCCACTGCACAGTGTTTAAATGCATACAAATATGTTGCTAAATACAGGTTTTCTAAGCAGTGCATTTACACTTCAACAAGGAAAAGATACTGTGTCACCAGTTCAGGTATTGCCAAATCCACAGTTCAGAAGAGGCTATGTGAGCAAGACAGCTTTAAAAGAAGCTGTCACTTACTTAAGCCAAATCATTAAAATTATTACTTGTGAATGAACCTGAAGTCTGCGTATACTACTTCTTCAATTGGAATTGCTTTTATTTCCAAAACGCAATTCCTATAAACCTCGAAAATTTCAAAATTAAGAGTGACATGGAAAAAACACCACTTCAGCTTAGAGGATAGGCCTCCCATGCTCACATTTCTCTGAGCCACCAAGTATATGTTGTCAGGGACCTAATGAACTAAGAACACTTCCATACAGTCAGCATCCCTGAAAGGACAAAGTCTGACATCACAATTCAGGACAGTAAGCATCGCTAGTACACAGTTTTCAACTGACATAGCTTGTAATATCTTCAATTTGACCCTTTGTACATTTCACCATAAATAGAAAATGCCTTCAGCAAAGTTTGCAGGCACCTGATTTTCCAAATTGTTAATAACCAACTAAAATAAGAACACAAGAACTAAGCACACTGTTCAAGCAATTTAGGCTTTGAAGGGAACTTCAAAGCCAACACCAACAGGAAACAAAGGTCTGATTTGTTCACCTAACAGCCCAGGAGGCTGCACAATTTCTTTAGTATATTTTCATTTTAGTGGAAAAATAATCAAAATGCTCCTTTAAATGTATGAAAACTGCAAGTCGCAAAAGCACAGGACAATCTGCAACCAAAAGAAATGCTAAGAGCACAAGGAGAAAGAAGGTTGGGTATACTTCTAGAACTTCATGTAGTCTTTACCCCTTTAATAGTCTGAGCAGAAAATGTTTTGCTTACGAAAGCATTCTCTTGGATAGTACTCTATTTTCTCAGGAAAGCTCACAAATTCAAAAGCAAGAGATGCCGAAAACTTCTTACTTCCTCCTAATCAAAATTTCCAGAAAAAAAAGGACTTCTATTTCAACTGACCACAATGAGTAAATTCTTCCTATATCACTATGATAGAGTGCAGAAAAACAATGCAAAATGAAAACAAGAAATTACCACAAATCATGAGGATTTTTTTCCCCTTTGGAGAAACACGTACATCAAACACCTACAGCAAAGAACTCTGCGAATATCTGCGCAGAAAGTGCTATCCTACAGTCACAGATCCTGAAGGAATTCATTTTGCGTCTTCCAAAACACTTGCAGGAGCACAGATGACTAAGGGAAGAAAAAACAATAGGAGCCATGGCAATAACACCTACTTAGTCTGCTAGGGAAAGTACAGAGGAGATTAGAAATACTGGAATAAAGATTTCTTTATCTGTATAATGAGAGCAATTTCCCAAGGGAAAATAAATAAATAAATAATCAGTAAAGAAGAAAAGTTAAAATGCCTTTTGTGGAATCACTTTGTTCATACAGCTTCATGAACTCCATAAACATGTCAGTGTGTCTATGACAGTTTCTGCCCAATGCTTTCCTTCAAAAAATTCTGTACCACGTTCAGTATAAAACTTGAAGATCTCATTTATATATGAGACTCTTTAAGATCCACTGATCTAGTCAGCAGTGTTTGCTGAACAGAAATCATTGCAATGTGGCTTCGTACGATCTGAATGTAATATACATATACATACTACATGTATGTTGAGAAAGATAGATCTACCTCAAAAATAGTATTTACTCACCTCATTCACACATGATTTGCTTCTATTTTGACTTTTTTTAATGATCAGCATACTACCTTCCTGCTGTGCAAGCTTTTAAATTTAACCCTTAGTTATACTTAACTGCTACACAGAAGTAAATTCAGTTCCTCCAACAGAAATTATATTTGGCACTGAAGAACAGACCACAGGAACTTAGAACAAGGAATGGAATACTTTAATGTGTGTTGCTCTACTCTCAAAAAACTGTTTGTATTACTGGACAAATACGTGTTTACACACAGTTTTAAACTGTGATAAAATCAAGATTTACTTCAGATGGATTTGTTACAATCTCTCCAGGTGCTAAAGATTTGTTTCTCTTCATCTTTAGATTATATATATATATAGAAGTGTCCTGGGTATCAGCTAGGATGGAGTTAATCGTCTTCAGAGAGCCTTGTATGGTGCTGTATTTTGGACTTTTCATGAAATAGTGGTGATAACATACCCATGTTTTGTTGCTGCGCAGTGCTTGCCCAGGATGAAATTTTCAGCTTCTTGTGCTGCCTGCCAGTGAAGGGCTGGTTTTACTCAAGGAGCTCATGTAGTTCTGCACTCTGCATGTGTCACCAGAGCAGCCGTGGCACTATAGAGATATTTTGGCTACCACTGAGCATGCTGGCACCGCATCAGGGCTGGCTCCAACACAAAGCCATAGGCTGTAGTTGGGCAAGAGGAGGGGAGAGGACACAGCAACCAGAGCTTACCTAAATCCACCAAAGGGATTTTCCATACCCTATGATGTCATGCTCAGCAATAACAGCTGGAGGGAGGTGGGAAAGGAGAATGATGGACTCCGGTTACGAAAACATTCGTCTTCCCTTGAAATCAGCACACGTCCTGAGGTCCTGCTTCACAAGAAGTGACTAAACTTTGTTGACTGGAAGTACAGGATAACTTTCTTCCTTTTGCTTGCATGAAACCGTTGCTTTCTTTTGCCTTTTAAATGCTCCTGTCTCAAACCCACAAGGCATTTTTTTGTTTTGCTTCTTTTTCCTCCGCCTCATTCCCCACCCCTTCCCACCCACGTAACCATGATGCATGACCAGCCCTGCTTTCCCGGAAATAGCTGAATATCTGCCTCCAGATGGGAAGTGGTGAATTAATTCTTTATTTTGCTTTGCTTGCACGTTCAGCTTTTGCTTTATCTATTAAACTGTCTTCATCTCAGCCCACCAGTTTTCTCACTTCCACCTCTTCAACTCCCCCCACGTCCCACTGGGAAGCAGAGGAAGCGAGTGGCTGCGTGGTGCTGCGCTGCCTGCCGGGAAACACAGCATTCAGTGGTTTGCAAACACAACATTGAGTTACCCATGCAAGACTGATTATTAATTTTTAGAAAGCATGCATTTTAAATATAATATACTCTTATATGAGCATAAATCAGTTTTCTTTTTCACCTGAATTACTCCATGGGGAAGCTTGTATGATGCTGCGTTTTGGGATTTTAATGAAAATTGTGGTGATAACACACCCATGGTTTGTTGCTGAGCAGTGCCTGCACACAGCCAAGGACTTTTCAGCTTCTCACACTGCCCTGCCAAGAAGGCTGGGCATTTGTCTTACCAAGAAACCATCACACCCACTGAGCCTTGCCCCCCCAGAAGTAGAGAACATCTGCCTGCCAAACAGAAGTAGCAAATGAACTCCCTGTTCTGCTTTGCCTGCATGAGCAGCTTTTGCTTTACCTAATGAGCAGCCTTTATCTCAACCCACACTTTTTTCACTTCTGCCTTCCCAACACCCTCCCCCACCCTGGGTCAGGGGCAGCTGTGCAGTGCTGAGCTGCCAGCCAGGGTTAAAACACAACAACAATTCATTAAACACATTCATTTTTATTTCCTTCTTTTAATATGAGGCCCATATGTCTTTTTTTCTCACAGAACATCCTGACAAACAAATTTCCTCTTTTTTTATTTTTCAGAACTATCAATTTCAATGCTAATTTTCATCTGTTTTACATCACCGTAGTCAATGTCTCTCAACCTTAATTGCTACCACTGGACTTCCAATGGTCAGCCCTAGGAAAGGCAATACACGATCCAAAGAATCTACTTGAGTGAAGAGTCCACTTGACTTCTTGCAGAGTAATTTACTGAATATTTTTTTCACTTGTAATGCTAGCTTAAGTAATCATCCTTCCCTAGCTATTTATACTCTCCTATATAGTCAGAACACAATAAAAAAGAAGCTATTAGCCTCCAGATTCAAAATGCCCTGGACCTAAAAGTAGATTAGACAATTTCTCAGAATTTTATCTCCTTGACAGAACGACCAGTTCTTTAAGGAAAGGCTTGGAGGAGAGAAAATGGTGGCTCTCCTGACTAAGAGGCAGTTTGGATGAGCTGTTCTGATTACCTTCACTCTTTGGGGCACCTGAAGGTCTGGGAAGAACACAAACATATCTCTGATAAGCACACTTAAGAAAACATCCACAATACTCCGTTGAAGAAGTAACTGACTTTTCTCGTTCACAAGAAGATGAAGAAATAATTGTCAGCCTCCGGAGTAACATTAATCATCAAGTTACAAATATACAGATTCAGAAGTCTTTCTCTTTGGAGAAAGAGGGAAGCAAGGAGCACAGCTGGAGCAGCACAGCTTCCCTACATTTTCATGACTACACACAAAAAACAATCTCTGACTAAATACATAAAAACAGTGTTAGGACACTACCTCTATTAAAACTGCTGACTGCTCTCAGGGGTTAAGCCAACAATAAAGATGGAATTACCAAATTTCTATACTTATGTATACATAACAATGGTTTTGCAGCAGTTGCCTGTGGAAACTGACAGGAATTAAGAAGTACTCGTGGAGATGAAGCAGACCTTTGTGAAAGTTGTTTCATTTTAAATAAATAAAAGTCCATTTATGAACAGTCCTAGTTTTGGCTGGCATGAGTAAACAGCTCACATCACAACTGAACTCTCCTTCAGCACCACACCAATTATTACTAGAAAACAAAGAATGAACCTGCTTACGTTTATAGTTCTAAGACTGGGCATGCAAGCAGTCTCTGGCTCCAAGCTTTCAGAAACATATCATGGAGGATGGCACTGAGGATCCCTCGCAGTCCAAAGCTCTGGCAGCTCAGTCTAAGGTCATCTCAATGGTCCTTCTCCAGCTACTTTTATTCAGCTGATCCAAATCCATGGGGACGCTGTTCTAGTTTAGATATATTTTAATATAACATATAATAATGTATAAAACACATAAATTGTTTTCACACAGATTTTTTCCTGAAACAATCCTTTAAAGGGTGCACATCAAAGAAGGCATTTAGAAAGTGAATCTACCTAGGCCTTTGACATTGTCTCCCAGAGTATTCTCCCGCAGAAGCTGGCAGGACAAGTGACTTGGACAAGTACACTCTTGGCTGGGTAAGGAATTGGCTGGAGGGCAGGCCCAGAGAGTGGTAGTGAATGGAGTTAAATCCAGCTGACAAGTTGTCATGAGAGATGTCCCCCAGGGGTCAGTGCTGGGGCCTGTCCTCTTCAATATCTTTACTGATGATGTGGATGAGGGCATTGAGTGCACCCTCAGTAAGTTTGCAGATTACACCAAGTTGGCAGGAAGTGTCAATCTGCCTGGGGGCAGCGAGACCCTACAGAGGGATCTGGACAGGCTGGATAGCTGAACTGAAGCCAATGGGATGAGGTTCAACAAGACCAAATGCCAGGTCCTGCTCCTTGGCCACAACAACCCCAGGCAACTCTACAGGCTTGGGGCAGAGTGACTGGAAGATTGTGTAGAGGAAATGGACCTGGGGGTATTAATTGATGCTCGGCTGAACATGAGCCAGCAATGTGCCCAGGTGGCCAAGCAGGCCAATGGCATCCTGGTTTGCATCAGAAACAGTGTTGCCAGCAGGAGCAGGGAAGTGACTGGCCTGCATTACAGTGTGGCCAGCAGGAGCAGGGAGGTGATCATCCCTCTGTACTCAGCTCTGGTGAGGCCGCACCTCGAGTACTGTGTTCAGTTTTGGGCCCCTCACTGCAAGAAAGGCCTTGAGGCCCTGGAATGTGTCCTGAGAATGGCAACAAAGCTGGTGTGGGGTCTGGAGGACAGGTCTTAAGAGGAGCCGCTGAAGGAGCTGGGATTGCTCAGTCTGGAGAAGAGGAAACCCAGGGGAGACCTTATTGCTCTGTATAACTACCTGAAGGGAGGCTGCCGTGAGCTGGGGGTTGGCCTCTTCTCTCGTGTAACTGATGACAGGACTAGAGGGAATGGCTTCAAGCTGCACCAGGGGAGATTCAGGACATTAGGAAATACTACTTCTCTGAAAGAGTGGTCAGGCACTGGAACGGACTGCCCAGGGAGGTGGTGGAGTTACTGATCCTGGAGGTGTTCAGGGAATGTTTGGACACTGTGTTGAGGGACATGGTTCAGTGAGAACTGTTGGTGACAGGTGGCTGGTTGAAGCGGGTGATCCTGTGGGTCTTTTCCAACCTTGGAGATTCTATGATTCTATGAATTTGTACACTTAATACAATATTCCTTCTCAGCCACTATGTGATGGGGGAGAATTACTTACACAGGCAGTGAAAGACAGAAAAGAAAATGAGGAAAATTAATAGAGAAAGCCTTGGTACAGTTAAAGCTGCTACACACTTCCTACTACCTGATCCTTTTTCCGCTTTCCCTTACATTACTTTTCTGAGGTCTAAAATAGTCAGTTTCAACTCTGCAAGGGTGATACAGTGAGTCACCGGTGAGCATCTCACATTCTGTCTGGGGAGGAGAAGTTCATGGGGGTAGCAGCAGAGGATCAGGTCATCTCAAGAGGATTATGATGTTGATGGTTTCCTTTTACAAATTCTGAGGGACCCTGCATGGGGCTACTTCTCCAACACACTGTTACACTACGCTCTCTGTTGGTCTGCAACTCCTTTTTGCATTCAAACTTACCATATTTGTTACACCTGTTTGGCTCTTGCCCTTTGGTTCTGTTGTTATTTCAAAAAATAGCTTTGCCCATATCCCATGTCTGCTCTTCTTTACAAACCACTGGTAAGGTCTCCACAGGTATCCCATACCCCCTCTTTCCATCCTCCACCTCTGCTACTCCGCCTTGCATCCTCTGTTCCCACAGTGCTACTCTGCACTACATTATTCTGTGACAGTCACAGATACTTCATCCCGCACTAAACCTCTTGCTACTGCTATCTATAGAAGAATAATAGCTATGTCATGTCATTGCACAAGCCAAAGAGAAACTAGCTAAGTGATAGCTGCCTGATCTTCAGAAAAACTGCTTTCGTAGCCAAAGAAATCCAAACAAAGCACCCAGTAGGCAAAGACAAGTGCAGACAAAACCTGACAAGTCCTAAGACTTCACACAATACAAAACTCGGTAACTGTTCCTTACAGTGGCAGGACTGCATCTACAGGGCCACAGGTCTGCCTTAAATTTTATAGTTAATGTGTGCTTTGCCTGAAGTTCAAATAATACATGCACACACAGGAAAACTAAACTATAGAGTCTATCAGGAATGCATCTCTAGGATTGTTTTGATGGAGGCCATCAGCCATTTATATGTTTTTCTTGAAGCCAGGTGGCTGTCTAGGTGGTTTCATTTCAAAGAAAAACATGTAAGATCAACCTTCTGTTGTCAGCCATCTGTAAACATGGATAAACAGACTTTGTAATCAGCCTGGACACATACACACAAAACTGCAGGAAAATGAAAAGCAGACTTAGAATCAGGATGAATTTTATATCCTGTGCTCTGTACTATATGGAGTTACAGGCTCAAATAATTTATTATATCTTTTATCATTGCATCTTTCTGCCATACAGACTTCTAAGAAAAAAAACGAGGAAGTAAATATACTGGCTGGAGAGAAGAGAGCTTACTAGAAATCAGTCCTTGTGACAATCAAAGAAAATCAAACATGCTTTGGATACCACAACCACTAGAAAGGAACTGCTGAAGACTTTCAGACAGTCAAGCAAATGGAAAGGCAAAAATCCTGAGGCTGTACGTTTTGTTCCTCCATGCAAGAAACCTGAAATTAGATTATTCTCATAAATGAGAATAGGATTTGTTTAATTCCATTCATCCCATTCATTAATATTAAATTTCTGTACAAATTGTGAAACTGTATAGAACTGATCCTAACCAGGCACAGACAACCAATTGTACTTCTGAAGCAATCATAAGGAGTCTATGCTGCCTTCCTGCACATTATGCCTGGCATGGGAATACAGAAAGTGCAGAACCCATTCAGCATAAACACAGAACGTTGAGGACAGTTCACCTGGTTCTGCATAAAGCTTAGCAGACCTGTGTCAATGTTTTGCCAGAATTTTACCATCTCTCAGAAAACTGTAGCATCATTGACACAGGTCCTGGTTTCAGCTGGGACAGAGTTCATTTGCTTCATAGTGCCTGCTGTGACACTACATTTTTGCTTTAGACTTGGCTTTATGACTGCACGTCATAAAGTGATCAAACTACTTCTTCACTTTCCTACAGATATGCAGAAATTACTCTTAGGAAGATAATTCTGTTTGACACCTCCTCAGTAGGTAAATAAACACGAACATAAGGCACAATGAAATTCTTTACTTGCTTGCAAGATAAGGTTTCATAAAGGCTGTGGTTTAATCAGGAGACTCCAGATCAGTGTACCCAGTAAGTAATAGGAGCAGAGATTACCATTATATTGATCATGACAAAAACTGAAAAGCTTGAGATCCCACTGTGTATGTAACTTCACTGAGAGCAGGGAAGATGAGAACAGACCGTGACACTTCTCCAGTGTTTAACTTGATTGCAGTCAATGAAGAATATGACAGATAGGGGTCACATTCTGGCAGATATGAGGGCACGCCCAGACACCAGATGAGCAATCCCAAACATTCCTGTTACTTTCTTCCCCCTAACACAGCCTGAAGCTTACCTCAAGCTCACATGAGACCACAAGTTTTTACCTGCAGCTCGTAAGTGCAGATTCAAGTCTAGGCACACGCCTATAATCAGTGTGCTGTGCAAATGCATCTTCGGAGAAAGAGAAGCTTTTTGGCTGGAAAACAATAGCAGAATAAAATATAAAAGAACAACCCATATTCTCTTTCACACATTGACTGGAGAGTCAAAGTCTTGATCCCATTCCACCATATGACAATCATCCAAAGCAATGCCAGTCTGCAATTTGAAAAACAGAAAGCACAGCAGGTCTTCATCAGACCACGAACACATGATGGAAGGAGGTACTGGGTACAAAGGGAGATGACTGCAAGACCAACTGATTAAACAACCCTGGACTTCTGCCAGTACCAGAGGATCCTCCCAGGTGTCACTTTTAAGTTGTTCTGCTACAGTAAATCTGGCTCTTGAGCCAAAGAATACAGATCCCTGATAAAATAATCTTAGAGGCTTATAAACCTATATATTAAATGAGCTGAAAAGACTGAACTTTTTCTTTGATAGACGCTGAATAGTAATCATTAGAAAAATTAATTTCTTGCTTTTCTAGCACTTGTAAAACTACAGCCAGTAGCCAGCTGGCATTCAATACATAATGAGTATTATGCAAAAGGGTTTTGGTCATAAAGAAACCCCAAGAAGAGCATCAACTAACATCCAAGACAACTGTTGAATGCATTTTTCATAGACAGAGTATTACCCATCGTAGGAGATGCACGTCTCCCAAAGGCTGCCTCCAGCCCCTACACCAAACTGGTCACCAGTGCAATCCCACCTGCACAGTACTGACACCCACCTAGTCTGAATACATGGACAGCATGGGCACGCCAGTAACAATGAGTTAGGAAATGCTAACAGATGAACCTAAACAAAATGCAAGTAGAAGCTGTATCCTCGCTGAAAAAAGTAATACAGTAAACAAAAACAAACAACAAAAAACACCACAGAGGTAAAAGTATTGACTAGAATCTGAAATTTCTTTCTGGCACAGCCAGACATGGAACCTAACACCTTGCACTGCTTCACCTGCCCACCAAACTGCAGCACATCTACAAACTGGAAGAGGTTCCCACATTTACTATAATCAAAACAAATATTTAAAACAAAAAATACATATACAAAAGATTAATGATCAGTTGCTAACTATTGATGTAAACTAGCAACCAAATTGGTTCTACAACTCTGTAGATACCAAGGGAAAATTAACGACATGACTCAAATAATTTTTAAAGCATTTCTCTGCAAATGTCTGAAAATAAACAGTTGTTCATTCTGAAAGAATTTCAGCATTTGCTGAACTTTGCACGCTTGACTCTCACTGTATTTCACAATTTTGTTTAACCTTACTTTTCCAGAGCTTTAGCCTAGGAATGTTTTTACAGATGAATCACAACCATGTGTTAATGGTTAATCTCTGCTCCAATCATTTCACTCTCAAATCTGAAGCATCTTTTTGCAATCAAAAGCTGTCACTGCAGCACATCAAGAAGGGAATCACCCTGGAAATTCCTATCCTACACTTGACATCAAGAGTTACCAGGATTAGAAAACATTTTTAAAAGTTTTTCTTTCCCTTATTTAAGCAAAACAGATGTGGCTTTTGAAAGTATGTCAAAGATACATACCAAGAAATTAACATGTAAACAATGTCCTAAGGTTAGTTATAATTAATGTCAGCTATGATCACCTATGTCATACACCTGCAGTTATTAAGCACTGGATGCATTTTCAAATAACTACAAAACTTAGGCTTAAAGAAAACACTGCAGGCTGACACAACCAGCCCTTGGAATAAAAAAAAAAAAAAAAACACAACACCTTCCCTTTATATATGAACTGGGTCAAAAGCAGCATCAAGAATGCTGTAACTTTGATAGGTTATCTGAAGAACCTAAAGTAATGCTAAGGGGTCCCGTTTGCTTTAACACCTAACAGCAACCCTTTTGTGCCAACATGGGTTCTGTGCTTGCTGCAGGTAAACTTTGCAGAGATGGGCTGAACATCAGCACCTTCACATCTCAGCCACTGACAGCTCCAGTATTCCAAATACAACCTTACTACATTTGTCACGTTCTCAGCTCTTTTTTTTTTTAAATGACAAAACACTAAAACATGCTTATTAAGGGAATGTATTTAGTATGTTTACCAAAAAACAAACAAACAAAAATCCCTTAGTAAACATACAAAGGGAAGAGAGGGAGTGGTCTGACTGAAGTTCCGAGCCCTGAACGTCTGCCCTCACAGCAGCAGTGCTAACAGAGGTAACTCCCAGGCAACCACAGCAGAAAATGGAGCAGCGTGGCACAAAGTTTGTCTCATTTCCCATCGGGAAATAACATCGACAGTTCGAGTTATCTGCCGGAAACCGCCAGTTCTGCTGGCGAGAGGAACCACCGCTCTTCAACTGCTGGGGCATATTTAGAGAGATGGCAAAACGAGAGCGAAAACAAACATTAAAATAAAAATAAAAGCACAAAAAATAATAATAATTCCAGACCGCTAATGGAAACGTCTCTGTGTTTCACAGAGAGAGAAAGCGCTATTTCTGAAATCCCGGTCAACAAACTGGGGCCAAATAAACGTCGAGGAGCAGAACCGCACGCGCTGCGTCCCGTCTTACGGCTCGGCGTCTGTAGCGGCGGCGGTCGGGCAGAACGTGACGAGGCTCCGCGCCAGGTTTCCTAAGAGTTTTTGCAAGAGAGCCTCACAAATCTATGAAAGGATTACTCCGGACGGGAGTATTTTTCCCCCTCCCCTCCCGCGGCACTTGGGACGGCTCCAGAAGTTGAGCGCCGGCTGAGAACGCAGCGCTGCCCGGCTCGGCTCCACCGCCGGGCGCTGCCCGCGGCCGCCGCTCCGCTCCGCGCCCGGCCGGGCGGCACGGCTCCGGGGCTGCCCCGGCGCGGACCCACGGCGCGCCTCTGCGGGGAGGGAACCCGCCGCGAGCTCCGCGCCGCCGCCTCACCTGCAGGACACGGACAGCTCCACCTTGGTGGCCGGGATGCTGGAGCTCAGCACGTTAAAATCCCCCACGGACGCCATGTTCGGGAACCCACCGCTCCTGCCCACCTTCTGCTGCCCCGGCGGCTTCTCCAGCCCGAACATGAGGAGCGCGGAGGGCGGCCGGCGCTGAAGAAGGGAGGGACAGAAAGGAGGAGGCGGCGCCGGGCGGCCCTTCTGCGGCGCGACGGCCGCTGACCGCGCGCGGAGTCCCGGGGCTGCGCTCCGCACCGCCTCGCACCGCCGACTGAGGAGCGGGGCGCTGACGTCACCGCGAGCGGGAGCCGCCTGAAGGGAGCGGGGTCCGGCCGCTTGCCGCCCGCCTGCCGTTCTCTGCCCTGCGCCGACGAGCCCGTCCCGTCCGGTCCCGCAGCCGCTGGCCGCCCACCCGCCCTCTCTCCCGGTCCGCCAGGGAGAGGATCTCCGCGCCCCGGCGCCACAGCAGCTCCGCACGGCAGACCTCTCCCTGCCCAGCCGGCTCCCCCGCTCGCCTCAGCCCGCTGCCAGCCCGAACTCGCGGCTCGCGCGGACAAGCCGACTTAAAAGGAAAGGCGAAGCTCTCCCCTACGAGGAGCCCGCTCCCTCACAGCGCTCCGCCAGGGGGCGCCTCCCCGCCCGGCTCTGCCCCTCTGCGCTCCGCGCCGCCCTCCGGCGGGAGGGAGAGTGCTGGGTTTCTGCCGAAAAGCGGAGTTGCGCGGCTCTGGAGTGAAAAGATGTGTTTCTGCCTTGGCCGTTATATACACTAAAATGTGAATGTCGTCTTCTCGTGCCTCTGTCTTTCGTTAAAGACCATTAGTTCCGCAGTACTGAATCTGTTTAAAATAATTCACAGTAATTGTAAAAGTTCGATTACCTTCTGTCTCGCATCATTTCATGTTTGGTTTGCTTTCAGTTCTGTGGTACACACAGGGCTCCAAACTCTCATTTCTCATGGCAATTCTGTGGGAAGAAAGGAGCACCATCCCCAGCTCAGATGGGAGAGTAAGGCGCAGGCAAGGGAACCTCTGTGTTGCAGTCACCTGTATTTACACAACAGAACTGCATGAGGTGTAATTAGATGATGCATCATATTTACACAACGTGACTACGTAACTACAACCTCTGCAGCTACACGATGTGTAGGGCAAGTCAAAGCTCACAGGATATCAGCCCAAACCCTTTACAAATGTTATCTAACCTTGGCTGCTCATGGCTCTATGTATAGAAACAAGGGAGTTTTGTGTGTTTATTTGTGCATTGCTTACTCTGAAGTCACAGACATTGCCTTCCCCCTGTACTCAGCTCCGGTGAGGCCACACCTGACCTACTGTGTTCAGTTCTGGGCCTCTCACTAAAAGAAAGACATTGAGGCCCCAGAGTATGTCTAGAGAAGGGCAGTGGAGCTGTGAGTACATCAGAAACAATTAAAGGAAAACCTGACATTAGACACCTTCTCATCTCCCAGCCAGCAGACAGAAGAGTGTGCACAGAAAGAAGTAAGGCGGTCCTGTTCACAGGACATATCTGGTGGCAGAAGCCCAAAGAAGGTACCGCAGACATCTCTATTCAAAAAATTCCAGCTTCACACCCTGCTCAATCTTTTTGCTTTCAGGAATGTGTGAGCTGAATTTCATTTCTTCCTCTTCCTTCTCTTGTCCATTTGTTGAACACAAAGCATTGCTTATCAGATGTCACCGTGGTATTTCCTCTTAAATCAGCCTGCTTGAGGTATTTGGTACAGAAAAGAAGCCACACGCTTTCGCAAGTATGCTAGGTGTGTCTGCAGTCATCTGTGCCAGCAAGCTGAAAGCCAAAACTGCCAATAAACAAAGCAAATTTAGTTCACTCTTATCTTTTTCAGTACAGTGCTGAGAAGGGATGGGTGAAGGATTACTGATACTCAGAGAGACTAATGCCAAATAGGAACAGGGTGCTAGGTGACTAAGAGTTCCTAAAAAACCTTTAAACTCCTTTTCAGCTTTATAATACTGTTAGTCACTCTTTCATAAGCTGCTGTAAAAATCTCAACTCAAGCAGAAGAGCTCACAGGGCAAAGAATGAATAACTTTAAAAATATGAATAAATATAATATAGATATAATACACTGCTATATATTGTATAACTGTCAGCATGGATAACTGAAACATATATCATGTAAGTGTAATATGACCTTACATTCTTCCTACTAAGCCACTGTAGATCACTGCTGAAGACAGGATATGAGGTTAGAATGAAGGTTTTCTTTGATGATGCTATATTTTTATGTTACCTGATTTTAATCTCCAAATTTGTTTACAAAAATGGAAATGGTTGATTCCATAAATAGGGCATTCAATGAAAATAATGGGGGAGCTAAGGCAATTCGTGTCATCAGTATTGCTAGGGACATATCCGTGTTCTCTCATCGCATTTACCAAAGCAGAGATATTTTTCTTTCTAACATTTCTGCTTCAAGGAAGAACATAGTTCTCAAGCACTGAAAGTTTGGAACTAAATACTAAGCAAAAAAACAGTTGAAAGATACACACCAATACTCTAAATATACATTTATTTAATTCCAGAGAGGCACCATGTTTTTGCTCATTCTTAAATGCCATTCTTAAATGCCAGTGATGTCTAGTGACTATGTCTGCAGATCAGGACTGTATACTCTATTTAGAATTTTCGTACAAAATAGCTACCAGATTACTGTGCAAAAGAAACACCAGGGCTGTTTGTTGTATATACTATGCTGACATTTTAGTAAGGTTATTGATTCTGAATATTTTGTATTGGAAAGCAAGACATTTTCCTCTTTTGTAATCATCAACTTATTATTGTCAGCCATTACTTATTATCAGAGAGCTACATATCTTGTTTCAAAACATGCAACCTAATTTTAGAAATGAGGGACTTACTTGGGGTAATTACAGGATGAACAAGCTACAGATTTCAAAATAACTGTAACGTGTAACACTGAATTATTGCCTTAGAGCTTTGCTGTTTCCAGGTTTCAGCACTGTAACTGAACCCAAATGCCACAAGATGCAAATGTTGATTACTCTCCTCTACTTCCTCATCATTCTGCCTTGGAGATTCTTAATCTGATATCTCAATAAAAGTTTCAGCATTTAATATTCACAGCCCTAAAAACAAAAACACGCACAAAGTCTATATAAGCTATTCTGTCAGAAGTTAAGAAACTCAGAATGACATTTTTTCTTCTGCAGATATGAAACAATATAAGGAAGAGCTTAGAAATGAGCTTCAGCATTACTGGAGCAAAACAACTGCCGTTCTAACTTACCACTTGCTCAACAACCAAAATACTAAGTCCAAGCTTGTGATGAATATATGTATTCCCTGGTATTTGTTCCAGTATTCCAGTATTTGTTGAGTAATTCTTTTGATGAACATCCTATAAACACCATGTTTTTTCTTGCTTCCATCAAAGTCTTTCTTTCAAGAAGTGAAATAACAGAGTGAATTTATCTAGGAGTAGTTTGGTCCTTTCTGGTAGCTGAACATAGCACTGAAACAATACCAATATCCTAATATAAAATGCAGTTTGAGGACTTTTACATCTTTCTTTCCAGGCTTTGGTTCCTATGCTTAGCTTTCTTTTGTTTCTTTGCTGACATTGGTTATTTTAGTCCATTGAGCAAAGACAAGACGTTTAGCATGGAACTACAGAAAGCACCATGGCTGAATCCAGATTACAGGCTTATAATCACCCATAATGCAATGTGCTGATCATTCTTCTAGCATGAATTATCTTCTGTAATTGCATAATTTTGTAGTCTGCTTTTAAAATACACAAATAGTGATGAAGCTCTGTTTATGTAACGCTAAAATCTAAAGAAGGTGTCTGACATAGGGGGTTGGTATAAGGAAGAAATCTCCACTTCTTCAAGAATTTCACTTTAAATACTAGTTCTTTAAGGGCACGTCTGCACTTTCACAGATGTCAAAGAGAACACATTCATTAGTAAAAAAAAGTATCTAGGCCTATGTATCAAAGCTTTTGAAATACATCCCTGCTGTCTGCAGGTGAAATCAGCCCTTCATCACGGATTGCTTGAATTATTTCAAGCTTGTTTCTAGTATGATGAAGGCCGGAAGAGACAGGTCATCATCAGCAGCAAAACTGTTCATCATAGAATCACAGAATCATACAATCATGTAGTTTGGAAAGGATCTTCAAGAGCATCAAGTCCAACCACACATATAATACTACATGTCCACCAGTTAACCATGTCCCTCAGCACCTCATCCACATCTCTTAAATACCCGCAGGGATGGGAAGTCCACCATCTCCTTGGGCAGCTCATTCCAGTGTTTGACCATCCTCTGTGTGAAGAAATTCATCCTGATGTCCAATCTAAAGCTCCTTCCTTCCACACCCTGAGGAAAGCACTTTTCCACAGAATTAGCACAGTCATGCTAGGTTATATGCTAGCAGTAATATCAGCCCCTGTCACAATTTTCAGTCTGTTAAAAAGCTCCTCAAAAGGGCAAAGGCCTCTGAAGCACTCTCAAAATTGTCTAGGAGTAGTTGTGTAATCCATTTCACGTCTTTCACTTGGTACTGCGTAGTCATCTCTCTGTATGTGAATTTCAGATCCAGAAAGCACATTTTTCTGGATCTCATCTCAGAATGAACTGTGCACCTCAAGTTCTAATAATGTGCTTTGGAATATTTTTATTACTAGTTTTTGCCAATGAGGTCAGGTTACTGTTCAGATTTCAACATGAAGGATAAGTGATCATACTGATTAAGTCGTTTTGAATTAAAAAATATATTGATATACCCTAAAATTAGCCATGGGCTGAACTAATTTTGTCTGTGGACAAGTTGCCAGAAACATGTAAAAAGTAAATGTTTCATTTTAAACATGTAAAAAGAAATGTTTAAAGCCATTTTTCTGGAAAGACAATTCATCACTATCTTATGGCAGCAGAAAATTTAAGGTACGCCTAAAGCAAGTGTTTTATTTAGTGTAGCAGCAAGAATAGTGACAAAAGGATTGTCTGCATGCAGTTTGTTTTGTGAGGTCTGAATAACAGTTAAAGGCTTCCCTTTCAATAAAATCAGGCAGTGCCAAAATGAAACCTCAGTATATTAATCACAAGATCAGCTGAGCACTAGAAGTTTCTTGACTCCAGAAGAGTAAATCTGCTTCGTCCTCTATGGTCACTTCCTTTATTTTCAGACTACCCTGGAAAGACTGGGATTCTGTTTTTCCATCCATGCCCACTCACTTCCAGACTTCATATTTCAAAGAAATATCAGCTGGATTTGCAGAACATATGTGAGCACTACAGGTCTTTTAGTAATCATATACTTTATAATTTCTTTCTCTGCCTAATCTTTACTCACATTTTTCCCTGAGATTGCTCCCAGGGTATTCATAAAATCACTGCCACCATTAGGAAACACAACTTTGGAGGCAAAGCCTTTGTATATAACACTTGCTCTGAGAATTAACTTAATCAGAAGAAATCAGCACACAGCCTCTACACTAACCAGTATGTTCTCCAGTTATTTTATTCACTGGAACCAAATACAACTGCAGTCACTTTTAGGAAAAAAAAATAATAATAATAATTTCAAAAAATCTCTGTAGTAGTTCTGAGCGCAGAAGAGCCCAGAATACCCAAACTGCTACATTTGAAGATCAGTCTGGTTGTGCCTTTTATTTATCACGCACATAACTTCATGTATTTCCTAATACCTTTGATGAGACTTCATCTCATACTGAAGAAAACGGTACCTCTGCTGAAACTGGCACAAACTGTGTTTCTCTGAGTATAGTCTCCACCATAAATTTCATCAGGGAGCGCTGGCTGCTGGTCTATTACCTTCTTGCAAATATTCAGACAAATGTATGCACAGTAAGGGAGATAAACTGTATCCTGGTAAGTTGTATCCACTGCTTATCAATACACACAAACATATCATCTGGGTTATATATCAGTTCACACATCATTTCTGCTTCCGACAAGGATCTCAGTCAGGATAGCAGTGTATATTCGACATAGAGAGCAAGAAGCAAAACCAAACTTTGATGACAATTGCTTTTTAGCACTTTCTCTCTCTATTTCTCTATTTCTATTTCTCTCTCTATTTCTATTTCTCTATTGCTTCATCATTTTGGAAAAAAAAAAAAAAAGAAAAGAAGAGGTGCTTTTTGTGTGTATTTTTTCAAAGGTAAATGGGATTTAAACATGTTGCCAAGTCCCTCCTATTTTTCATGTAGTTGGGCTTACAATAAAGGTCTGTCACAAATTCATCTTGAAAGCTTTACTGCAATTTTATATTTATTACCTCATTCCCTTCTTAATTCTCTTCTTCCCAAGATAAAACTTTTTTTTTTGTCTGTGGGGGCCAAAAAAACAACATATGCATTTTTTGCATAAATAGAACATTACCTACTACTTTCTTAGAGGAAAACTTCACAGCTTCTTGAGGTTCTTTGTCACATTTGATAGTCCACTGTTAGACATGGAACCAGAAAGCTCACACCTCTCCCACGCTATGGGATTCTATATCATCTGGAGCCTGGGAAGGGAAGAAACTGCATTAGGAAAGATTTTGCAGTATTAACGAATGGTCAAAAAGGCAGTGTGACTTACAGTAATGTCTTTCAGCAACTCACTGAAATATCTGGAGAGGAAATAAGTGAGAACTTCAAAGAGTTTTTTCTCTTTCTTTTATGGAAACCAAAAAGCATCTAAGATAGGCAAAATGGCATTTTTTACAATATTACTTATTCTCCATTGCCATTTACTCCATCTTCCATGAACTACGTTATTTTCCATGACATTAAAATACCTAAAACAAACAGTTGATAGCGTGTGGACTGACTTTTGAAAACTCTGTCCATCAGAGTTTCCTCATTTCATGGCAATGTTCAAGCAATTAGGGTTTTAATGAAGCTGAAAATTTGTAGCTCAAATAGTGTAATGAGTTTGACTATCTTCCAGAACAACTATGGCATTACTGTTGGAATGCATTTAACCATACGCTTAAAATTCATGACTGTGATGCTGGGCAGTAACAATCTTCCTGACTAAAGTAAAGTTTAAGCCCACATTTAAAATGTTCTGAGTTTGAGTGATATCTTCTATTATTTCACTGTCTGTATGAAGAGTACTAATTTGATATTTCTGTTTCCTCGTGTTGCTTTCTATTATCTCAAAGTACTTATTCAGAAATTATTCAAATGAGCCCTGATACATTGCTTGTTTTCTATTTCAAAGTATCACTTAAATTTGCACAATGTTTTTCAAAAGGGAGATAAATTAGATTCTATTACTTAACAGAATATGAAATATTTAACAGTACCATAGTCTGAATTGTGCTGTTGACTATCACGCCTTCTAATTCTGTATCTGCAATAAATGAGAACCTTTTGTTTCTCTCCTTTTCATAAAGGCTCCCTTCCGGTAAAAATATGCTTCTTCCTGAAGTGACACCATACACATTATTTATCTAGATGTGAAATAAACATTCATCTTCAAATAACTTATTAGTATGGGTGCAGTGATCAGATACCAGCAGCACGCATTCCAGGTTCATAGTAGCAAGGATTCACAGAATCTCAGAATGGCCAGGGTTGGAAGGGACCTCAAGGATCATCAAGCTTCAACCCCCCTGCTGCAAGCAGGGCTGCCAACCTCCCCATTTAACACTAGACCAGGCTGTCCAGGGCCCCATCCAATCTGGCCTTGAACACCTCCAGGGACGGGGCATCCACAGCCTCTCTGGGCAGCCTGTTCCAGCACCTCACCACTCTCCTGGTAAGGAACTTCCCCCTGATATCCAACCTAAATCTTCCTTCCCTCGACTTAAAATCATTTCCCTTTGTCCTGCCCTTATCTACCCTTGTAAAGAGTTGACTCCCCTCCTGTTTGTAGGTTCCCTTTACCTAAAGGGGTAAAAAAACTCAAAAGCTGCGGTGAGGTCTCCTCACAGCCTTCTCTTCTCCAGGCTGAACAAGCTCAGCTTCCTCAGCATACCTTCATATAGGAGGTGCTCCAGCCCTCTGATCGTCTTTGTGGCCCACCTCTGGACCGTCTCCAACAGCTGAAGACAGTCTGTCTTGTATTGAGGGCCCCAGAACTGGACACAGTACTCCAGATGGGGCCTCACGAGGGCAGAGTGGAGAGGAACACCATTTAGGTAACCGTAGTACAGTTGTGTGAATCTATTCTGCAAAAAGATATTGTCCAGCTGCCAGGATAACCAGCATTTGTCAAAGCTGAGGCAGTAACATCATGAACACTTTCCTTCTTTGTGAAAAAATGCAAAGCAAAAATAACTGGCCAAATTTAAAATGTTCACATGGATTGCATTATTAATTTTGCTCAGAGCTAAGCTCAAAACCCCATAAAATAAAACTATATATAATTTATTTGAATAGTAGTCACTTGTTTCATATTTACATATTAGATTTATATATCAGAAATTAACTACAAACATTGAAAATGAAGTTTGTGAATTCTAAAGTTCTAAAAATGTAAATGAATGTTACTTTGTATGACTAAGAGGAAAATTAGAAAAAGATTCATTCTTAAATGTATTGGAAGTATAAATCATTGCAGTAAATTAAACATTGTAAGTCAAATTCATCCTTATAGGAACTCAGCAGAACAGAAGTGAACAATGAATTAATTAACCTTCATAAATTTAACAGATGCTTCAGTACAAATTAACATTTTACTTTGAATATTAACTTCAGGTGCTTAGTCCTTTACATTTTTCCTGTAGATTTTCATTATGATAATAGTTAGCTTAGATGCGTAATTAAATAGCGCATTTAGAAGACTAATTACAAGCTGTACTTTTACTCTCGTTTATATATTTCCTAAGAAATGTAAACAACTCTTCAAAAGGTCAAGACATTTTAAAAGTTTATATTTCTAAAGCATTTTTATTTTTAAATCCCTTTTGAATAATATTATTTGTGTTTCAGTATTAATCTTTATAAAGAACAAGCTCGAGTTCCTAACACGAGTAAATTCTTTGCACATAATTTCTGAAGACGTATTGGTCATTGAGTTACAGCGTCACAGAACGGATTGGGTTGGAAGGGGCCTTAAAGCCCACTCGGTTCTAATCTCTGCCATGGGCTCATTGCCACCCCCCAGCTCAGGCTGCCCAGGGCCTCCTCCAACCCAGCCTCTACAGCTCCACAGCGGGGCACCCACAGCTTCCCTGGGCAGCTCTACCAGTGCCTCACCCTCTGAGAAAACATCCCCCTAACATCTAAGCTGAATTCCTCCTCTCCTAGCTTAAAACCATTCCCCTTTGTCCTGTCACTATCAGACTATGAAAAAAGTTGATCTCCCACCTGTTTATAAGCTTTCTGTTCAAGTACTTGAAGGATACAGTGGTGACAGTAATCTCAAATTTACCTTCTACAAGACTGTGCCTTGGGTTAGCATTGCCCACTAAGCCTCTCTCACCGCAGAAATTCAGTATGGCAAGGAAATGCTAGGAGTCATGCTTCAGAATTTACCATCTCTTTTAAAATTAAGGAAAAAAACATGTTTTACCTATGTATTCTATGATTCTAATGTGTTGCTGTGCTAACCTTCCTACTAGAGAATCTAAATGATGCCAGTTCATTATTCTTTGTTATTATCTAAAGCTTCATCTGACCTCTAGAACTCAGTAACTTTTTTTACTTACTGCTGTAGAAGTGTGTCCAAATTTAAATCTGACAAAAATCTGGAACATGGCTTTACATCATGAGGCCATCTCAGCATGGCAGCTAACATAGCAGGGAAATCACTATTTCCCCTTATCCAAAGAATGGCAACCTGCTGGTTTTATCACAGAATTATGGGGCCTTTTAGGTTGGAAGTGACCTCTGCATTTCATCCAGTCTGGCCTCCTGCTCTCAGCACGCAGCCACTGCTTGCCTCTCTGAAAGCAGCTGGATGTCACAACACAACTGTGTGACATGTGAGATGTGGATTTGAGTATGTCTTATGAGCTGATTCTAAATAGCCGTCTTTTCTTAGTGTCTGTGTGCTCCATTTAAGAAGCGTGGACTTCTAGTGCAGGCTTTAAAACTCTTTTTAGGGACAGAATCCTACCATGTAGGCACTTGAAGAGGTAATTTTTAGGTGTCAAAGACTTTTCTGGATTTGGTACATAAAAATCTGTACTGACTAAAGTAGTATGGAACAACTAGATCACAGAAGAGAGCTGAAGAAAGCAGCATACAGTTATTATTAGTAATTCTCCGATTTCCCTCTGTGCTTTGCTCTGTCTTAGCACTGAAATCGTTCCTGCCTCGAAGGGATTAAATTAGGCTAAGGTTCAACGTGTGAATTTTAAAGATAACTGCAGAGGATGGGCAACAAAGAGCACACCGAAAACAAATAACACCAGATAATTACTTCTGTTGATAAAATCAGCGAACGGGGGCAGTGCAAAGTTATTTGTCTAGGCTTTACTAAGGAGATTGATATAATTGCTCATCAAATGATATGTTGATTAAAAAGTAGTGCTATACAAAATGAATGCAGCATGTGCTAAGAAGATTTTAACTCAGAAAATAATGCAAGAGAGCTTTATAATGGCGTGGTTTGGGATCAGTTCTTCAGTTCTGTTCGACGTGTTTCTCATTTACTGGGAAACTTCACAGATACAACATAATGGAGACCATTAGTAAGGAAAATAAGCAATTCTATCAAGTGATTGTTCTATCAAGTGATTGGGATTTTATGGTAAAACAGGTTCCCTAGAGTAACGATGTAATGTAACTGAATGCAAACACATTCCTCTAGGACTCAAAGATACAGATTACACATGTAATATGCAGAGCTCTGTTTTGCAGAGCAGAATTTCAGATGTGGAAGACTGCAGCTGAAAAGAATGTATAGTGTGGTAGAGTAGGGGAAGGTGAGTGCAGTCCCAAGCACTTAAGATGGGAAAATATTCCCCCTCGGTAAACAGTATTTTGCACACAGTAGTTTTAATAATAGAAAGTTCTAAAGGACTGAGAGGGAAATAATTTGCAGCAAGCAATACACTTGTTGCACACCAGCCACAGCCCTCCTCCCTTAGTCACGCTCACATCTCACTGTATAATCATAGAATCATAAAATCACAGAATCATAGAATGGTTAGGGTCGGAAGGGACCTTTAAGATCATCTAGTTCCAACCTCTCTTTAACCCAGTGCTGGAGTTGATGTCCTCAGAGACAGCGTAGCTGATGCCCCGTTAGCTTGCATTGTCACCTGCCAGAAAGGACTTTGCAGTGTCATCTCTCTGTTTTGGGAGAAGCCATAAAGCACCTCGTGCCCTGCACTTTGCGCAGCTGGTCGCTTCTCTGCCAGCTGTGCTCTGCCAGCTGTGCTGTGTGCGGGTTGCTCCTCCCTGCCACCAGCTGGCACAGCAGCTCCGTCAGCAGTGGGCTGCTCTGGTGTCTCTCTGGATTATTTCACAGAGAATTCCCTGAAGTGTCTCAGCTCTTAGGAAAGGCTCAGCGGCGCGTGGGGATGCAATAAAGTCATTGCCACTGAGAGGAGATTCCTCAATTACTGCCTTAGTGAAAGCTTCAATCCCTCTCCTTGGGTTTCTGTCAGATCTCCCTCTCAAGCAATTTACTGTAAATGTGAAGGTTGCCCAGGCTTTTCATTTCCCAGTGCCTTAGCTGATTTTAACAGAAATTCTCTAAATATCACAAAATGCTTAGGAATTTTAAATCTGTTAATTCGTGACATGCTGTCTGTCATATTGATTAGCTCCTGTTGTCCCAGAGGGGTTCAGAGTGGGCACAAAATCCTGCTGCTCCCAAGGGTGGCCACACTGCTTTGAACAGCTTCAGGCTTATCCAAGCACTACGACAGGTGTCCTTGTGCATGTATGTAACAACAGACAGCATGAATATACCCTTAAATATTGTTTCAGATTGCAGGATTTTTCTCATGTGAATTATTATCTCTGCAAGAAACACTTCCAGATAGATGGTTTTTCCTGCAGCTTCAAGGAAATACCTAAAGCTTCAGTTTTCCCATGTGTTGCATTCACTGCAGGACTAAAACAACAGAGAAGGAGCAACCATGTTGGGCTGTATCAGTAAGACTGATCACTTGCCTATTTTTGGCTAGATGTCAGAGAGAGATTAAGGAGCCAGTTAGCCCACAAAACATTATGGATGACCTTTAATCTGCACTCAGCAGGTCCCTCCCTGTCTTAGGGACCTTTAGCTGAACCAAACCAGGCAGGAAGGCATTGCTGTCATACATTCAGGATGTGAGGACCTCCCAAATGTAGCATTTAAATGATTTGCCTTGCTCTTCTCTTTTTCAGATCACTTTTACTTAACAATTTTTTTTCAAAGGAAACTTCAGAAGACAGATATCACACTACTGGTGTAATGGGTTACATGTTGTTACATGTTTGGTACCCAAAACAGGCAGGACTGGAAGCAGAGCCATGGCTTGATGGGGAACAGAGGGAAAGCCATCACACTGCAGCTCTGCTACCACCATCTCACAGAGCTAATGGGGAAACTGCAGACCCCTGTCCTGCCTCATGGACAGCCTTGCCCACACCACTTCTGCTCCTTGCATTCATTTCCCTCTCTGTCTGTGGAGGATACTGTTATGAGTAGCATAAGCTGTTCTGTCTTTATCATTGCTGTTTCACTATTATGATATCCATTGTTTTTCTACATCTTCCATAATGAAAGACACTATGTGGGAGACTATGGGTCACTTACCTGCTTTGCAAATCTGGTTTGCCCTGGAACTTCCAGAGAAGAGCTCCACCTCAGGATGTAGTCCTCCACCTGCACTCATCAGGGATCCATCTGAGGAAGAGCAGTTTGGATTGGCGGTCCAACCACAACCTGGTGCCTGATGACCTGAACGGCTGCCACTGGGAAGCAGGCAAAACCCAATGGCTGGAAATCATCCCATCTAGGGATGGTCTACAGAGCAGCTGTGTGCCTGGGCTGCCACGACCAGTGAGACCCAGCAAATGCTGGCAGTGGCATCTTTTGAGCAGGAGGAATCTCACTGTCTGTACCTTTATTTCCTGTTGTCAGTAAGACCACAGAAAATATAGCACTTACCAATAAGCCTATAGCAGTTTCTAGTCCTAAGTGGTGCAAAACAGATAGCATTAAGAAAAGCAACTGTAATAGGTTTGACTTGTTAAACACATACAAGCATTTGTTGCGTAGGAACTAAACATAAAAGTCATTGCAATTATGTCAGTGATAATAACAACTACATGGAAGATTAATTTCTTACTATCTCTAAATTAGCATCTTCTATTTTCTAGAGGTGGAAAAAGAAGAAAGCATGGAGAAAGCATTTATGCTTGAAGGGGTGGATTTTGAGATCTACTCCTAATAAGATAATTATTGCTTTTTAAAGTTCAGCAGGAGATATACTTACAGTGCTTAATGATGGCTCTATTAAGAACACAGAGCCAGACAAACAACAGCATCTTGTCTTACAGGATGTATAAATAAGGGTGCGATCTGGAGCAGCAAAAGAAGAAACAGCAGAATAGGCAAACGTGAGAGATAAACTGCTCTACTTGGAGGCTGAACACAGTAAAACAAAGGGCTGCTAAAGAGCATTTCAAGTAGGTTAATGAAACTATTTCACCAGTACCTGTAATACATATGGTATTCTATTTTACAGACCTGTGAGCAACATTAAAGCAAAAAATAAGTCATGTTTAAAAGGATATCCTTCACAAAGCAGTGTCTCAATACCTGCTGATTTGACCTCTGTCCCTCAAAACAAAGTACTGTAATGGTATTATAGATGTAACACTAGGAATCATAAAAGTTGGTTTGCTATCCCAGAGAAATTAGTATTAGCAGGCTAAATCAATAAAGAAGAAGGAGAAGCACTATTTGAAGCAGGACTATGTAATACTCTACTCTCTGAGAAGGGAGGCTCTGAGTTCACCTCACCTCTCCCATTATGAAGCTGAATGTTGTTCAGATTTCAGAAATAAGTTTTCAAAAGGGAAAAAGGCAATGCATTTTGCTAGTCCTTCCTAATGGATGAGGAGAAGCTCTGACAAAATCAAGAAGACAAACTTCTCCATAAATATTTTCTTCTGATTTCTTCCCCGCCTCCTCTCACCATTTTTTATTAATTTGTAGGGAAAACTGCAGACTGAATTTTTCAAGCTTTATGAGCTGCTGGGATCAATTTAGCCTGGAAGCTGATGTTTACCTTTGAAATCAGCACAACACAACAGGAGCAAATTGAAGAGTTAAGGCTCGGGGCTGAAAAGTCGATATCTACCCCATACAATTCATGGCAGATTTACTTCCATATGGCCCAAATGCTCTGTGGTGGCTGCAGTGCACTGTGTGCTATCCTAGAGCACCTGCTCTGTTGAGTTTCATGTGAAAGAAATTCCTTTCATACACTGCCAAACTCAAGTGTGGTAAATGAGGACCAGCAGGAGGTTCAATTTAAAACTCATCCCAACCAAAATGCTGATACAGGAGAACCTATATCACAAACATCACTTGCAAAGAAGTCACTGAAATTCCGTGGGTGACTCAAAATATTGAATTTAAACCTTCAGAGAATTTCAAGTTATGAAAGCAGGCAAACATTTTGTATAATGTCTGTTTCATAATTCCCTTTTAAATTCTATGTAAAATGTCCTGTTATTCTATTTTTATGACCAGCTTAACACAAATGTTTAATGTGCAAGTGTATTTTATGAGTATATAAATAGCTGCTTTTTCAAAACAAGGCTCAAATGTGTAGCTGCAGGTGATTGATTCACTGTTAAGGAAATTCAGAAGCACTTATAATACATAAAAAATATGGTTGTCTGGTAGATGTACACAAAAGAAGGCTCATCCATCTATAAAGGAGCTCTTGAAGACATATCTGTCTTCTTCAAATTGTTGTTTCATGGTTTGAAGTTCTTTTTAGATGCTGAAAAACAAAAGCTCATTCAGATAGGCCAGCAGACCCCAGCATCTCCCTGTAAGCACTGTTTTTACTTCCTTGGCTTTTCATCTCCACGGTAATTGTACACATTATGAGTTGGAGTTTCTCAAACGCCTTCTCCCTTTCTACCCTCTAAACCTTTATCATCACATGAAACAGATTGAGAAATAATAAAGTGCCATGTAGTTCATGCATGATATTATTCTCTTTTATGTATTACTGAAAAAAAATTGTTTCTTCTCTACCATAAAGTGCAGTACCTCCAGCTGCTTGATCTAAAAACATTTCAGTCACAAGGAAGTGCTCTTTTGTCTTCACCAACTTGGCAGCGGCTCCTAACAGTTATCCTTTCAGACTTTTCCTATTGAAAAAAAATAGGGGATTATTGCATGTATCTTAAAAATTATTGTGGAAAGCTTTATATGTGTGCACATAAGTATATATAGAGAGACAGCAATTATTGTGCTTTTTATCCCAGTTTTCTCAGAATTATGCTCCAGTATGCGTAATAAAGTGGTGAAAGAAATGATCAATACCAATTCGGAGAGTAGAGACCTCTCTCAGATAAACATAGAGCAGGAAACTGTGGCAAGACTGAGCAGAACCTAGCGATCATGTAGGGATGAAGACAGCCTCTGGAGAAGACAGCTAGCATTTGGCAGTGTATTTCTCATGACAGTTTTGTTGTTGCTTATTTGTAGATCACAGGTGTCCCGTGAAAGAAACATCTCACTTGTTGGACATTGTCATCTAATCACTCCTGAAGATGAAAAGCTCAGCCGGGAACCATGGAGACACCAAAGAGTAAAAGTATAGGGGGTGAGATACTGAACAGTCTTTCTGCTGCAGCCAGGTGTGAGTTTGATAGCAGCTTAGAACACCCCGCTCTGCAGCGCTCTGTGGGCCTTGCTCTGTCACCAAGCACAGTGATGTAATGGAGAAGGTTGAATTTCACAGCATTTTTCCATTTCAGAAGGAGCTCCTTCATGCAACAACCAACCCCTGGATTTGCAGCAGTTTGTACAAGGTCAGTGGCACGTACGGTTTGAGCACATTCCCATCATCACCCGTACATACGTGTGCTCCCAGCAAAAAAAAGCCCTAAGGGTCTCCTTTTCTCAGAGATATGCTCACCTCGCCTTCCTTTCACAATCCTCCAAGCAACAGAACCTTCAATATGAATTAAGCATTCAAAATATATTACACATCTGAACTCACCAAGCAGCTGATTATACCAATAGCATTTGAAGATCTTAGTAACTGTGCAGAGGCCTCTGAAAGCACTGAATTGTTACAGAAATTCTAGTGTTTTGAAAAACCTACAAAACACCCCTTTTGTTATTCATAACTGCAAACCCAAGAGTGATTGCTGTGATCAGTTGATATGACACAGCCTAAGAATACAGTTTTTAAAAAATCCTGAATTATTGAGCAAGCTTATTTCTTTCAGAAAAGCATTCATTTTTCATTTAAAAATCTCTGCTATAAGAAAATTTGCCACAGCTCATGACAAGCTGTTCCAACAGTTAAAATGTCAGCCCCAGAATTTGTCTGGTTTCATTAATAGACACTGGAGCTCACCTTTGCTAGTTTAAACAGCTTCTGAAATCAGATTTTGGGTCCTTGGTGCTCTCATTGGAAGACACATTTTCCAGACCTTCCAAAAGTTTTGTGTTTTTTCACTGCATCAACTTGTCTCTTCAGTATATCCCGTGAATTTCTGGCACCAGAATGTGCCACCGCAAGGTAGGATCAGTCTAACACAGAAACAAACATTTCTGCTTTCACATATCTGTATACCTGAGATTGCTCTTCTCATTTTTTTATTAAAATTTGCATTGGAAACTCATTCCCCAGTAGTCAGCCAACAGGACTCCAAATGTTCTCTAATGTTTCTTTGCTCTACCGCTGCCCCTAATGTCATGATCTTAGTGGTCAGTGTGATTATCTCTGTTCTCTTTACGGTTCCATAAGGAAGAAGCCTGGAATTAAGTGGGTTTTGAAACTGAAATTAAGATTTTCTCTTTATAGAGCTCCTTGAAGTTCAGAAGGACTCAGCTGTTGGTTCTTACAACTAACAAAGGCAAGCTAGAGAAAGAAGTTGGCTGCTGTCACTTTAAGTCCCAGCCAGAGAAGTTCTCTCTCCACTGAAGATTTATATCTGTAATAAATTTAATCCACCTATACCGACACTTGGGAAATTTCATTTTTAATCTAATCTAATCTATAAAGATGATGAAATATTTGGTTGCAGATTCTTGGATCCAGCTCATGTCACTTGTAGCACCTACTCTGTTTTTTTTGTTGTTGTTTTTTTTTTTTGGTCAGACTATTCTTCTCTCAAAAACAAAACAGAAGGAAATTGTCAGGATGAGAAAGAACATGAAATGCAACCAGAACTTCAAAAAAAGAAATGTAGAAGATCCACAATTATGTACGCAATGCGGTGCTCGGAGAGGATAAATAGCCTGATAAACGCATGCGCACACACACAAGCACAATTTTTCTCTGATGGTCCTAAACCAAATGCCAACCAATGGCTATCTTGCTTACTTTTATGAAATAAACGTATGTAATCAGAGCCCAGGGTGAATGGTTTATAGACTGGTGTTCACTGATGCTACAAGGGGAGAGAGAACAAGAAAGGAATAAAATCCAGGTTGTAATACAAGCCAGTATAGCACATCAGTGCTGTTATTTTTCTGCTCTTACTTCATTAAAAAGTATGTGAAATTTCTAGGTTAGTCACTGATTTCACAGAAAGCCAGCAAGCATCAGCTGCCATCACGTAGTTATGCTGCAAGGGCTCTCAATGGTGCTTGAGTTACTGCACCAGACTCCTCTCCCAACATTTGTCACCCTTTATCCCCACTGTCAGGCATATTAGAGACAAGTTCTCCTCAGTAAACACGTGCACCAAAAAACCCCAAATCCTGTAATGTTCAGCATCAGCTCTCCCTCTGCACATCCCGAGCTGACATCCTCAGCCCGGTGTCTTTTTTCGCTTGTAGAGCGAAATATGGGGGCAGAGAGGGGTGCTTCTTTGGTGCAGTCTTTGTGAAGATCATGGTTAAGGGGAGAGTCTGCCTTAGTTTTCCCCATCTGCCCCACACTGTCAAGCTATCTGTGCCAAGCAGCACCGAGCTTTCTGATGTGGAGCTGTGTCACAGTACAGACACAACCTCTGAGTCTTCAGAGTTATGCAGCAGGCGCTACTTGAATTATGTTTTACAGTCTTGTGCAAGAAGGATGGTTGCTACATCCATTGCCTCAGATCAGCTTTCAACCCACTGCTCATACTCTGATCTTCCTGAGTCATTTCTCACCATCTTCATCTCTGTCTGTCTGTAGTATCTGATCTCACTGCTGCCAGCAAATGCTCTAAGATCCAGGCCTTCAAATTTCACTGCAAGACCCAGTTCACAAAAAGCAACCTTTTACCAGTCAGACACAGCTGTGCTTATTCTACAGTGACAGGAAATGGGAATTTACTTCTGCATTGTGGCCCTGGATAATCCAGAATAAACGTGTTCATGCAAAAAAACCTGGATGAACTTTGCCATGGAGTACTCTAGGGCCGATAACTGAGACAATTCTCATTCTTATCAAAAGACTTGCACTAATGTTAGTAGATTAGTGAAGAGTTTCCCATTGAAAAGTAATTAGTGGTGAATCCTTTGAGGGGACAGTATGCTGTTGCTGAGACTTTTTAATGCAGAATTTTGAAAGCCAAATCTGGGTTTTTTGTACTTTCTGCAATGTGAGATGGGAAAAGGAAGAGTCACAAACACCTTGAAAAGCTTGGGGAAGTCTAGACTTCCTGCAGTTCTCTGAGAAAAGTTTAACTGCTGGGAAGGGTTGTGCCAGCATCCTACACTGGATCCCAGTCCATTCGCAAGTTCTTTACTAGGGTAACTATAGGCTGTTAAAGCTCTTACTGTTGCAATTTGAAACTCAAGTTTCCTTGAATAAATATCAACAAAGGTAAAAATAATGCTATAATTTAGAGCTAAAAGTGTTGGAACAGTGGAGGTTGTGAAGCCCTGACCTAGCCATAGTGTGGATCCCCTGCCAGATGTCATTGGAGGTGCATCTTGGAGGGGAAGCAACTATATGTGTGCTAAGATGCTCCCACACTGGAAAAAGTCTCCAGTGAGAACCAGATTCTCAAAAGAAATCCCCCAAGTTTTCAACCAATTCTGTATGTAATGGCTGGATCCCAAGACGTACCCAAGCAACATTTATGACAGTACAGGAGCATGGATAACATGCTGAAAGCAAGTGGTCTCTGCAGCTGTAGATTTTGCATTCTGGGATTATTGCCAGATGTAAACCAGACAGTAAATGGTAGATTCTATTTTATATCATAAATGGAATTAACAGCAGCTCTGCAGAGACTATGAGCTGGGGGTCCTTGTGATCTTGGGAGATTGTTCTCAAGCAAGCCAGAAGCAGCTGAGGTACAAAGCAGACCCGTGTGCCCCAACCTGAGGAGAGATGTCATTCTCGGCCTCTCCAAGGACAGGGCTCTGTGAGTTAAGCTGGTTGTGCAGCTGTTTGGGTTTTTGTTTGTTTGTGGCAATGCTCATTAATTACTATTAAAAATTGTATTTGATAAATACTGAATTGCAAATAATACACAGGAAAATAGCAGACAAAAGGTGCATCAGCTACATTTTAATGGCAAAATGCTTCTTTACATTAAAATCAAAGGTCAACATCTGAGGGCCAAGGATGTCGGCATTTTCTAAACATTTTAATAAATTGACAGGTTGAGTTCGTGAGTAAGTGGGGCAGAAATCCCCAAAATGAGTTTCTGTGGAAAAAAAAAGACAAAAAGATAGTGAACAATCTTAGGTTAGCTTAATAAAGACCATCAGAAAACAAGAAGAGACACTGGGCTTAGGCCTTCAAGAAACCCTCAACTGCACCCAATAGGCAAAACTCTGACCTGATGGCAGCATCCAATTCAACATCTCTTTTAGAAATTCTGCAACAGCTTAATATTAGTTAGTAACATGAATTAGATATTAAATTATATATACGATACCTGCCTCTCTCTCTGTTCTGTGCTAAATTTGATATAATTTATGCTACCCATGGAATTTACATTTTCACTTCTTCACCAGTTTTCATTGTTACATTTCACAATTCATAATCTCTTAAAATACACGATATCCATCTGAACCTCTTAGATATTTCTTTGCCCTCCCTCAAGTTTGCGTCAACATGACTCTAAGAGTCCATGCTTACATCACTTCAAAGAGCGCAATATTTTCATCTTCCCTCAGGAACAGACCTCTACCACTACTCGGCCAGCAAGAAGTCCCCTTCCTGAATTATTTGCCTTGTACTCAAACTCAGAGCAGATTCAGACAAAAATATTGCAGCTCCATCTAAACCTTAACCAAAAAAGCACTGGGAAGATAGAAAGGCTGCCCCAGCCTGGGTTTCTTCTCCTCAGCAGACAAAACATGGAAGAAAAACGACAGTGTTCCTATACAAAGGGCATCTTGTTTTCAGCAGGAGCCTGATTCACAGAACTGCTCCTCTAGCATTGCTGTTGCGGTGACAGGAAAGTTCCTGTGGCTTTCAAGGCACAGTACTACCAGGGGAAAAAAAAGATAAATAGTCCTAATAATAGGAGGATTCCGTGACATTACAAATGTCAGGGTAGCACTGCATGAACCAGAGAGAAAGTGGCTTATTAGTAAGCAAAC
Organism: Perdix hodgsoniae; assembly: GCA_035772895.1. Lineage (NCBI taxonomy): Eukaryota > Metazoa > Chordata > Aves > Galliformes > Phasianidae > Perdix > Perdix hodgsoniae. Next base: position 18,772,780 of record JAPSGF010000006.1, read on the forward strand.
TGCTTCTATTTATATACAAAAAACTATGGCTCAATTATGCACTTAAACAATACTTCTAGGCAAATTTGCTTTCTGTAATACAAAAGCAATACAGTAGAAGTACTACTTCCTACTATCCCCCTTCAAACAGTACAGTCTTTGTGCTTGTTAGACTATTATGCAGCATGTAATCTCATTAAGCCTGAGAGAAAGTGGCAAATTTGCCATTTAGAATTCATTGCTTTTTTTTAATTTCAGGAGTTGTAAGTTTTCATATCTAAGCCCAGGCTGCTAATGCTTTTAGGGTTTGTTTGGTTTTTTGTTGTTTTTTTTTTTGAGAGAAATTCTCATATGAGAGGTTTATAGGCAACAGCATTACAATGGCTGTACAGGAATGATGGGAGAGGCTTGACTACATCTCTTACAACTGTGAGAAAAATGTATTTAACTAATCTGGGTTACAGTTTAATTTAAATGTATTAAATTTTGTTCAGGTTGGATTTCTGCTCCAGCAACCTGGCGGCTTTTTTCAGTGGTATTTAAAGTAATCACAAAGTCACAAAGATCACCTTTTGTGCTTTAATCAAATTTTAAATGATACTTCTGTGAGAAGCTTTATACTCTTTCTTAATCATCTTTTTTATGTTCTGCTGTTAGTGAGCAGTTATCATCTGGATCTCTGAGACTGGTGCTTTCGAGCATGTCTCAATGGAGTGTTTTCTTTACCCTGCCACATTTATGTTGCTTTCGGCTTGCTTAGAGGCAGTTTGGCTGTTAAACAATTTCTTCCCTGGAGGTAAGACTGATTACACTTATTTTATGACATTGTCTCTGAAAGTGAGCTTTTTATGATTTTCCATGGCAGAAATTTATTCAGCAATTTTCTCCCTTTACAGATTTCTTCAATAAAATAGATGTTAGAACCAAGTTCATGTAATGAGGATCACTCTTTGATTACAAATAAACTTGAATCATTAGGCCTAATAGGTAGAGTAAAAGATGTGATATCCACAGCTTATTGCCTCAGCTCTGCATCTTAGAGCAATGAGACAGTGATCAGTGCTACACAGTGTCAGGAGTTCCCTAGGCTCAGACCTGAGCACCACATGCATTTCAACTTGAGGGCTGGTGACACATAAGGGACTAGTGACCAGAGACAGGGAATTGTACTCAGTGTTGCTCTTTTTCTCTATTCTTCCATGGTAAAGGAAATTGGAACTGTCTTTTAGGGCTGTCCTGCCCATCCCCTCTGCAGCATTTCCTTGCTGGCACTGAAGAAGCAGCACAGTACAAGAAAGCCATGCATGCTGACCTGGGATGCTGAGGCTGGACAGGTGATTTTTCACTTTCAGACACTGAAACTGCAGCTGTTGTCTCACTGCTGCAATAACTTCCTTCGAAACTCAAACACACGGCAGAGGTTTGCCTTTCTTTCTTCTGATGGCAGGGAGGTGCTCATTAGAGCCAGCCACACTGCATTCATTTATGGATGCCAAGTACTCGTACAGAAGTATCTCCGCCCGTTCTTTTCAGTAACCAATTAATAACTGTGATACATTTTTTCTCATTTTATCAAAATGATGATAATGCCCACAAAACAGGTAACATCTCTCCTAGTTTTTGGAAGTATATCTTCTTTTCATTATTTTTTAGTTCAAAAATATGACAAAGAGTGTAGCTGTAATAACAAAGATTCAAGTTTCCCATAATGACTTTTTCTGTAGCACCTTTTTTTTTCTAAAATTCAGACTGTTGTACTTAAGCTCCGCTTATACTTGAAAATGTAAAAGTTTTTGATGAGAAATATTGCTACTCATCGGCTATTCCCACTCCCCTAAGATTTTTCGTAACTCCTTAGCACAGCTCTTACCCCATTCAGCTCATAGGAGAAGGCATCACTACGAACAGCCCTTCCGTTCACAGCAACGGCATGAGGTCTCAGTTTCAGGCCAAGAATGGTGATTTTGTTGTACTTCAGAGAGTCAGCCCCTCGGTAACCATTTTTAAGTATTTCTGTCTTCAGGTGTCCCTTCAAAAAAAAACACAGAACATTTTAGGACCATCACATCTCTTTGGAGGTGACCTACTTGTGTGCCACTACTGTTGTAGTATCACTTTTGTCAACCAGTGTATAGAATGTTTTCCAGCGTAGAGAAAGAAGTCTAAGAACATAAAAGAAAATTTTCACATAGAAGGGTTTTGTGTATCATTGTAAGCTAGCAAGGAAAGAAACAAAATAGCATTCACAGCATTCATTAGGAATCTGCTTCGGCCTGTTCTCCTACTTGTAGTCAATACAAATTTGGTTCTTGTACCCATTTACAGGGTACAGTAGCACATGCAAAACCAAAATCCAGATACAGAGATTCAATTAGTGACCTTGAGATTGATTTAATCAACATCAGCAACTGCTTTAAATGATTACCATCTTCCACAAGCATCACTTGCTAGATATTTTGCCTCATTTTCTATGTCCTACATCTCCATAGTGCCTGCTAAGAATTTTTGATATACATATTCTAGACCTAAGGACACTGAAGGAATACGGTATGTTCACAAAGCTGTGTTTGTTCTGCTTCTAATTCACTGTATATTGTGTGTTTAGGGGTAAACCAAGAGAATGTACAAAGTCATTAAACAAATTCATTTGGATCACCAGTGACAGTAATTACCCATACAAGCAATGAAGAGGAATCATTGCACTTGTTACATGATTGAAGTTGTTAAGGAAATAAAGATGAACGACACTGCTTAGGAAATGAAGAATCGCTATGCAATCATGACTTTAAAAAGATGCCAAGGAGAAGCCCATGATGGAATATTTTGCATAAATTAGCTTGTGTAATTTCAGTGGTGCATGGTGAAAGGTTGAGCAGGTCCCAGATATACCCTCCTTCAAGGCCTTGGAGAGACAAGAGATGATAATCCAGGAAAACCAGTGACTTTATCCTCCCTAAGCATTAGCATGAATAAAGCAGTTGCCCTGGGTTCAATTTGGAGCAAGGAACCTTATAGGTAGCACTTAAAGCCCTGTAAATGTAGGACACAAGCAAGTCCTGGAACTGAGGCCAGAAGTCAGGACTTTCTCTTGCACTTCCAAGCACCAGTCATGACTTCTTTTCTTGCCCTCGTGCTCTAGTGCTATAAAATCTGTTTATCAATTTATTCAACCTTATTTTTCCCTTAAAATTGGACCTATTTTTCAAAAAGAACTCACGTATTTTTCTAGGCCAGTAGTTTTAACACGAGGCAGCTTGACTCAGGTCATCATGTGTACCAAAAGGAAGGTGTCAAGTGAGTTAAAGCACCTACTGCAGCAAGGTAGTATGCAAGAGCAGGCAGCTGGAACCATTCTCTAAGGCTTAAGTGCCTGCACTAATCCCAAATTCTCCTTTGAAGTTCTCGTCTGTTTAAATGAAAACATAAAAGAGAGGGTCTAACCCTGCAGCTGTTACCCACAAAACTCTGAAAAGGATCCCAAGTAAATGTTGTCAAGCCAGATGTTATCAGTTAATCTCTGACGGACCAAAACCTTGTGCTTTTCTAAAAGTAGAGGTCATTAAACTATTCATCCATATTTTTTAAGAATATGGAAGTGTGCAACACACAGCAAGATGCTCACATGTTCCTCATATTTCTGCAATTTGCTATTTCAGATGGACTTTTTTCTTTATAAACATATAATAAAAAATTGACATTCGAGATTATTGGAATGCAGATAGGGACTTCAGTTTTGGATTTACAACAGAAGTCAAATATGAGCAATGAGAAATGGAAAAGCCAGTGAATCAACAATCTAATTTGCACAGACCAGAATTTAATATAAAACTGGATATTGTTTTTTTTTCTGTAGCCTCCCTGCAATATATTACTATACACAGACTACAGAAAGCTGAAGTTATTTTTCTTCCTTTTTGCTGTTGAAAAATCCACCCCCCTTTTCTTTTTTAAGAGGAAGAAGTCAAGAAGAAAATAAATTAATAATGAAATTTAAATTCTAAACAAGCAGCATTACTTTCCAAAAAATTCTTCACATACGTTCAAGACTTCATAACAAGTCCCATTGGCTTACTCCTACTAGTTCTCTCTCCCAGAGGAGACACATTCTAAGAGCAATATCATCATAAGTATTTACATGATTTTACTCCTCTGAAGATTTTCTGTAGACTACTTAGGTGAAAACTGTGCCACAGCATATGCAAACAGTGAAGTTGTAGATGAGATATAATTTGTATAGATTGCTGAAGTAGGTTAAGATTTTCTTCAATAACTCCCACAACTTGCTGTCATGCACTTAATGAGTTTCCAGTGGGTTCATTTTATAGTACATTTCTGTGTTGAAGCGCAGGCTGTTGGGTTTTTTCTATTCAGCTTTCTCAGGACATGCCTGAGAAGCGAACAGCACATGGAAGGCAGTGCTGCCTTAATCTGAGCTTCGCAAAGCATCTACCAGCACTGCAGACTGCTGGTAGTCTGCTGAATTAGTCCATGGGGTAATCCATGCAACAGAAAATACAAGCTTGATCAAAGCTAAAAAATTGATGCCCTCTCCTACCCATGAAATAAAAAGTGCTGGCAGCAGGAAAGCAAGGAAAAGGTTCCCCATATCCAGAAGATAAAAAATAAAGATAAAAAAATATCTGAGCTGAAAAAGCAGATTTTCAAATTCATATCACACCAGGGATGTTAATGGTATGTCACTAGGACAGTCAATGAGGCAAACACAAAACTGCAGCCTCATGGTGGTAGCTGTCTGCAAATGAAAACATGAGGTAGGTTACCAGTTTAAGAGGCTGAGCTATGAGGGAAATGTTATTCAGAGGAAAGTTAAATATCAGTGCCTTACAGCACTGATCAGCAGCTACAAGTATGTAGATACTGTGTGCACTGCTACTTACTGCGCTGAATGTATATTTAGCCAAGAAGTAGTTTTCATTTTCAATAGTATCTGTCAAAACATAGAACAGGGAGGATTGATATCAAGAAAGAGAAAAAAAACAAGAGCAGTTCACGTTAATTGTAGCGAGTGGCTAATGTCCCACAAGGATTACTTGTGGGTTGTTTAATCTCCTCTATTCTTATTGTCAGGTTTGCTGCCCTTTTGAGCACAGCAGCCGTTTCCAATGTCAAAACATCAAAGGGTTTGGAAGCGACCTCTGGAGATCATCGAGTCCAGCCCTCCGCTGAAGCAGGTTCCTTACAGGAGGCTGCACAGCTAAGCATTCAGGTGGATTTGAACATCTCCAGAGAAGGAGACCACAACCTCTCTGGGAAGCTTGTTCCAGCACTACATTCCCTTAAGGTAAGGAAGTTTGTCAAGCTCAGGTGGAACTTCCTGGGTCCTCCCTTTATGCAATGTACTGTATCTCAGCCTTCCAGAGCATTCTGCTACCATCCTGTACGTTCAGCCCCAGGACAACACCCCAGCTGTGTACAGCAATAGTCAGTGCTTTTGAACCGCTGGGAAGGCAGCCAAGGGGAGCCCTGTGTGTAGGCCCTGTTTATGGGAGATCAAACTCACCGATGGAATCACCATCATCCCAGAAGAGGGACCCAGAAGCTTCTCCATGCTCATCCAGGGCTATAATGAGCCCAAATGGGTTCAGACGGCTGTTGGCAAACACATAGAAGAGACCATCAGCACAAGCTTCTGTCCACCATTCTTTACATGTTATTTAACAAAAATTGCTTAACAGAATTCTTTCTCATTTCAAGGTTACAAAAAGGGCCACACAGACAAATAACCTAAAACAGCTCTTGAAATCATGATGAAAACTTAACTTGCCTTGTTTAACTGAAGTGCAAAAATGCCTACCTTTTGAAGTGATGGGATGTCCAAGTTCTTCTTCTCTCATGGCCTCATATATGACAACTGGGCAGCCTGGGAGGTGGCTGATCACTTAGGCTACCTCCCTGTGAGTTGACCTGAGTCATACATGGAGCTGCTCCCTCCCCTCCTGCTCCCTTGGCCTCTCAGCATAGATCAGCCCTAGGCCAGCACGTTAGCACTGGTGTGGGGAAACAGTCTTCCTCGATGGAGATTTGAGCATCTCCATCTTGCCCGTGGCATTTGATAAATTCATCCAAGGACAAGAGGTTTGCATTTTCCCCTTCCATATGTTTCCTGTGGATGGCTGACAGCTGATCAGTATAGCAGCAAGAGGTGCAAAGCTTCTCCCAGTAAAGCTGTAGAGTTTCAGCTGTGCAAGCAATGACGTGAATCACCTCCAGGGTGACATTAATCCAACGGAGCAAGGAGTGGGATAAAAATACCGTGCTTATCAGCTGGGAGGTCATCTAGAAGATGCACATAGCCTCTTTTCCACATTTTTTTTTATTGCCTTTTGGCTGGCTGTGGGTCTGACCCACAGCGCTGTTTCTTACCATGGACAAAGTTAATGACTTTACCTCTTAGTAGTTGTTGAGGCTGGAGCCTGTTCTGGAAGAATATGGCCTCCACGGATGAACAGAGGGATCTTGTTCAGTGGGGCGTAGACAGTAGCATATGTCTTGTGCCAGGTACTTGGTATCTTCTTACCCTAACATAAAAATTGGCGCAGTTAAAAAAAAAACACAAAACTGGGCAATAATGTCATCATATATTGCTGGAAAAAAGACCAAGGGATATATTTTCATCTCAAATACACCGGTTTGTCTCAAATAGAGACAAAAGGAGATTTCAGGAGTGTTATTCCAGTTCCTTTTTTTGAACATGAAAGAGAATTTAGCCCCTGCAGTGATGCATATGCATGAAGACACAACCATCATGAATGAAATCGACTTTAAAAATGGTATCATTACTCTGTATGCTGTGGAAAGAAAAAAAAAAAAAAAAGAAAAATTCATCAAGGCACAAAGCAAAAAGCAAAAGAAGCCTTTGCTTTTTCTTTTTATGCATATGGAAACTGTCACATTTCAATGTAAGGTGAGTGATTCATAACCACTCGGGAATGTAAACTGTAGGTTTTTCTTCTCTTTTAAGGACAAGCCTTTCCTATTACATTTGAGGATGGAAATTGTAGGCAACTGGAATTAATTCTCTCCATCATTTCTTTCTGTTTTAATCCATCCAAAGCAGGTGTCAGTAGAGTAGGTCACAAGAGAGCTTGGCTCCTGTCAATGGTAATTACAGCTTACGGTTATATCCAGCTTTATTTCTGGACAGGAAATGTGGGCACAGCAAACAGGTGCCAAGTGCTGGGAACTACACTTTGATAACGCATGGGGCATGCCCCACAGGCAGGAGACACTGAGTGCCTCAGGACGATGTCCCCATGCCATACCCAGCACAGGGAGAACAGTGGCAAAGAGGTCTTAGCAAAATGGTCAACCCCACAGCACCATGGCCTTATGAAAGTAGAAAAGGGAAAGAGCTGGATGAACATCCCTCTGAGGACACCAGCCAAATGCTGCAGATACCCAAAGCAACACTAGTTAAAAACTAAGCCTGAATTTCTTTCCAGAACATCTCTGTCCTTCCTGCTCCTCAGACAGCACAACCCAGGGTAGCTAGCAGCAGCCTTGTGCTCCTGGGCTCAGGTTTCCAAAGCTCTTACCATCAACCTAACTGCTGCTAAGCCCAGAGCTGGTTTCATCCTGCGTATTTCAGCAGAGCACGGCTCAGAACTGAGCCCTTTGGGAACCACAGCACTGGGGTTGGCATTTCAGCAGTCAAGCTGTGCAGGACCTGGAGCTAGAAGGGCTGGCTTCTTCCATGGAGCAGCTCAGTCTGCACCTCCTGGAAGCATCTTCTGGAGGGAGCCTCATGATGCTCTGTGAATATGCCTTCTGTCAAGAATGATGCATGTGCAAAACCCCGTGCACAAAACTGTTGGCAGCATGTTCTCAGGTTTCTGTCTGTTTTTACACAGGGGAGGATTTGGGTACAATAATTTAAGCATACAGTGAGGGTGAACAGAAAGAAAAGGAATCTTGACAGTGTCATGAATTTCTAGGCTGTTCTTGAAAAGTCGGTTCTCTGAGTCTTTAGAGCTTTGCAAACCAAAAATAGAAAACAAAACACTACTGAAAGCAGTGCAATTTGTTCTCCCAGCTAGCCTGGTGCCGACTTTTGTGCTCCGGTTTTCTTGAACACAGATGCTGAGGTAAAATTACTGCTGAACGTTGCTAAAAGTTATTTTGCTGGAATTGTGGCATCTTAAGTTCTGTAAAAATGTAGGAAACAAAATTTTAAAAATACTTACTGTGTAGTAGTCAAACCATGTTGCCTCGGGGAAATACACATCCACTGATCTCGCTCCCTATAATTGTTATAAAATGATTAAAGTCTGTCTCTTTTTACATTTCTGATATTACATTAGCTTTATTATATTTGAGCATGGGTAGATGTACACTCAGTCCTCTAATAACATAAAATCTTAGCTATGAAGGCTGAATTATTATCACAGCAATGGACTGGTGCTGGCTGATCTATAATGCTAAATAGATGACCCTATCCTGTCTGGGGGGTTTTACTGCATTTCTGTGGGATGAGTCAATGTTAGAGGGTTATTTCAGCCTGGAACACAGCTCCATGGCTTGCGGACATAAGATCTGAGCAATGCCAGTGGGCCCTGTGGCAGGCTCTGCAGGGCCCACTGCCTGCAGGAACAGGCAGAGAGAAAGGGCTGCAAGCATGGTGCACAGATGCTCGCTTTATTTGCAACCATTTAAAGTTGTAGATAAATTATATTAGAGAACAAACTGCTATTTGCACAACTGCCACACTTTATTTGGCAGCATGAATGGTATCACGTTAATATATAATATGAAGCCAAAGGCGCTTTAAATTAATCACTCTAGGAAAAGTCAGAATCAAGGCATATTTCTTTTCTGGGGCACAAGCTGCTCATTCTCACAAACAGACTGACTTTGTTTCTTGAATCAGATGCCTGCTTTACAGTTATGGTCCTTCCTGGGAGCAGATGAACAGTCAAGGAAAAGAGCTGTGAGATGGCCACTGCTCACCATGATAGGGATTGTTTTTCATATCAACCAACAAAAGGATGAAGAAGTGGCTGATTTGTTAATGCATGCAAATCTCATATTAGAACATGGCAATTGCTAAACTGGAAGAGTGCCCTGTCCTTGGCCTGCCTCCCACAGCAGCAGTGCTGGATGTTCAACGGACAGTGTCTCAGCTCTGCAAGCAGTGTGGGGTAGCATACACCCTGTCTGCTCATAAACTGACAGCTGACAGTATTTGCAAAACACCTTGAAAGTTTGAGAGAAATCTCAATAAAGTCAAGATGCTCCTCTCCCCAGATTTATTCAGCATTATTACAACAGCTCTGGATATTCTGGCTGGCAGAGGAGTGTGCGATTGCGATCTGACTCTTAATTGCCTTAGTGAGGCCCTAAGTAACAACCAGTGTGTAAGAACATTCCCCATTTTCATTGTGATGGCTGTGTCCCTATGTCTGAAGGAGCAGAGGGAAAGCCACACATGGTACCCTCTAACAGAAGATGTATCTATCTTCTCCAGGTAAGTGTGTACTCTGTTGCAGCCACCGGTGGCTGGTGACACCATGGTGAAGGATCTGCAGGCTGCCTCTGCCCTGTGCTTTGCTTGTGAGCACAAGCCCTGGCTGCCACCATATACCCAGCGAGGTGTCTTTCCCAAAGCACTGCTTCCCCATAAGGCCACCAGCACCAGGCCTTCTTTTCTGCTGCAGTCCTCCAAAAACAGGAAGAACCCCTAATCTAGATTCTCTATCATTTTACTTATCCTTATAATGATCCTTTTCATTTATTTATTTGCAGGAAGCAACCTCTGGCTCACTGCCCTCTTTCTCCCACATTTTTCATCACCTTGCTTGTCTGAGACCCTGTGAAATCTCTGTGTTAGTCACTAGCTATTAGAAACCTGGGGGAACCTGAAGATGAAGGACTGACAAATGGAGTGCCACAGAAGAGCTGTAATGAAGGAACTAGAGTTGCATTTTAAATTCACAGAGGTGCAAGGGTTATATTAAAAAAATATGCCAAGCAGTGGCTTGCTTGTGTGTTTGATCATCAGCATCAGGTAGGCAGTGCCTCAGATATTCTGGCAGCATACTGATCACAAACTGCTCCAGGATACATCACATGGAGGTGCTTGCCCTGCTCAGCTACACATTGCTGGCACTCCTGTCAGGCTGTACCCTGCTAGCAGCCATCAGCAGGCAAGGAGAGGAGCCCACCCTTGCTCCAGCTGAGCAGTGAGAGTAAACCCACCTGCAGCTCTGTTCTGGGGTCCAGGTCAGCAGCTACTCCCCAGCCCCAGTGTGTGGCCAGCACAGCCACAGGAAAAAGCTGGGTTTTTGAAATCTCCCGTATCAGCAGCTGACATTGTCATCATTTTGTAATGATTGTGTTTGCACGTGGTTCTGGGTAATACCTGGACTGGCACTTGAAATGCTGCAGTTCCCAACCACAGTGGGCAAGAAGTGAAAAAGAAACAAGTTTGCTTTAGTACCTCTGTGTTTCTCCCTCACCCAGCAATTATTGCTGTGCATGCCCTTGGAGGGAGCTGCCAGCACAGATGTAGGAACGTGAGGGACAGTGTCCAGCCTATTTACACCTGCTTAGTGCTGAGCAGCAGGGAAATGCTGTGCCCTCACCTGCGCCTTCCCACTTCCAGCACCAGGCAGCCCTATGTTACTTGGGCTTGTCTTGAAATGCCTTCTGCAAGCTGACAGAGCAAGGAAGAAATGGGTAGATATGAGGAAACATTCCCTGAATGTCATGGAATGCCCTAAGCAGATTTCCTTTATACTTGTGTGATGGCATTTTTAAATTATGCTACTTGCCTCTTGAAGAACAGGAGCAACCATAAACGCAGGTCCCCAAAGGAAGGCAGTATCTATCCCATGAGTCTGCTGATCAGAGGTAAATCTGGTGTCAAAAGAGAGACACACAGTGTTAAATCACATTTTTATTGAACTTGCAACATATCTCAGTATTACTGTCTGCCACAAGAAATCTGCTTCTTTAATGTTGGAGAAGCACTGTGTCCACTTCCAGGCCTGGTAGGATGCAACGCACGGCTGCAGCTGGCACACTGCACAGGGGAAGGCTGGCTTTGGGCTCCTGGAAGCCACAGACCAGGACCAGGAAGAGAGAGGAAAGAAGAGGCAGGACACTGTGCTCTAGGATCTAATGCGTTTAAAAAAAAACCAGCTTGGATTCTGCCAGGACAGGAGCCCAGGGGCACACAGTGGCACACAGATGTGCCACCTGAACACTGGGAAGCACCTGTGTGGCTGAGCGCAGGCACAGCTTCCCAGAGAATGTGGATCTCCTCCTGAGAGATGCTCAGAAGTCACCTGGACTTCAGATTTCTGAAATGCAATATGTTAGTTTTTCTGTCCTCTCAACAGCTTCTCAGTGTTTTTAATTTCACTGTAATAAAATTAGAATATTGTTTCAATGCATTATGTTTTGGGAGGTTTCAGGGGAAAATCTGATCAAGAAATACTGACAGCAGGGAAGCCAATCATCTTACTTGAGCTTGGGAAGAAGCATCTCACCATCCCACTAAGCATCGCTTCCTTTTGCAATTACAGCAACCACAAATTCAGCGAACAAATGAATTCTCCCATTTTGAAAATATAAGCCATTAAGCGCAGCGTGTTTGTGATCTATGAAAGATGCTGCATTCCATCTCCATGCTTCCCACGGTTAGATAGCAGCCTCTCTGCTGTTTTACTTCCCCCCTGGTAGGCTATTAAAGCAGAGCTTTCCCCTCCAGGAGCACAGTAATGGATTATTACCCCCAGGTCTTTTTGGACAGCCAAGCTGCCAGCATCTCTAGTTCACCAAATGAAAGCCTCTGCATGAAACACTTAAAACATACACAGGAATCTACTGGGATTCTGTTCCTGTTTGTTGTTTGAAATGAACACCTAAACGTTTGAAATGAAATGAAAAGTCTGAAATGACCACATGAAATAGGTATTGCTTGGAGACTCTCTGCCTGGCCGGAGTTGTTTTCATGGTGAGGGCTGTGAACTCGTAACAACTTCACCTGAAGAGCTGGTACAGTTTTCTTAGTTGTCCTCTGTTTGTTACAAGAAAGATTTGATGTAAAATCCCATCATCTGGACCTCAAAAATTCTGTTTCACTTCTGCCTCTAAAGCCCACATTTCTCCATTTGTTAGCATCTCAGTCACTTTCTTTGCTTGCACAGATATTCTAAACCAAGGAGCCTTAATAAGAAATAGTAAGAAATACTTACTAAGTAACAATAGTAATCACTACTCAGTAATAAGAGTAAGAAATATTTTTAAGCAATTTCAGGTTCCAGCTATGGCAATATCAGCAAGTGATATGGCCACTAGGATGGGACCTGGATAGGAAAAGTCGGTGCTGATCTCCTGATCTCTGTACTGCCTTCCTGCATTTTAGAGGTTTTACTTCCAGCAAAAATCTCAGTCTGGTACCACAGCTAAATATCAGTTAATGGTGGGAGTACATCTTCTGGCATAGTCTCACTCAACAGGAGTTTTCAGCTAGTGCCTCTGAGGCTGTTCTACAATTGAAATAAAAGCAAATTTATAAATTCAGTAATGCAGATGAGCCCAAGTAGAGTACAGATAAAATATATGGGAAATGGATGGATGGGCAGCCTTAACATCACTGAAGTCATGAAGTATTAGCAGAGATTAGCTAATATAATTCCCAAAGTAACTCGGTCATTCCCAATATTCACATAAATCTGATTAACCAAAAATACTGTTAAAATGAGTCCTTGAAAGAACTTAAAACCCCTTGTAAGACAGGAGTCCCCATCACACCGCTCTCAGATGTTACCCTCTTCAATAATGTAGCAGGCTGAAAAGAGGAAAGGATACTGCTTTTAAAACCAATCAGTTAGCCATTACATTGAGTAGGCAAAATAGATTTTGTGCATTATCATTCTGTATTAGCATGTTCTGCACTTTAGAGTAATCTCAGTTTAATTTGCAAAAATGCCTTACCCTTTAACCAAAATGTTTTTAACCTAAAGGGAAAAGGAACATTAAACAGACCAGGACATAACCTGCACTGATAAGACTGAACTGTGGCAGAGCTCTGGGCAGTAGCCTTTCACACACATTATTTGCACTCCTTTTGCTCACAACTTTGTGTAACACATTCTGAAAAAGAAAATTTACCAAAGGAAGGTAGAAAACAAATTAAGGGTGCCAAGAGGGAAACTAGACCTCGCTTTCTTCCAAAAAGAAAAAAGACCAACCTCAGTTCGAAAAACTGAGGCTGCATTTTCTGAGTTTTTTTTCAGTATGTTTATTAATCTTCTCTGTGCACCTGCTTCTACACTTGAATGTTTCTATCTCTGTTTTCCCTGTGCCATTTGTGGAAACAGATGTAGGTATCATACATAGCATGCAGATGCAAGTGAGAAATTGGAAAATGCAAATACTGTGGATGAATGGAAAATGGAGCCTTCTCTCCATGAGGCTTTTCTGATATTCTGTGCCAGAACACAGATGTCACGGATTTGATTCAAGTGCAGAAAATATAGGTATCTGACCCCTACCTTTAAAAGAGAGGGCTGCATATTTGCCTGAAACTAGAACTTTATTACTATTTCACTAAGGTCTTTTTTTCAGTAGAAACAAATATAGGCAGTATTTTAATATGTATACCTATCACATACATTAAAAGTTCATTTTGTTGCACATATTTAGATTAGATTTCCCTTTTAAACAGTTCTTTTTAAGAGATAGCACACAATGATCTTGCCATCATTATTGCCAGGCAGGAGTCAATTTGTTTATACACAGAAGTTCAACTACTGTGAATAAAATAGGATAAAGACAAGAGATTCCAAACTTACTCATGCATCAGTGACCGTACCACCGTGTTGCCATGGACGTGAGACTCAAAGAACAAGGTGTAGAGATACGGCAGCAGGGAGTATCTGATCCGGAGCGTAGCTCGAGCTATCTTGGCAAACTCTGCTCCAAAGACTGCTGGGTCTTGAGCCTGTGAAGGAAAAGCTTTGATTGGCAAAGAGCGTTATAACAATGGATGCAAATTCAACAGAGAAACCTGCGTGCATCCAAAGGGAAGCTGTTGCTGGTATAATCCTATGATTATAGCGAATATTTATATAAGAAAAAGTGATTATTTGCAAATGGGAAGATGTGTTAAGAACTACAAGTGTCCTCTGGTACAGAGAAAGAGAAACAGAGAAAAAAGAGAAGGCAGACAGCCTGCAAACAAAGGCAAAAACATAATTATTTTATAAATATCTTTGTACAAGGATGAAAAGTGGGAGTAAATTCATGGCCTTGCAAAAGCTAATGGGAATGATCAAAGCTGCTGTGTGCAATGCGGAAAAATCTTCTCCAAACATACGAACCTCAACTTTGGTTCTCCTTCTGTGCCCATCGCTTTGGATGCCCCATGTAGGGAGATGCTCTATGGAGCAAGAGGGGAAAAATGCTGGATGCCACCATCAGGCGGACATTTTGGATCCATTTAAAAGCCAAGTTGTCCATCTACTGGCACTTGACATGGAGCACGCAGCCCATGGCAGTGCTAGTGCCAGGAAGAGCTGCATCTTCTCTAATCTCCATGTTTTAACTTCACCAGCCCTAAACTGGGCTTACCAATAAGGCATTAAGCTCCCTTCTGCCTGCACAAAATTCCCCCATGAGATTCAGTGCTCTCATCCAAATCACAGAGCATATAACACATTCCAAGGATAATGCAGCAAAAGAGGAACAGAAGTACTGGAACATTTTATACTATCCAGTACTTTTCAGTCAAGAAAAATATTAACTAAACCATTTGAAATCCCCAGTGGGATAGGCAAAGTGGATGTTTATGGTTTTATTTTGACATCTAACTTAATGCTATTTAAATTCAATGTTTAAGTTACATTTCTCCATTACTACATCTATATCGGAATAATCTTTCCTGCTGCTTCCAAGCTCTGGAGCACCCGTCTACTTCTTCAAAACTTGCACTGGATTTTTGTTGCTGTAAGTCTAACACTGTATGAATATTGCCAAAGTTCAGGAAAAAAACAGATTTCTGAGGTGGTGCTGAGTCACCAAAACGCCGTGTTCATTTCTGTTAGAGAACACGATGTTTTAAATGGCTTTAAGTGGCCCAATAAAATCCAGTGTATCCTCCGACACTTCTGTCAGTAGGTCACAGCTGAGTCGCAGCTCTCCTCACTTTTCCTATTAAATTGCCTATTAAGTCTTGAGAATGTTAATAACGCTCGCTCACCTGGGTCACATCCCAGTTTGTATGCCCGAAGGGACAAGTGAACCTGCACAGATAACAGGCCTCTAATTTTAGTAAACAATGGTAAATAGAAAATAGTTATCTGTAACAGCACCTAAAGCCCCACAGCCATTCGTTCTCCTAGAGAGAAATACCAGCACGTCTCAGGAATTATTGCAGATGACAGGTGCATGGGAACTGCCAGGTCATGGCCTGAACCAGTGGTTGAGCACCAGGTGAGAGGCATGGCTAACCCAGGGAGCTAACCCCCTCCTCACTCTCATTTAGGAGATAGCAGCATCTCTGGATAGAGATTACACTCTTCTTGAGCTGTCACAGCTCATCAGGAAGGGTGAACTACTTCTTCTTCGCCATCTTCCCTGTCTCCACAGTGCTTATATTCCAGCAGAAGGCACTGCTACTGCCTTCGGTTGTTCCATAACAGAGTAAACTCTGATTCTCTTACACTGTAAGAGCATAAGAGCACTGTAAGTTAATGTTCCTGCTTTGCCCTGTTTCTGGATGGACATCATACCATCATGAAGAAGAGGCCTTTCTGGGAGTTATAAACATTACAACATTTTGATGACAGGACTGCGAAGAAAACTGAAGGTTAGTTCATAATCTTAACCCCAATATTGCACAGATTAGTTTACAGAAGAAAAAAATAATAGAAGGGCAGTTACTGAACTAACACCATATTTCCATCAAAGCTGCATGTAACACAGTGTGCTTATGAAGACAGCAAGACTTGCAAATTGTTCGTAGTTAGAAACAAGATGATACTTCTATCTGAGACAAGACTTGAAAGGACTTTTTGATAAGCTGAAGCCACAGCTCAGGTCTGAGGCTGCATTACTTCATGCCAGCCATGAGCTCCTTGGCTGACAGCACTGCTGCCTGACCTTGGAATTTCTAACTCTTTGTCTGAAACTTGTTTTTAAACGGCAAGGTTCGGCATAAGGACCTCTCTCCCCTTCTTTTCAATACCTCCTACTAAACTTGTACAAGCACCGAAACAAAAACTGACATTTACAAGTGATGAAAAGATGTGTGGACACTCGGCAGCTCTGAAATAAAAGCTGGGCTTTAGTAGGTAAAAGATGAAAGGAATAAATCTTACCTCTACAGGGCTTCCAGATGTTAGATACTATATATTTTTTTTGGAATTCCTAACTAATCTTTACATTATGGATCGGAAAAACTTATTTCACTTCCTCTTGTGCAGCACTCCTTATTACCCAGTTAAGCTTACCCATGAATGACAAGTTAATTTCTGAGAAAGTAATACAAACCATCTTTGTCAATATAGCAGTCATAGACTACAGCTCTGCATAACTTTATTTACTTACAGCATTTCCCTCTGCATTGTGGTTTCTGGAAAATGGGTAGAATGAGCCAAGCTGTGTCCAGCGCAAACAGAGCTCGTAGGTTGTGTTGGAGCCAAACCCACAGATGTCGGCACCAACCTGAAGAGAAAATATCATTGTGTAAGTGTCTGTGATTGTGGCAGCTGAGGCCCAAAATGAGAACCCACAGAGGATTCTTAATAAATATAATGTGCTGGAAAGAGATGCTGGTTTCTGATGACTTCGTGAGAATGCTGCGGGATATGATGACACAAATTTTGCTGGGAATGAGATTTCACTGACTCCTATAGCCTACATATCACTGAGAAAGATCTGAAATATTTCAGTAATTATACAAATCCTCCAGCTCGGCTTGCAAAGTCAGAAACCTACAGAGGCACGTCGATGATAAAATACTTCATGGAATGAGGTCTGTTTAGGGTGGCACACGGTGATTTAATCTGAAGCTGGCGGTGCTATTTTTGTTTCTCTTTAAGCAGCCAAGATTGATGACATTTAGCTTTCCTTAATCTGCAGTTCCTTACGTCGTGCAGGCTGATACTGCTGGCCATCTCAAGCAGCTTATTTTAGAAAACATTTGAGTTAATTTAAAGTGATATTGGGGACGAGCCAGCAATTGCCCGAAGGACTTCAGACTCACAAAGGGGATGCCAAAGAGGTTGAACTCCAGCATGCCGATGATGGAGTAGTGCATGTCCTTCCACTGCGAGTTGTTGTCACCCAGCCAGTGACCAGCATGCTTCCCGCTGCCGACGAAGGTAGAGCGACTCAGGACAAACGCTCGCTTCCCAGTTGCCTGCTGGACGACGCTGTGGCAGAATGCAACAGGGTCATTAAATATAAGAGCAGTAACCAAAAACAGTCATATGATCAGCATGAGCTTTCCAGCACAATTTTATCCGAGATGGTGTTATTCTTGAAACTTTTATTACTCTGATGTGAGTCATGTGAAAGTGTGGCTCCAAAACTGTAAACAATGGAAAGTTCTACTCAATGGCCAAAGTAAACAATTAAAATCTATCTGATCCATGAAACGCTTTGTGTCAGATATGCCTAGGCTTCCAAAAAATATTTTGCACTTCAATTATTCTCAGTATTCTCAAAGTAAAAATTTAAAGAAAAATTATTTCTATATTAACTCATTTTATTTAATGTCCTACCATTTTTTAAGAAGTAAAATATATTTTTTTTCAATATAAAATTTATTTAGAGATTTGTATTGGCAAACAAAGTCCTAATATCCTGGACTTAAAAGTTAGGGCAAAAAAGAAAGAAACGTCACCAAACCAACATTTAAAATCAATACAGAAAGCAAACACATAATCTTTCAAAATGTCATCCCTTTCTTGTCCCCTGATTTCCTTTATCGTTTGATTTATGAGATTTCATTACAGAATTGGTGCCAGAATGAATTTTTCCTTACCTTTTAAGAGTGGTTTTTCTTACCATCAGAGGATGAATGAAGTACAATATGCCTTATTAACAAACCTATTAAAATGTTGATAAATATAGGATAATCTCTGTATGGAATTAGATACTGTAATATTACAGACTGCCAAAACTCAGGTTCAATTCTGCTGTATTAGAAATTTGGGAAACAAAACTCCTTAGAATATCTGGGAAATCCCAGCCTGAAATATTAACCACGCTGCTTACCATCCGCCTCCTTCTCACTTCGCTTAATGAGATCTGTGCAAGAGCTTTCACCCATGCTTGTAATGGCCAACAAATCATTTTGTTTCTCTAGTGCCTCAGAGGCTTTAAAATGTACCAACATTTGCTTCCATAGGAAAAAAAATATATCAATAATGTACAAAACCACACCAAACTCAAAATCTTCCATATAGGCTTACAAATATGATGCTTATGGGCTGTGCAGAGCAGAAGACCCAATTCTTAGCTAAGAAGGACCTGCTTGGTTTATGTTGTAGGGCCACCACCAAGCTCAAAGACTACATTTTTTGAGCACTGCGGAGGGCAAGAATCCCTTTTTCCTCAATCTTTTTAAGGGTGCCCTGCATCCTTGAGATGGCTTCTGCTCTGTCTCCGCAGAATGAATTTGGCTCTGCTTGCAAAAGTAGGTGCTAATGAGGGTAATATTGGTTCGATGCAACTATGATACAGAACTGTGGAAACAATTTATAACATGTAATTTATTGGATAATTTTCAATCTATCCTGAATCACTGCTGAAGTGATTCTAATGTTCTCAAATATATTTGTGGACTGAAATTATTTACAGAACATTATCTGTGAATAGCTCTTGGCCCTATGCTATGCACAGGATGGTTGTAGCTAGTTTGCTGTATCCAGATTCAAGCCATTTGACTGCTACATGGGTGAGATGACACATTTCCTATTCTCTGGCTTCATTAGCACAATTCTTGGAATTGTTTTGTATACAATTATGAATTTGTCATTCATTTCAGCCAATACCCTACAGCCGATGCTGGTATGCTAAATATTCATGGCTTCTTCCACTCCTGAAGGAAGTTTGGCTGAATATAGTAAGCAGCATGGGAACCCACATAATATTTACCACCTTGGAGGAGGCTGAAAGACAACCCTGGTGGAGGCTCCTCTGATGGGAGGACCTTTGAGGAGGTTGGGATGCCTGGGCTGCATGGCCAGTGAGAATAATGGCTGAGAGCTTTCTGCTCTGCTCAGAACTGCTCCTGGATTGCACAGGAGTCAGCATATTGCTTCTGGCTTTTTTCCAGAGCTTTCCTTCCCCCAGGCTTGGCACAGAGCTCTAAGTGCATCAACACCTTAAATAGGCTCACTTAGCCACCTCCCCTGGATGTCTCCACAATACAGTTGATACAAACGTGTGCTAAGTGCTAAAATAAACCAGCCCAAGGACCTCTGCTTTGGCACTTACATTGTGTCATTAAACATATCCATGTCTTAGCTCTCTGCTAGAAAAAGCCTGATTTGTCCATTTGATTTAATCAGTCAGTTTCCATGTCACTCCAGCCTGGCAGCTGCAGAGTGATTGTGCAAGCCCATTTTGCGTGCTTCCCCGTTGCAAAGGGACAGCTTTACAGTAGCCTATAACAACTCTGCTGCAATGCAGCTCAGCCACGTCCCCACAGAGCTCCAGGCAAAATGCTGCCTGCCAAGATCAGAGGCAGCTCCAACAGCAGCAGGGAAGTTGAGTATGGATCCTTCACCAGCAGCCATAGAAGCTCCTTCACTTGGGCCACTGCAGTGAAGGGAAAGAGGAATCTCCCTGTTGCTGCTCTGGCACTGGAACAGCTCTAACACCAGATGGGAACATCATGCTCTCCTTGCAGGAAATAAGCAATCAAAGAGCTAATCCTGATTTTAGCTGAGAAAAGTATAAGTGGAAAAGATTCTGCTTCCTCTGCCAAGAGTCTCTTTTCTTGAAATACTTAATGACAAACAGCAATGTGAAACGTTTAGCTGGTTCTTATTGGTTACCATTACAGATTTCCCAGGTAATGGCAGCTGCTTTTAAAATGTCTCACCATCACCTGAAACCCACTTGTAGAAATACTTAGAGAACTCACTGGAAAGTTGGAGCAGTCTGTGACCAGCCAAAGAGAGAGTGCGTGTTGTAGTGCTCCCCCAGGTAAGTCTTGGAGTCAGGACACAGAGTCTTTTGAGACAGGGAGCGATCAGTAATACCTGAGAAGGACGCAAAACATTGCATGTCACAGTTCAGATCTCTTTGTATTTCTATGCTTTTAGGAGTGAAAATGTCAAGGGACTTGGAAAGAGGAAAAGCTGAAGAACTGCAGGATCTGCACCAACTGGAGGTCAGCACGTAGCTGTAGGCACAAGTGTCCTGACAGTATAATAGCAAGGAAAAAAAATAGCTAAAAAACCAAAATCATCACAGAAATTCAGGTGCCAAGGGAACTTTTGTGTTCACATGAAATCATGACATCCAGGTTTGGATTAGTGCTCAACTGCACATGTTGGTAGGCAGCATGACCCTGCTTTACTGTGGCAAAATTCATGGCTCTTTGTTCCCCTGAAGACTTAGGAGGCAGCAGGACTGATGGAGCAGCCCCAGGCAGCTTGTGAGCAGAGAGCAGGGCTGTCAGGGCTGTAAAGGGGAGGGAATAGCATGAGATGCAGCAGTCCTTGGGAGGCCATCTGCTATGGCTTGATACTCTGCACAGAAGAGAGCAAGGGCAGATTATAATGGATGTATTCACACGTGGATGGGTTATGCAGTAACTCTCCATCAGCAGATCACAGGCAGTGGAAGCAGCAGCAGCTTTTTGCCTTCAGTAATAGTCAGGGGCAGCCCTGACCTCGCTGGCACAGCTCTGATCCAGCTGAGCCAAAGGGAAGAAATATGAATTGGCTGCACAGATGCTGCTTGGTCTTTGATCCCACATTAAGGAGATGCTGGCAAGACCCATTTGGTGTAGAAAATGTGATTCTCATCCTTTGCAGGTAGCCTCCCTGAAAATGCCATAAGCAATTCAGCAGGAATTGGGCAGGTCAAATATTTGGGTTATATACTGGATTTATTTTTAGAGATGGAGTTGTCAGTGTTACAAAATCCTCTACCCTCCAAATAAATAAATAAGAGTCTGACAAATAGACCTTCTTTGCAAGCTTAACTGAGTGCAAGCATTATTGTAAATATCTATCAATGAGCAGGAAATTTCAATGCCAAATCACACGTCACTGTATGTTTGCAGTTCTTTACTACCAAGTGCATTTCTCTGTACCTGAAACCCCATTAGGCTGTCTGCTCTGCTGGGCCACCAATGCTGGAATCCTCTTTGAATCTTTAGACAAAAAGGCTCCAGTGTGGCTGATCTGCATCAGAAATACTTTAATTTGTAGGTAATTTCCAAGAAAGCCTTACTGGAACAGCATTAAAGAATACACTGAGGTTCTGGGAAAAGTTGAACTTAATGTCCCAGTGACACTCAGTTATGAACCCTGTAAAACGAGGTGGGATATGAAAGCAAATGCTGCCACGTAATATCACATCTTTGTGTTTCATTCCTATTCTGAATACTTTCCATTCTGCCTCAGTAATATAGATTGCACATTAATCTCCACTGTAAAGTGTTTTATAGAAAATTGATTTGAAGGACTTCTGTTTTTAGAAGGTCAAACCATGGGTCCAGGTGGTTGTGGTTATGATATAGCAAAGGAAACTGAAGGCTGCCTTGCCAAACATCTGAGACACTGAGAGTGGGACTGCTGCAGGCTCAGGTGCCCACCACAACAACGAGCTCCAAAAGCCCTGCTTAGGGAGCTCCTAACTTCTTGTTGCACTGAGCTGGCCAGGTCCCACCACCATACACCTGCACCAGACAGAGGTGTGGACAACTCTGAGTGAAGAGTGAAGGCACACACAGTGTTGGCATAAAGTGGAACACCAGAAGAAGTACTTAAATATTGACAGAAAAAAATCAGGTAACAGCTCTCCCACACCTTGGAATAAATGCTTCAGGCTTCTGACTGCAGAATGAAGACCAACACTGTGAACTGCAAGGAGGAGGAGGTGCATTTGCACAAGAGAACTTGATCAAGACCCACAGTGCTGAAAATATGGCCATTGAACAAAGAGTTTCCCCCAAAAGGGAACAAATATCTAAACCGTATTTTAAAGCTCTGCTTCTGGTTTCAATAATTTACGATGTTTTTATTATTTTATGTCATGCTTTTGTTATATTTAAGTTTCTCTTGTACACTGAGTGAAGAGAAATGAGCTTTAATAAATAAAAGGAAGAATTCATATGACATTACAACAGCCTGAAGAGGAAAAAAGGACATTTCCAGTACTGCACTGTCAATACCTCATTTATGTCCCAGTTTCCTACTATACTTTAGCCTTGATCAGGCAGCAGAGCTTTCTTAGGGAAATGCTGGCTGGATTCAAGCGAGGAGCATTGGCACTAATTATAAACACTCAGGGCTTCCAGGGGGAGAATGAGCATGCCATTATCTCAGTTACTGGAAGAGGTGTTCCCCTTCTTAACGGACTCCCATAGGCCTGGGCA
The DNA here is from genome assembly GCA_035772895.1 of Perdix hodgsoniae. Lineage (NCBI taxonomy): Eukaryota > Metazoa > Chordata > Aves > Galliformes > Phasianidae > Perdix > Perdix hodgsoniae. The sequence goes on from JAPSGF010000006.1 coordinate 18,795,350, forward strand.
TTTTAAAATTTAATTTTAGCCTAGAGATCATGTCTAATAAAGGACTGATTTTTTTATTTTTATTTGTATTTTTATTTTTTTTCCCCCTGAAAGAAAAAATAATTAAGGTCAGGGATATGCAACTTTTTTTGTCATCAGTTGTAGAAAAGCCAGGGACTGCTGAGCCCTGGGACCTGCAGCAATGATGGCAAGACACGGGGGGTTACTCCTTCCATAAATCTCCACCTGAGTCTATAGTTATTTTGCACTTTCTATGGAGAAGACTCATTGCTCAGAGAATGTCAGGGAAGGCCATTTTTCTAGCTCCGTTGCAAGGCTGCTCTGGTGACCAAAGAAGGTATTTTTGGTACTCTGCTAAAGCTGAGCCAATTGTGTCCTGAATGAATCTGTAGTGCTGCACTTGGGAAAAGAGAAGGAAGAAAATTTTCCTAAGAGTTTATGAAAGAGATTTGCAAAAAACCTTTACTCACTAGGAATGTAAGGAGGGTCATTGATATCATTAGCAGCGCATCCAGGAAGTTGGCCTGTTAAGTCATTGGACGGTTCATTCATATCCTTTAATAAAAAGAGTAAGATATGTCAAAAGCCATGTTTTCTGTTTTGAAAAGAAGGGAAGGCAAATATATTCAGACTTACAATCCAGATCCCATCGTAGTCAAGGACATCCTTAAACTCCAGACACAACTGCGTCCACCATTCCACAGTCCTGGGGTTGGTATAGTCAGGAAACACGGAATATCCAGGAGGCAAGGACTAGAGTACATAGGTACAAACATCCAAATGCTTTTCATTTCTGCTATGCATCTTCTTTAACACTTTGAAGCAACAGTAGATTCAGCACATAAGAGAATTTAGTAGACTCACCTTTCCAATAGCAGGAGTTACGCCATCTGAGTTGTTTATCCAGACTCCCATTTCCTGTCCAAGGTCATATGGCCTGTAAGTACCTGGTTCTTCATCCTTGCTTATAAACGGATCCTAAAAACAGTGGTTACACTTGCTTTATCTCAGAGACAATGGTTACTTTTTCTTCTTCTACATTTCAGAACAATTTGATGTTATTAACACACACTGCAAAAATGTTGGAAGAAAACAGCGTTAAAATTTAGTAAGAGTAGAGAGCATGTAATACCTTAGAAAAAGTCATTAAAGAGTTGCTGGTATTTCTTGTGCAAGACCAAAGTTAAGTGAAATTAATAAGCACCTTCACATTTATTTTTATGAGACTATATTCAACAAATTTTGAAGAGGCACCAAATTTTATTTTCCTCCCTTCTGAGGTCACTAAACTTGTCATCTCTGGATTCCCTCCAAGACAACTCCCATATCAGCTTATCCAGCTTCAGCATCTTAAATTTGGAACAGCTAGAATATCTCAAAGAGCTTGAAGTTGGGACATATCCAACCATATTAGTCATCTCTTCAGACCCGATGTCAACGGCGGTTGTTTTATGTCAACCCGGTGCAAAGTAGCCCAAGTCCTCCACGTCAAGTGGCCAAACTTCTCTGTTCCCACAGGTGTGAGGTCACCAGCAGCTTACATCCTGCAGATCATGCCTCTTGCCACCATTATGGCCCAAGAGTAATCACCGACTCCCACCGCTGCCAGTTACAGAGACACTGCCAGGTTCTCCGCCCCAGGATGGCCATCTATGGCCATCTAGCTCATTACAAGGAGGCCTAAACTGTGCCTGTGGGATGGTGGCCTGCCATACCAGTAAGTAATAATAGTGGGAATACTCTGAGATGCCAGTGAAGAACTCTGCTCAGCAGCCAAGTGGGAATAAAAGGAAGTTAGTGTGCTTAGCAGAATGCCCTTAATTGGGAGCAGCTATCTGCTTTATATTATTTAGAATGAAGGAAGTTTGCAGCCATTTTAGAAGGGAATTCTTCCCCTTTCTCTTAGATAATGTTATCCCCTCAAGCTCTGCTTAAGGCAAAAAAAACTTTCAGTTACTACACACAAGAGACAGAAATGCAACTGAAACAATCCTTCCTTGAGCAATAATGCAAAGGAATTTTAATTAAAAAGTTACTGGAGTTTAAATACAAAACTGAAGGACAAAGAATATATGATCTCAAATGGTAATATCCTTTAAGGGCGTGCTTTAAAATTCATTTTAGTGCCCAAATTAATTGCCTGATTTACTTGTAAGCCCTATGACAGCTATAGCCCTGGTGAGGAAATTATATTCTTCCATGTGTCAAAAACAAAAGCCCCTGCTAAACCCTCACCTTAACTGCAAAATAAAGTTCAGCTTTAACTATATAGCTCCAACATCACTTCCATAATTAAAGAGTGTAAATGCCTATAGTGTTTTTAACTCATTGAATGGTTCAGTTTTGGAAAAGAGAAAACTGTCCATCTGCAGTAATTATCTTATTATTGTGGAAAATATGGCTCTCAAGAGACTTGAAGGCTGGAAGAAATCAGCTTAATTAGCTACTCCTAATCCAAACTTCTGGTATCCTTCAGCTGAAAGGTTATTCCTGTGCATAAATCTAATATATTATGCAGGTTTAGCCATGTCCTAAAGAGAAATAAACTCTCCCAGTCCTAGTTTTGCATTCCATTCATTGTTTATGGGAGAAGGGAGTTCATATCCTTTAAACTTTCCCTAACTCATCTTTTATCAGCTCTTAAAGAGGAGATGCTGAGCAACCATGAGTAACCTCTGACTGGCTGCACTGAAACCTGTGGGTCTGCTAGCACTTACCCAGACCAGCACAGTTTCACCTATGGCCTCAAATATAGATTTTAACTCACATCCATAAAAACTCATTTCTGGAAATTTTAGCCTCTACAGCTCATAGAGTTGGATTTTAAAATGTTAAAGCTATTAAGCCTTGTTTTGAATCATAATCATGTTTGCACTGACTTCTTTTAAAAAAAAAAAAAAAAGAAATTCTCGCTCATGTCATCCCTAGCTGTTTTCATTTTCTAGTGTGTTTTAATGGAAGGTATGTAAGGTATTTAATTAGAGCTCCTCTTCAGTAATAATGTTTATAACTTTCCATTCTAATATTTTTTTTTTACTTTCGGAACTTTTCTTTGTTTCTAAACAATACATTTGTTCTGACTCAGAATAAGCCACAGCTGAAGTATGCACCTTATTCAGCACAGTAATGATGACACTCATGCAAAATCTCCTTTACGTGGAGGTTGCCTCTGAAAGACAGCAGGAGAGAGAATTGCTGAGGGGCTACACTGAGAGCAGCCACACTGCTACCAGAGTGACTATAGACATAGAGAGCTCTCAGCATTGAATGCAATGGGACTGGGCTTCTGGATGGTGAGGCACCAGCTGCACACCAAATAAAGATGTGCAGAATCCATTCACAGCTCTTTCACTGGAGGTTTTACATGACATGAACTGACAGCAATCCGAGCTGAAATCAACATGAGGTAGCCAACAGTCTGCTGCACTTGGGCAACTTACTCATTACTGTCACTACTCAAGGGGGTCTAAACAGAAAATAATTCTTTCTGTATCAGACTGAATTATCCTTGTCTTGATTGCAGTTAGAATGGCTCTCATTTGAGAACAAAACTTTTCATATTGTTCCAGCTCCTGACTCAACTTATGGGAATGATGGAGATCACTAACAAAAACAACAGCCAAAATTTTACAGAAATAATAGTAGTTGTATATAATAAAGGAAAGGTAGAAAATGTCACTAGTAGTGCAACCTGTACTTCCCAGGAGATTTTCAGAAACGGACAGCAAACTGGATCTTGCCTATGCTTTTTCTCACAAGTGTATCTGAAGTCATGGAGCACAACACAGTCCTTGATTACAGGTTAGTGGGGAGGGGACAGACTCTCAGTATCCACATGGGCTCATTGCACAGTTCAAGGATGGTTACTATATTCCTTGTATCTGCCTAACTACTGAGTTTAGATTTATATAGCAATAGCTACTTGCCACGCTCTAGCAAGCTCTGGAAGCGCTTTGGAAGCACTGTTGAAGTTCACAAGTAAGAAGATAATGTACCTCACCCATTATCATGTGACTTCACCCCTGTAGCTTCCTACACAGCAGAAAGTGCAAAACAATTGGAGACATCCTAACTTTGATGAGAAAGTTACCGTGTATTTACCAAAGGGCAAGAGTGTGTGCAGGAAGAGCTACCCCAAACTCAGTGTTTTACTCTATATTCATGTCTCACAAACTAAAGATAACTCAATAAATAAGCAGGTAGTGTTTAAATGTTAGACCTCTAAGAGGCTAAGTGATCTTTAGAGAAGTGTTGAAAGATGGAGGGAATACAAACCGCAAAGCAATTGGAAAGAGCACTCATTCCTGTCTGTGTACATGCTCAAGTATAGATGGGCTAGCTATTTATAATGATGTATCAAGTTAATTTGGGACTAATTTTTTCTTAAAATTGCTCTCCATCAAAGAGACTTACTAATGTTACTGTTTAAGAACTGCGCCTTGGACCTCCAAGGACAGAAGCTTCCTCCAAGAATGAAAGCTTTCACTGCTGCACCCCAGAACTTCTCACAATTTACAGATGCAGTAGCGCTGGGACAGGTAAGGATGTGTACATTTGAATTGCTGGCAAACAGTCCCACCATAAAGGCTGCTATTTCCATTACCAAAATGTAGGTGAGCACTCAGTGTGGTTTTATTTAAAATTCCTGTCTGTGAGTGCAATTCTAGTGCAAAAAGTTGAAAACTAAGTCAACCATAAGTACAGAGCAGGCTTTTTTAATGAAGCTACAAGCAGACCTGTTACACTACCAAGGAATCTGGTAACAGTTTTAAAAGGAGAAAACACTGCCGTGGATCTTTGAGGTACTGCTTGGCCCATCCTCAGCAGTATGCTAAATTTCCCAACAGATTTTGGAGGAATAATAAGACCAGAGAGAGACTTCTGACTTGCTATTTGACAGAAGAATGTCATTTTTAGATTGGGAAACTACAGAAGCTCCCAGTTACCTTAGCTTCAGGAAAGATTTAACATACCATCACCAGTGAAAAAGACACTATCCCACAGATTTAGACTCTGCTGTTCAGTGTATTTTTCCTCAAGCCTTTGAAGACAATGCCATTGATCAAGGGAGAAATATGACTTATTTTAAAAAGGCTGGATCAGCTTAGGGCTCAAACATCTGTGGTCTGCCCCTCTTCAATTCATCTGGATTAACTGGTAACGTTACAAGGATGAGTCACCACTATAATGGAGGCAAAAGTGATGCAGATCTTTGTCATATGAGACATTTTTCATAGAATTAAGAGAATATTACTGCCATCCTCCAAACACTGGGGAAACATTGTCTGGAGACTGTGAAATCCAGGTATTTACTAGACAGACTGCATTCAAACTGGGGCATCTGTGAGGGAGAGCCACTACAAAGAGATCTGAAGCTCACACCCCATTAAAAGGGAGTGAAATACCTTTGTTCATTTAAACTAGCGAAAAAGGGCTGAGGGAGAATAAGCTTCTGCAAATAAGTGTATCAAGAACACAAACAGCAGGATGTGGGACTGGCAATTTGAGCTAAGTAAGAACCTAATAAAAGGTATAAGCTGATCATTTAGGCTGGAAAATAGAAGATGGGAAAAAAGACTGGAGATGTCCCTGCAAGGTCATTGCCTCCTGTGGGTCACCTCAACCTGATTATTTATTATATATGCATTTATTTATTTATTTATAGCTGCAATTTAAGGCACTTTTTTTTTCTAATTCTGCCCCTTGTGATCACAGTGAATAGATTATGACTCTTTTCTCTTCAGCAGCACTTTGTGCCCACTTGCTCCTTTCTCTGGGTCTTAGCACCCCTGCACTTTCCCAACACAGAAGTGGGAGGTCATGCCACCACCCCTGCCTTAGGCAGGCTGTACACTACTGTGCTGCAGTAGGGCCCTGAAGAGCAGTGTCTTATGGACTCATCAAAGACTATTATTTAATTTACTCGCCACTAGCTTCCATACCACCACTGACATTTTCTGTATCTACTGTGGAGAAAAGCAATATCAGTGCAAGGACATGTATGGGGACTGCTGGGGGGAGATGGCAATCTTGCTGGAAAATCTGACAAGGGAAAATGGAAATCTCTGATTTTTGCTTCTGCTCAAATTAATTCTTTTGAGTTTCCCTCCTTGGAGGTGACCAAAGGCCATCTGGTCGTGGTCCTGGGCAACCAGCTCCAGGTGTCCCTGCTTGAGCTGAGCCTTGCACTGGATGATCTCCATTGGTTCCTTCCAACCTCAACCACTCTGTGATTCTGTACATCAATATTGGTTAAAGGTTCAACATACTATTTCCACCACTTTTTGTGCAAACAAATTTCTCTTACATTAATTCAGATGAAAAGAAAACATAAGACAACATGATTTATAGTTACTAGCTCCCCAGATTGATTGTGAGTAGATCTTTTCCACTATTCAGCTATTTCTGTCCGCATGTTAAACTCATTTGTTCATTATCAGAAAAAGAACTGCATTAAAGCAATGCTATCTCAACTCAGACCTTAAAAGAAGCAATTTTTTTCTTAGATGAGTGGAAAAAATGAAAGAAAATTGATGTTATGGTAAAGAGATAATACTGGCACACACAGGTATCTGATAAATGCAGCACATTTAAATGTGACGTCTGCTGAAATTGTTGTTCAGCTTTTCTCAATAAATGACAAAAATAGAAGATGTTCCACAACAGCATGCATGCGTTAGCACCTGGATACTGCTATGAGCACTATGATGCAAATAGTTCTTATAAATAGAAAAATAATTAGCGAGATTTTTAATTTACCAGAATAATGACACTGTGCATTCCTGCTGTCTTCAGCTCTTTGATGTACTCTGGCAGACCTGCATAATTTGTTTTGTCATATGTGAAGTCCAGGCGACGATCCATGTAGTCGATATCGAAATGCTGGACATCCTAAGCATTTTAAAAGCAAACATTGATGTATTTTAAACAGAAAATCAGAACGGGTGCAACCGTGTTCCTAGGAAGGAATTAACCTATTAAATGAGACCTAAGAGACTGATTATAATAACCATTAATGACTGAGGCCAAATTCAGTCCCTATAAATTTATGTGGCAGCAATGGGCAAAATGGATACATGGAAGTCCTAGGTTAGCAACTACTTGGCAGTGATATGTGTCAGTTCTGCCACAGTTTGTTTTTAAAATGCCAGCACGTTATACTGCCATACACCAATAAATTGTTATCAGAGCATTAAAGCAAACCCAAGCCCAACCTGCCTGCAGTGCAGCCAGGAGCAGCACTTAAATCTCATGTTTAAAGCACATTCTAAACATTCTTTTGAGTTTTGTAAAGATATGTAAAGATATTGTGCAGAAATGGCTTGTGAAACCACTACATAAGATTAGGAACATCCTTTTGTTCTACGATTCTCTTCATGGGATAATCATGTTTCCTCTAATATAATTTTATTTATCTCATTTCAGGTTTCAAAATTAGCACGTACAGAGAAAAATTCATACTTACAAAGGGGATGTCATAGTGATGCATGCGCTCGGCAGTTTTCTTTACGGCATCGAGGCTGGCATAACCCCACCGGGACAGATGAAATCCCAGAGACCAGTAGGCAGGCATGTGTGGGCGTCCAATGGCCTAGAGCAGGAATGAGGGATACAGATGTTCAAATGGTGAGGTGAAGATTTTAGGGAGAGAAATCATCCTGAAAGGCCAGGAGAGGCTTCCAGCTCATTTAAGCCGCAAGGGCCAGAATACAAGTATCACACACACTTGAAATACCCCTTACTTTCTCAGACAGCTCACTGCACCTCATACTTTGTTGTAAAATGTACAGTATACTTTGCTTTAACGTGGGCTTTAAAACAGTTTCTCCGGGTGGACCTAACCCTTTGGTCAACAAAAGGCAAATCTCCAGCACTGCACGCAATGTCAGCTTTGCTGATTTCTCTTGCCACATCCAGCTGAACTAATTCATCTGATGTTTATTTGAGCTGTCTGAAGTTTTAATCATATTTGCACACCTCCCTGATGAAATCCCGTTGCTCATGACTGACTGCTGATATTGCTTGCCCACATCAATGTGTTGCCAGGTGTCACCAGAGCCCCTCAAGGTCAGAGTTACCATTTGCTCCATCAAAATTCTCAACTGAAACACAGTTATGAGTTAAGTATTGGTTTATAAATATTTGATTTCCACCTGCTCCGTGTAATTCAGCTGCAAATTGCATGAGGAATTTTTTTTTTTGCAAGCAGGGGAGTGCGAGGTGTCCTGGTCTGCTTGCCAAGGAAGCTGCTGGGACAGCAAACAACAACTGTAGGTCACTCTGAGAAAGATGGTGAAACCCTCCCTTGCCTCATTGCTATACACTGCTGTTTTCTGGGAGATATATTTCAAAATCCACATTCTCATTTTAAACAGTTAGATCCCATGGAATTAGCTTTTGTTCAGTAATTCTAAGACCCTTACAGGCAACACATGAAAATCTAGTAGCTAGTAAGCACCCATGATTATTAATCAGTCACATCTATTGACTCCCTTTGGCTAAGTAACCATTCCTCCCTTGTTTCTTTACAAATCTCCATACCTAATTATGCTAGGAAGTGGAAACAATTAAACTTGAATATTGACAGCTAAAATCCATCAACTTTAATTAGATAAAAGGATACACTCCTGGCACTTTCTATCAGTTGCATGGCTAAGCCCTCCAGATATTTCAGTGCATAGAGATATCTCTTCCTTCATGAATTTGTACAGAATCTGACCAGGGACAGCAAAGCTGAGCTTAAAATTGCTCCAGAAGATGTCACAGACTGCAGAGGTGATGAGAATTGCAAACTGCAACAGACAGGAAAACAGATGGAGGAAAAGCAGAGGGTGTTTTGATGCCCCTGAGCACTTCACAGGGGAACACTCAGGGTAAGTTGCTTGTCCACAAACAGATGATGGTTTGTGTACAGACAGGTCAACTTCACACATTCAGCATGACAGATTTGTCTGCACTGTACATTTTCACTGATTGGGATTTCTCACCTATGGCAAGCGGTAGGAGCCCAGAACACCTGGGAGTTAATGGTTTGAGTCCTTCCAGCAAGGATGGGCTGACTGAGCACTGCACTCCTCGTGTGCCTATTCCTCATCCCATTCCACCAGATTTAACCCTCTTCAGCCTCCTTACCTCCTACATGCAGCTGGAGATGAAACCAAGTGAAGTAAGCATGACTACTAGCAGCTTGGTACTGCACTGTTGCCATGAGAGGCCCTGGACAGATGAATATGGCCTCAAATCACATATGGGGACACCAGAAGGCAGAGACATGCCATTGCCACCGCAGTGCAGTCTCCCCAGATGCACCTGATCCCGCAGGCCATCCTTCCAGCTCTAATAGGGTTTCCTGTGGAGAGCTGGGCAGGAACAATGGCTCAGGATTATCCCCCGGGCACCCGCAGCATAGTGCTGTAGTGTCCAGCACTTCAAGGCAAGTCTGCTCCTCTATCACAACTGCACTCACCATATCACAGACAAATTCATCACAGGAGGCAGCAGAGCTTGTTTTGGCCCAGCTAGACTGCAAGATGGTCTCTGTGAACCCCACCATTTGTGCTCCAAAAGCATCTGCCTGTGTTTTCTCTGCAGTAAACAGAGGATGACCTCTCCAACAAAGGTTAAAAAAACAGAACAAAACAAAAGAACTCCCTGATGAAACAAAACCATTTGTGTACAGGCTTCTTCCCTTGGATAAAAAGAAGATGGAGAAACAGCTGATAAATATTAATCCTGCTGCTGGATGCAGAGCCCGGTGCCCTGCAAGATGCCTGTATGGCACAGAGACCGGCACCATGGTCATCCTCTGAGCTGGCTGCCATCAGTCTCGAGGCAGTGGGAGGGAGCCCTGCAATGCCCCAGGTCTCTCCTGGACACGGGAGACTGATGGTATGCAAGCTGATGAGCTTGGGCCATCACTCATGCCAAATTCAAGGGATGGATGGGGACTAATTTCCACCCTGTGTGCTGCACTGAGTGTCCGGTGGATGGCAGCGGGGCCAAGGTGAGGCTGTGGCCATCAAGGCACCAGGCAGGGCCTTCCCCTGGGACACTGCCTTGTCCCCAGCACTGGGGAATGCTGTGGGCTGGCTGCGCTCTGTGCCATGGCTCTGCAGACCTCAGGGCTGCCCTGAGATGAGTCGGTATTTTGTGACAGCATCCCTTGAGGAGTTTGGGATTACAGTTGAACAAATGGAAGAAAATCCACCTTGCAAGCAAGATATTAACTTTTAAAGCAATTAGTTCCCCAGGTTGGCCAGGCTGGAGAAGCTATGGTAAGCGTAATTGAAATGAACAGAACATTTGAAGAGGAGGGATGAAAACAGGGCAGCTGGGAAAACAAATGTTCTTTCTTCTAATTATGCTGCGGACGCTCTCTAATGGATCCCCCTGAAGCTTCCTGATAAAGTAAGTGGCATATGGTACCTACGTGCAGATGGATTGGCAGGGGCAGAGATGCGATTCTGCAAACCTGAAAGTTGTGTTGGATTTGATACATATTTAGGATCTAGTTAATTCATACAGATTGCATTCTGCATACAAATGAACATAAAATGCAGTGCACAGAGAAAATCTGATAGGCAAAACTGACTTGCAAAGAATCAGAAAAGGTAAATGAGGTATAGCAGGGGAACTGAGGGAGGAAAACATGAGAAATGCAGAAGCAGCAAACGTATGGAGGATCCAAACTGAGGAAAGAAAAAAAAAAAAAAAAAAAGGAAGAAAGATAGATCCTATTTTCCATACCACCATTCCTCCTGCACTTGGTGCACAAATAACTGAGTGTTGTTTAATAGGTTCACTGTCGGTTTACCCCAGTTTGCATAACTTGGCCTTCTGTAATTTCTGAACTTTTCTCAGATGCACCTGAGCGCAGATACATCTGGGAGGTCTCCTGGAGGTACTCCTCAGTGAGAACAAAGCTCAGCGAGCAGCTAAAAACCGTGCCCAGGAAGCAGGTGAACAGCATTCCCTCTCCCTGTGTTAGGCTGTTGGACAAATGACATTATTACTATGGGCATCTCAAGCAGATGATGATGTGAACTAAATGGTAAATGTCAAACAATAAAAGGCAGGTCCCCGTGTTACTGCTCAAGTAGGAGGCTGGGCTGGATTGCTCCTGAGGTCCCTTCCCCTGGAACTGCCCCACATGTCTGAGAGGAGGAAGTAAAGCAGCACTTTGCTCTTAAAGCAGAGTTGGGAGTCATGCACTATGCTCTGTTAGGAACTCATGTTTTACTGCTGTACACGTTTACTCCACCCTAAGCTGACAATGGTGCATTTGGCACCCATGATCCAATATGGTCTCTGGTTGCAGAGTCTCAGCTGAGCTCATCTCTTCAGCCCATCACTGCTTCTTCCCATCCTCCCACAAATTTGGGGCATTTGCCATAATAAGTGAGATTACTATAACTGTTCTGAACACCAAACCTCTTCTGCAGTAGGAGAAAAGTGTGATTACCATCAAATAGATATATTTAACTGTGGCAGGACCAGTTCTGATTTTCTGGGAGCAGTGCCCCTCCTGGCTGGGCTCAGGGATGGGAGGGACCAGAAGTATTGATATGGAGGTTTCTTCTTCCCATCACACCATGCTCAACACACACCTGATAGTCACCATCACTGCTGCAGAGCTCAGTGATGCTGGCAGGCTATGTCCTAGAGCCCAGCTCATGAACTCTCTTGATCTGCTCCTCACAAGACACAGCAGAGCTCCTCCTTTCCACTCACTGATCTCCCACTGCCTCCATCACCCTTGAAGCCAGCTTAAAGCAGATTAGCATGGCTTTCACTGCCATCCTTCTTTGCCCCAGGAACAGATGCAGGGGCTGCTGAGCGCTGCTTTACAGGCATCAGCTACACTCCTCCCCTTTCCATCCCCTCTCCTTCCCCTGGTTGAGTCCCTTTATTGTGAGAGAAAACATAATTAAAAAACAGTCTTTTCTGTCTCTTCCACCTTCCCACATAGCTTGTACATAAAAGTCAAATCATTACCCTAGAGACTAATATGCTAATTGTAACATCTGTGATCTGGGAATTTCAGAATGTGTACTGAAGAAGTTATTATTTCACTGTGAAATTGCTACCATGCATTCTTCAGGATTCCCCAGACAGGCGAGCACAAGCTCAGAGAATGCAGAGCAGGGGATTTTTTGTCCTGGTGTGAGACATGTCTTGTTAGGAGACACCCACCGGCTCCCTTCTCCTTATTTTCTCTGTTCCCGTTGCATTTCCAGAGAGGCAGGGGTGGAAAGTGAGCTGCCAGCATTCCCCAGCTGGGGAGGCAGTACTCTCTCATTTTATTTTCAGTTGCTGGCCACCTGCTAAGCCACAGAAACACTGCCTTCAAACATCAGCAAAAGACTTTGAAAAGAAGCAGGGATGGCTCTCACCTCTGTGCAGTGATGCCCCTGAAATAGGGACTTTCAGCACAGAGATCACAACTCTGTCTGTGGGAATGGGTCTCTTGGCTTTTAATGCTTGATCACCGATGTGGAAGTACAAAAAACAGCTTTCTGGTTGATCTATGGCATTGGATCTGCAGGGTGGAAAGATGTGCGGAGGGGTTGGGAACTGCAGACTTCTGAGAGGAGCCAGGTCCCTGCTGCAGGGTAGGCATAGGGTATGGAGGCTTTAAGCAGCCAGCAAGGGCAAAATGCTGCTTTCTTTAAATAAAGAGTTTGGTTCTGAGACAGCGTTTCTGTGAAAGGCCCAGTCAATGCACCACTTGTGTTTGGTGACCAGGAGGAGCATGTCACCTGTCACATTTAGCCAGGTAGCTCTCACTGGGTAACAACTGCTTACACACTCCTGAACCAGCAATTTCCCCATGTATTCTCAGTTCTTTGGAAAACATTGGGCAACTGGAAAGCAAATAGTTATGCTATACCCTGTGAGACAGGAGTAAATAAGGTTATTCCACATGCCTGCTCTCAAATGCAGATACGTGAGTTTTCATTAGTGAAACACAGACTAATTGGTCCAGAATCAACAGGCAGTTCTCCTGGCAAGCACAGGTTTGATGCCTTTGAAGTTCATTCCACACCTCGGTAGTCCAGCAGAGATAAAGCTCCCAAACTTTCCCATCTGTGCTCAGCATCCTTTTAATGCCTCCTGCTCCCAGTTCTGTGGCAGAGCAGAAGCAATACAAACCGCCTTTTAGTGCTGAAGCCTCCTCAAGCGGGGTTTGAAACTTCGGCCACTTTCACCCAAGAGTTCTAAAACGTGCCCACACGTCAGTGTCAGACCAGGGGAGAGCGACTCAAATCACCCTCAATATCCCTCATTCTGCCCTCTAGCAGTCAGACTGCTGCCAGTCACCTCCCTGTCACTGTCACCTAGAAGCCTTTGGAAGCTCCAGATTACTCAGAGTGAAGAAGTTGCACCAGATCAAAACAATCTTGAGGGCTCTTTCTATGCATGCAAGTGAAGCAAAAAAAAATGATGGATGATTTAGACTAAGGGGAAAAAACAGCTGCTTTAATCATGTTAATAGAGCAGACTAATCTCTTCATTGTTGTTTCTTCCTCTCAAAAGCTCTCTGATTCATGCAGATCAAGGAGACAACAAAGGGGAAAGGGTTGGAAAATCTGTCCACCTCCCTCAGCCAAATACCAAATGAAAAACAAGGAGAAAACCACACTATCAGCCACATGTTCGGATGGTTAGTAGAACACATAGATAGTGTTCATATGTTGTGAGAGTGGGCCTCACAATAAGAATCCAACGATTTACACAACTAACTTTCCCTTATGGAAAAATCCCAAAGGCAATAGGGAAACTACCTCTGCTGTAGGAATGCAGTATAGCCCAGGTGCTGATAAAAAGGCTTTTATTTACAGCATCCATTGATTTTTTGTCAGTTCCTAGCAATGCTCTGCCTATCAACATTTCTATATTACTTTTCCATGTACCAATAGGTTAGAATCATGGAGCAGAAGCATGTATATTTATAAGATTATACCAATGAAAGGAAGGTTTGAGGAGCACCTGAAGAGGACCACAGCATCAACACCTGGCTTTGAGGCAAATCTAGATCAATATTTGGCCAACTTGTTCTTACCAACTTGTTAAAGGGCACATTCCCAGCCTCCTTGGATGGTCTATTCAAGTGTTCAGTTCCTATTATAGTAAAAAAGGATTTCTCTGCCTCCAAATGTTCATCTTCTGCAGACTAAGGCAGCACTGTATTCCCATTGGAAACAAGGAGCAAGCAATCACCGTTCTCACCACAAGAAGCCTGCTACTATTCCCCTGCTTAAAGTTTTGTGCCTAGCTTGTGCACAGCTGTGCAGGAAGGGGCTTCAGCAAAAATGCATTTCAATCAGTCCTTTGTTATTTTCTTTTTGATAACTGCGCTCTCCTTAGTCTTCCTCTAATACTAATGTATTCATAGGACTTTTTTTCTACTGTTTGTCCTTCCTCACCACATCAATTGCCACTGTGTGTGAGCGGTGGGACCAAGCTTTGTCTGAGTTGCCTGCTGCTAACCCAGCACCAATGAAGCTCCTTCCAAAGCACTGCCCCACGTGCCCTAAGAGCTTCTTACTAACCTCCGTGTATTGCTGAATGACGTTTTCTGGAGTTGGACCAAGGAAGACATAGAAGTCAAGGATCCCTCCAATAGTACGGAAAGTTAAGGATGGGTTCGGACTCAGAGAAACATCTGAAAGGGAAAAACAGGAACTCAGGACTAACTTATTTTGCACAATGAGTACGCATGCTGGTCTTCTGCAAGCATTAATGTGTCCCCCAGGTAGAGGTGCATGGGGGTCATTCCCTGATGCTTTGCCATATATGATCTGATGGGCACACAGACCTGTACACAGGCTAGCAATTGTCCAGACTTTCTGCAATCTGCATCTTCTGACTGGCATCGTGCAGCAATAAATCACAGAAACCCACACAGATAGGTTTGCCCAGAATCATTTGTCTCAGTTTCATTTATATCGCAAGGAACCACAAGCTTGTGTTTAGTGTTTCTCTGTGCTATTTTAATCTTCCTATTGGAAGTCATTGCCTGCCAGGGAAAACTGATTTTATAGACTGAATGAAGATTCCCCTTTTCTGAAATTATACTATTGGATTAACACAGTAAGGTGGCCATGGCAACGCGCAAAACTACTTGCTGCAGACAAAATATAGGGCTAACCTAAATTGATTTGATTCAGTTATGCCAGTCCCAGAGGAAATTTATTCTACCTTCTCCTTTCCCTGTATATGCATCCATTTTTTAAAAAATTAATCATATCTTTTCCCTGAAAATGCCTTACCTCATTTAACAGTCATTCTGATGGGATCTCTTTGAAAACTTTGTAGCAATTACTGGAATCTCAGTTATGCAGCAGCCAGTTGTATTGTATCACATTGAAAAAGCAATCTCCAAAACAGCTGTTTTGTTTTTTTTTTTCGTATTTACTAATTTACCACCTTCCTATATGCAATCAGTATGAAGAATCTGTACATCTTCCTACCTTGTGCATTGGAGTTCAGAAGGAGAACGCCATGGGCATTGGAGTCATCCTCTACACACATATAGAAAGGGTGAACACCATAGAGGTTGGCAAGTGGCTGAAACAAAAGCAACACATTAGTTATAGTGAATTTTTGCCATTTTTTCATGGTTTTGGTCATCTAGGTATGTATTCAAAGACAAGGAAATTAATTCATTCATAGTTAGAGACCTGTTTCAAAAGGTTGGAGATTTTTTTTCATATAAAATGGCGTGAAGTCAAACTGATAGAACAAGAACTGTTTTTCTGCCTCGACACAGTGCTTTTTATTAGCCTCTCGTAATACAACCTTCCGTATTCTGTTAAACCCTCTGAAAAGACAAGGGTAAAGCATGCTCTTCTAGTGAAATTATTCATCATCCACTGACCTCAGTATTGCCAAACTTTTAATAAATCCTGCTGAAGCCCAACTTGTTTGGGTGAACGGGGATCGATCAGGGAGCAAGATTAAATGCTTTCCTGACCCAAGGTTTTGATACATAAAACATTCATTTTCTGATAAGTACTGCGCCACGAGAAAGACTCGAATGAGAAGCATCAAATTCTCCTCAAAACAACTTATGATTTTGTCATTTAATTAAAACTTATGACACCTGCAATACACGTGGCATTCAGTCTTTGCCATCAGTTCCCATCAGCAGTGTTATCATGCACTGCACTCCCTGGGCAGAGCTCTGCCTCAACACTGCCTTGTTGTGATACAAACCCAGGACAAAGTGCTGCCCAAAGTGAATTACCGTGGGCGCCTGGTCCCTGCTGAACATGCCGTAGGTAACAAAGTCCATGTTGTGTTTGAAGGACACGTGCTCCTGCTCACCAAACCCGTACACTGAGGTGGATGGCACAGCTGTGGTAATCTGAAGATATTGGTTGGAGAAAAACAGATCAACCAGGGGACTGTCCCACCTTGGACAAATGGAGGGAAATGTGGTTAGTTTTGCTCATCCTTGGTATGCACCATCTTAAGCACACATCTGGTTATTTACAATATTTCTGTATTTTGGAGAGTAACAACATGAAAAATATTGAGTTCTATGTATGCTTCTAATGTACTTAACACACATCAAATTCATCTTGCGATGACTGCAGACATCTTGTCTACTTATACAATAAAATGCCTCAGTATAATTTTTAAAAGAACAACCGAAATAAGAGAAGACACTATCTATAATCCTATTACCAAAATAAGTCGTTTATTGTGCTATTTCTATGACAACCAATGGGGCAGGCTAAAAATTGTTATTACATAGTGGGCTTCAGAATGCTTAGTGAGAACAACAGGCACTCGGTTGTTATCTGCTTTAACTTTCTAATGCTTTGCAGGGTGAGGACCAGATGCTTTTGTTACCTCAACCTTATGTAGAGTGCAGCAGAATGACAGCGTCCTCCAGACTGTGCTCGAATGAGATATTTATGTTGTGATGGATCTTCCCTTGCTTCTCTCGCCAGCCTAGTGTCTTTATTTCTATTGACTCGTCTGTGGACACGGGCTCACATTTTAATTAGGTGTTACACTCTGTTTGCTATCTCCAGTGCTATAATGAGCAGAAGTCTAGATGGGGGAGAGCATAGTCAAGCTGTGGAGAAGTGTTTCATTAATGGTGCTGTGTATGCCATGAGTACCACATTTAGATAGCACCCTCTCGAGCCTTGTTTAACCATGAATGTGTTACGGCTAATTAAAATAAATGAGCCAAAGCGACAGAGCGTAGAAGTGGTATAACTCTCCTTTTAATGATCTTTTGTCAACGATTTTGACAAAATTAAATGTTTGATCAAATTAACCAGCAAATCGGCGTAGCAGAGGACACACCACACTATGAGAAGGCCACGCTGCCTTGCCTGCCACCCACCAACCAGCCTGGGGACCCTCTGCCTCTGCTTGCCAAATGTAGGCATGATCCTTTGCTGCAATCCCAGTTGAGCCCTAAGTCATATACCTGTCCTGAAGGGTGTGTGCCTTCTGTAAAACATCTATATGGCCTTTTTGACAAGGAAGAAAAACAATGATTTGCATGTAACTTTTGTCTTAATTGCTCACCAGTAACAACTCTCCCTCCCTTCCAGTACCTCCTCTATCCATGAACAGTGCTGAATAGAGCTGTTTTCTCATAGGAAGGGCAATGCACCCAAAATACTCCTGAGAACCAGCCCAGCCCCTGGAAAACAGGTCTTTCTTTGAGAGGCTGCTGTGCTCCAGTTCTGTGTGGCTGTCTGGAGGAGTGCACTGCATAGCAAAGGATGCCAGAACAGAGGTGCTTTGGAAAGAGCTCTAATGTCTGTCCTGACTCATTAAGCACTCTCAGTGATGTCTGTTCAGAGGACATGAGGCTTTGGATGTCTCTGGCACCTGAGTTGTGGCACTGACATTTCCCATGCCAAGCACAGTGCTACCATAGCATTAGAAATGCTCCTTCCTCTTGGCCAGCACCTCCTGGGCAGGAAGGTACCAGGTGCTGCAAACCACAGCCCTGTGAACAAAACCTCTACCCCCACAAGTCTGCAATAGCATGAAGAGACCCTAACATATGTCATGCATTTCCCCATGGCACTGCCATGAGCTCAGTGTCTGCTTGGGATCCCAGAACTGGGTCCCATTCTGCAGCCCCATCTCAGCCGTGATCCTCCATCAACATGATTCTCCTATCAATCTCTGCCCAACATAGCACCACACAAAATACAGCATTAACAACCACATAAAAAACACAGATTATGGCTCTCTCATTTTTTCTAGACACTATTATGTCTCCTCCATTTAAAAGAGAGCGGTTTTTCCCTGGCACTGCTTCTGTCTCCCAGCCCTAGTCTCTGCCCTACATGCATTGTGGTTGGCTATTCAGTCATTTTCTTGCAATGTTTGCTGGCGTTCTGCTGGCAAAGACCAATTGTTTGTATGAAAAAACAACGTCTGACATTCCTCAAACACTTGGAGTTACTAAAAGGAAATGTTAGGCTTCTCCCACCTCCCGTCCTTGCTTCTTAAACACAGACAGAAAGAATGAAACAGGAGGGAGCATGAAATGACACCATGTGTGCTAGAATCTGCATGATTCCCCTCCAGCAGCCTTGCAGACAGTAGCAGTGCTGTGATGGACAACAGCACTATGCTTGAGGAGGTTGGGCAGGGCACAGGTAGAACACCCCATCCTGCCTGCACTGGAGCTGGAAACCAGTGTTTTCACAACACTGAAGGGAGATGACTACAAGGCAATGGTTTCAGAAGTGGAATCATCAGGCCTTAACTGATACTAAGGTACTTTGCCTGGCTAAAGGGCTTGGCTGAGCCACATTTCTCAGAGCTGGACAGCTGCTGGGACGCCCTACAAAACCTCCAGAACCACAAGACTTGGAATAAATACACAATACCTCATTAGGAATGCACATAGTGATACTCAAAACTGTTTTAGGCTGGACCTGATTTTTTCCTTCTTTTTGCAATGAACCCAAGGGGAAACAATCTCACTGCTTTAAGCTGTGAACACCCCTCTCCTGCGCTGACTGACTCGGTGAGAACATCTTCTCTAACATCTGCTTTCCTTGGCCTCCAGAACCCTTTGGAAATCACAGCCATGTGAAAAGCTACGAATACGTACATGGAAATAAAGGTGGAAAATCCACAATATCTATCAGAGAAGTGGGTCCAAGCCTCCCAGCTGAGCTTAGGCATACTATTGCTATAAAGCCAGAAAAGCCCTGTGGCTGAGGATCACAGGCCCTGTGTCCAGGAGGTGCCCAGATGCACCCAGCCTGCCTCTCCCCACTCAAACTGCTGGGCAGCACCAGCACAGAGCCCAGGCTTCCCCAGTTTTCCACTGCACTCAGATTTCTGGAAGATGTTTCCACTGTCTCACAACAGCCACACTGCTTCTTAACTGCATATCCTGGGAAGACCCACTGGCCTGCAGATGATATGCCAAGAATATATCTATTTTTTTATGTTTATCTTACTTTTAAGATGATTTAATGAATAGGAGGAGAAAGTCAGTGCCAGTAACAAATCTTCCACAAGTGTGACAATTTAAAAAACAAGTTGCAGGGTATATTTACTGTTACTGACATAGCTCTGCTCTACTTCTCCTACTGAATTCATCGTCATGGTATCAGGGCATCGTCTGTAAGTGGCTGGATATATAATGCTTCATTTTTGTTCCAAAAAACACTTGAATAAGTGATATGCCTGCAATATTTCTCGCCTACATAGCATAAATCTTAATGATTAGAAGAGTAAAATAATGGCTCTTGCAAAGCAGGATCAAATCCAAGTTACCCATGACACGTATAATTTGCTCCCGTTGCTTTCAGCAAAACTGCAGCTTAAGACAATAGCATTATAAATCACTCTAATAGCCTTGCCTATGTAAAAACATCTTCACGGTAAGTGGCATCCATGCTTACTACCACAATCAATAAGAAAAAAAAAAAAAAAGCAGCTGAACTCTGCAGCAAGCAGCCTTTTTGGAAATGAAGGAAAATCTTGATTAGATTTTTGTTATTTGTGCCATGTCCTCCCGAGTGCAAACAAAATATTCCTAACTCTTAATAGAGAGAAGGAAGCATTCATGTGGCTTGGGAAAAATGTTCTGCCCCCCATTATTCATATGGCATCATAAAGAAAAATTCACTTGAAGAACAGATATTAAAGTGCAAAATCAAATCAATACTCCATCCTCCTGCAGCCTGCTCTCAGCAATGGCCTGTGCCGGGTATCACAGAGGCATAAGATGTCACTCAGAGACAGCCCTGCAATAATCTGCTTACAGAGGAAGTTTCTGGCTGTTTTCATGGAATTAGCTTATGTTGTGAGAGACAGAGACAGAAACATTTTTTTTGTACTGATGATTTTTCTATTATGCATCAATGCGCATCCTGCTAACTCTCCCGTGTCAGCACAGCCCTGGGGCAACGAGTCCCACAGAGGAATCACACACTGCAAAATTAGAATGTCTTTGTTATTTTTCGCTGCTTCAAAGCAAACAGTATCTGGCCTTTTACTCTCTGTTCTTAAAGAAATCAGAGCTTTCTTTAAGCCTTCATACTCACGCCTCATACCACCAACAACAGCAATTGCTGTTGTTTTTTGTGGCAGGAGCGGACAAGAGAAGAGTGTTCAGCCTGGGAAAGCATGCCACTAACAATGCAGAGGCTCCTGTCTGTTCCCTCACCTGTTTTATTACAGCCCAGCATTTTCTCACCTGTTTTCACTTGCAAAGGGCCCTGGCCAATGACAGCCCATTTTCCCAGCAGAGCTGCACGATCAGCTAGGATAGCATGAGGAACAGCTTATTCAACTAAAGCTGACTGCTAACTTTCAGCCATTTTGGGCCACTCTGCCATACGTGTTTTCCCAGGTGACAGGAGCAAGTTTAGGAACTTCACCTTCCCACAAATTTGGGACCTTCATCTTCAGGGCAGAAAACCTGGCCCCGGTCCCTGTGCCTTGTGATTCAGATCTAGGACTTGTAGCCCTCCAGTTTATTGTAGCTTTGGGTCGCATCCCCAGCGAGATGGAGAACACCTGCCACCTGCATAGGAATAGGTCTCACCCAACATGGCAGACGGGGCGGCTCCTTTCCCTCCCACAGCTGATTGTTCTCGGTACAGGGAGGACTAATGGCACTAATGGCACAGCAGGAATGCAGGAGAGGGTAAAAACAGTGGGACAGAGAAATGAAAGCAGTGAATGAGAAGACGAGAGGTAAGAGGGAGGAAAGCCAAGGAAGAGAAATGAAGGCAGCACAAGAGCTGCCCACCAGCAGCTGTTTGTCCCAGAGCCACCAGCAGCACCTGGATCATTTCCCTGTACCATCCCGCCTGATCCTCACCCTGTGCAGGCAAAGCAAAGCCCATCCTTGATTACCTGAAAATGTGGCTTTTTATTCCTGATCTGGACTCTGCATGAGGTTTGCAATCAGCTGCTAATGGCTCTTCCCTGATATAATTCGTTCCTCTCCCCTCTTGTCATGATTGCAAAGCACTGGATTTATCCAGCCCTCCTCAAGCCAGCACTCAGGAGGCTCGGCTATCACAGAAGCTCCTTATGTGCAGCTGGGAGGAACGCCTGTAAAGCACATCCAGGAATCTCTGCAGACTCCAGGTTCCACTGCTCTGCTCTGCAGTGCTGTGGATGTGGTGATAAATCGCTTCTCAAAGGAGGAGGCAGTGGGAGCACAAATGGCAGAGCTGGGATGGGCTTTTATGTCAGGCAGATGGAGTGGGACCTTGCCACCAGCTGTCCTGCCATCCTACAGCTCCTGCATCTGCAGCTTAGAATTACAGAATCATCTAGGATGGAAAAATACCTTCAAGATCATAAAATCCAATCATCAACCTGACTTAATGAGGCCCATCTCTGAACCATATCTCCCAGTGCCATGCCCACACATCTTTTAAATACCTCTGCCACATCTTTTTAATACCCCCGCTGCCCAGGGAATTCTGCCATTTCCCTGGGCAGCCCATTCCAACAGCTGACCACCCCTCTCCATGAGGAAATTTTTAATCTTTTCTTTGGCAACTTGTGATCATTGCCTCACATCCTATCGCATGTCACCACAGAAAAGAGACTGATACCCTCCTCACTACAACCTCCTGTTAGGTAGCTGTAGAGAGCAATGAGGTCTCCCTTCATCTTCCTCTCCAGACTAAACAACCCCAAGCCCTTCTGTCACTGCTTGTAACTCATGTGGTCCAGCCCCTACACCAGCCTCACTGCTCTTCTCTATGCACACCCGAAATACTCTGCACCCTGCCAGGGGTGACCCTTCAGCCTATAGCCACCACCAATGCCATTTGAGTGAAGCAAAAGGCCTCAGAAGCTCAGAATTTCCCTTTCTCTAAGCAGTATGCCCCATCTCTCTGCTGATGAGGATCTTCTCTTAGCAGTGCTGCTCAGAGGCTAACCCTGTGGCCTGGGGTCACCGCAAGGTCTGAGCTCTCTGCCAGCCCTAGTTGTTGTGCAGGCACTTCTCCCTTCACTGTTCTAATTAATGAGCCTCTGCCAAAATCTCTCATTACAAAGAGAAGAAAATTGGGTCTTTAGCTTAAGCCCACCGCTTTCACAAAGCTGTTAAGTCTAACGAGAAATTAAATTATTTTTGTTATCGTGCAATGCATAATACACTCCTTTACAATAGCCTGCAAAAGCAAAACTTTACAGCATTGACTGCAGTGCCCAGAAAGAGACGGCATGAGGCTGCAGTTAAAAGGACAGGCAGCTAATTAAAACCCAGTGCAGTGGTTCCATCTGCAGCCATTCTAGAGGCTGCATCACATCACACATGTGAAGCCATCCCTATACTTAATGCACAGATAATGCTTATCTTTTGAGTCTGTTCAACAAAGAGCTTCTGGGAAAAAAAAAGAAGAAAAAAAAAACAAAAAACAGTGATCTGACCTGCTCTGTTCATATTTGGGGTTCCACTTGGATCACAAGGACCCTCTGGGTTCATCTGCTCCAACACTGGCAGAGCTGGTGCCAAGGACAAGGGGTGGGTGTAGTCAGGAGCTTCACCTCAAAACATGCTGCTGATCTGACTAAAGTGCTAATATAACCATAACCACAGCCTTCCACAGATGGAGCACAATTTGCTCCTCTCTCACAAGGTCCTAATGCGAACATTGCCCACATTACGATGCCCTGTGCCTCTGCTCTGCCAATCTGAGTGATGCAGAAGTGATCTCTCAAAGAGCGACAGGCCAGACCTACCTGCGCCATCTCCTGCTTCCACTGGAATCAGTGGTAGCTGGAGCCTGAGGGCCCCTGAGGACATGAGCTTCAATTTCTCAGGCCTACAGCTGGGAGAGGGGCACATGAGCTCATGCTCACCTTCTGGTGCATTACAGCACCCCGTATTTCAGAAAACAGTGCTTCAGTACTTCCAGAGCCTCAGAACAGCAATGCCTCAAGCCACGTGAGAAACTAGCAGTCTTAAAGCTTATTTGGCTTAACAGATAATCATTCCAGCATGCCTGTGGATAATCACTCATTAGACATGCAGATACCCTACTAATAATGAGGATTTTCAAGGAGCGCAACTGGATTTATGCTGGTTTGTGCTTGAGGCAGTGTCACACAGCAAAACCCAAGGAAGCAGCCGGCACTTGTCCCGTCACTCCTATTGCCTCCAGAGCGGGGTGCTGGCAGCACTCTGTACTCACAGCACTGTGCCGGTGCTCTTCCTCTTCACTTGGAAGTGCGTGGACTCAGATGAGAACTCTACATCATAGTTGGCATCCTCGGCAGCCACCCCCGGGGCATCAATTCTCAGGGGCACCTCGAAGCGCTCCCGGCTGGGATCGTACACCTGGGCAGGGAAAGGCCGATGGTTAGCTGGTGTGGGGTTGGCCTTATAATGGCATCCTCCCCTGAAATACTCACCTTAAACCTGAGCCTGTCCTTCGTCTGGAACTCCACATCCATGACAATGGGAGAGATATCATCACCAAATAGTGACACTGTGCTGCGCTTGTCCAATGTCACCCTGTGACAGAAACCAGCCTCAGTCCCACTGCCACCTCTTGGTGCAGGAAAACAACTCAGCATTTCTACATCAGCTCTTTAAAATAATACATCAAGCATTGGTTTGCAGAGAGAAAAAAACTGAAGTTAATCTCCCATTTGCTAAGATCCACCTCCTCATGGCTGAATTGGTGGCACTGGGCTGCTGACTGCAGCAGAAGTCTGGTCTCCCAGCACAGTGCTCAGCTGTGATCACAGAATCAAAGATTCATTGAACAGTTTGGGCTGGAATGGACCTCAGAGCCCACCCAGCCCCACCCCCTGCCCCTGCTGTGGGCTGGCTGCCCCCCACCAGCTCAGGCTGCCCAGGGCCCCATCCAACCCGGCCCTGAGTGCCTGCAGGGATGGGGCACCCACAGCTCTATGGGCAGCTGTGCCAGGGCCTCACTGTCCTCTGGGTAAAAAACTTCCTCCTAACATCTAACCTAATAATTCCTTATTTTAGTTTAAGACTTTCCTCCTATTCCAGCCACGGCAATGACAATTTCCCCTATCTCTCATTATTGGCTTTTTGTCCCTATGGATGGACTAAGCAGCATGCCGTAGCTTTTATTTTACTGAGATTTAAGGCTAATTGGCTCTTCTTGCCATTAACAGGCAAGAGATAACGTGTCTCAAGTTTCACCTGGGGAGGTTCAGGTTGGATATGGGGAACAACTTCTCCAAAAGAGTGTTGAGGCAGTGGCACAGGCTGCCCGGGGAGGTGGTGCAGTCACTGTCCGTGGAGGAGTTTGTGAAAAACGGAGATGTGGCACTGAGTGGTGTGGTTAGTGGGTGTGGTGGGGATGAGCTGATGGTTGGACTACATGATCTCAATGGTCTTTTACAACCTTTCTGATTCTGCCATGCTATGATTCTATGAAGTATGTGGTTTCCATGCACTCACCAGTGCATGAGCAGAACCCCAACTGCACGTGGCTTACAGAAACACACTTGCCACCCCCCTCCCTCACCAGACTCAGGCACAACGGCTCACTGCCAGCTTACCTCCAGCCTTTTGCTGTCTTCTCCATGCTCCTGGCCAGTGAGTAGCCATAGGTGCTGTCCTCAGAGAAGAAGCACCAAGGAGCGTTGGGGACATCGGTGGCACACCAGGTGCAGCCGCGTGCCTCACAGCTCTGCTGGGTCGCGCCAGGCTGGGGGTGGCAGTTTACTCGTCTCGCTGCTGGCACTGCGCACTGCTCTGTGCTGGAGCCATGGCTGTGGCCTAAGGCTAAGAGAGAAAAAGCAGTCAGGGCGCTTGGAAAGACACACACGGAGCCACAGAACAAGCAGTAAGAGCTTTTGCAGTTACTCTCATTCAATTAGGTGTTTTTGCCTCACTTTGGGGCCAACACTACAACTCCCATGGCTGAGATGTCCTCAGAACAGCATGCCTACTGGTGACCAAAACGAGCAAAACAAGAGGGTCTGTCCCCATGCCCCATATGCTGGCACAATGCCTGGCTCCCACACAGGGATCCACTGAGGGAACCCTGTCACATGGTGTGGGGTAGCGGCCTGACAGCTGACTTCTGCCCTCTCAGTCATTAGCAGGGCAGGTTCAGGTTGGATACGAGGAAATATTTCACTCCACAAGAGTGGCGAGGCAGTGGCACAGGCTGCCCAGGATGGTGGTGGAGTCACCATCCCTGGAGGTGTTCTAGAAACATGGAGATACGGCACTGAGGGATGCGGTTAGTGGGCAGTATTGGTGGGGATGGGTTGACAGCTGGATTAGGTGATTTTAGTGGTCTGTTCCAACCTTAATAATTCTATGGGAACTCAAAATTAAAGCTACTTGAAAAATAATTATTCTTTTCCATAAAATGACAGTCATCTTCACTTTCGACAATTTTTACATGGACTGGTGTATACCTGGAAGCTTAAAATATGTTTTCTGACATGGTCCACAGTTTTCCCATATAAAGAAGTTTACACGAAAACGTGCACAAGGAATTATTACATATACTGAAAAACATTACAGCATAAAACTCTGGGTTCACTAGGAAATTCTATCATTTGGCAATGTCAGAGTTTTTGTAGGTTGCTCTGAAAGTAATGCATCCTATCTCAGCTACTAAAGTCTATTTTTCAACGCAGTCACTACCATTAGCATCCACCATCATCAGCAGTGAACAAGAGCCTGCATGCCACGCTCATAAAAATCTGCACCAGCAGAGGTGACTCATGTGGCCACTGCTGAAACACACCACCCACTGCCTTACAGTGCTCGCATCCACTGGTTGGTCTCCATAAATGTTCAGCAAGCATCAGTAAATGTCAATGGATGCCATTTTTTCTGCATGGAGGAATTCAATGACACATCTTTGCCCACAACATCAGAGGCAGATGTTGGTGGTACAGCAGTAGGGGTTGAACCTTCCTACCAATATTTCATTGCATTTTGTTGCCATGTGACAGACGACAGCGAAGGGGCAGCCTGACACAACGATGTGTGATACAGAGATGCATATGAAGCAAAAGTGTGGAATCAGCCCACACGTGCCAGTTAACATCTGGGCAGATGGAGCACAGAGTAAAACCATATTTCACTATTTTTTCCCAGTAGGAATAAAATACAGCATCACTCTTTTCATTACTTACAACATGACTGAACACACCAAAGCAGGTTATTACATCTCACGGGAGACTCTTATCTACTTATTTCTATCATGAAATGCCTTCAAAATACTTCTTAAGGATATGGTGAATGGAAAGTTTGATGGGGAAAAAAAATTGCTTCTCTAGTAGCCAAGAAACCCCTCTCCTTCAGGATAAAGCTGGAGCTCTCCTGGCAATTTTGGTAACACGCTCAGGTCTGAGCAGCTGAATCAGGCTGCAGCCTCCTTCACCTCTTGTTCCCTAAATTCCTGCTATCCATACAGCATAATAGCAAAGGAAAGGTGAAAATTCCTCCTTCAACTCTCCTTTTTTTTTTTCCCTTTATTTTAATTTTAATACCTTTGCATCATTTTCCCCCCGCACTTACTCCCTATGTTTGTAAGCATGTGTTGAAATGCAAAAGAGCAGCCAAACTCAGCAATGGCTGGGGCTACGTGCTCCTTTTCCCTGATAATTTCCATGGGAACAGAAGCTAAAGAGAGGGAGCCTGAAAGATTGAAATGAAAAAGCATTCCTGTTTGTTTTTAAAAACCATGACTTTACTTCTACGAAATTGTTAGAGGGTACTGCAATAAGGCATGAGCAAGGAGTTAAAAATTGCCACATTCCTTCTAATTCACAAGTACAAGTCCTTGCATTTTGGACTCACCTTCACGTTTGCTGTTTCCCTCTACTTTTATCTCTCAACACAATGAGAATCAGCTCTATTCCCTCCTTATTAGACCCCAGACTGATTCACCGCTGATATATGTGGCTAAAAAAATCCCAGGAAGCAAATTATCCAAGGTAACGTTACCTTTCAGCAGCTGAATGACTTCAGTCCATCTGCTCTGGTACCCAAGAGCTGAATGCACCATTGGACTGGGGTATACTTATAAAATGAGCCAGAACTGTTGCCTTCCCATAGAGTCACCTCAGATGGAGTTCAGCCTACGTCCATCCTCTCCTTTTCCGTGTGAAAAGAAGAGCTCCCGCCCCAATAGCTTTCCTGTTGTTGCCACCTTTAGATCTTGCTTTTAAGTCCTGTGACAAAAAGCAGTCCTGTGCACCTACCTGCCAGCACGGTGACCAAGAGCCAGAGCCCCCTGACCCCATCCATGGCTGAGCGCTGATGTCTGGCTGCAGCCTGCAGCCTTATATACCAGGTCAAGGCACAACACGCACCTCAATTACCTTGTTCTGATTATTAATGAGACATTATCAATATTTTCTCAAATCTAGCTCAAAAAACTCAGGTTACTGTAACATGTGGCCTTGCAATCATTAAGAAGCAGATAAGATAGGGCTGGTGACAAATTTGTTCACAAACCTTGATAAATTTCTCAACTACAGCTTTGAGAGAGGATCATTTTCCCAAGACTTCCCAAAAATTATTTCCCAGAGACTCTTCTCTCTTTATAGAACCCCCCAGAGCCCCGTGTTTACCCTTTTCTGATTTATCTTTTGCCAGATACACAACTTTATACTAAAATGAAACATCTGGAGAAAAACCAACACAGTTGAAGAAATACCCATTTAAACAAGGACTGGGACCTTTACAAAATGACAGATTTCCTCCAACTATTTGATGGCGAGAACTTCCA
Organism: Perdix hodgsoniae; assembly: GCA_035772895.1. Classification (NCBI taxonomy): domain Eukaryota; kingdom Metazoa; phylum Chordata; class Aves; order Galliformes; family Phasianidae; genus Perdix; species Perdix hodgsoniae. The sequence goes on from JAPSGF010000006.1 coordinate 18,823,567, forward strand.
GGATAAGCCCGTGTTGTACAGTAAGGTTCATTTTGATGCGATGTCTTCCCAGAGGAAAAAATAACTTTCTCTACACACGTTATCAAAGAGTTATATCGGTGCTAACCACAAGATAGCTTCATAAAACAAAATGTCTGTTTTCAAGCATTACCAGAGAGAAGCATCTGTAATTCAGACTGTTGCAACAACAAACCCTCACCATATGGTCCATTAAGGCAGCACAGCCTGACAGCAAGCAGCAATTTCTTAGGTTTATAAGGACTTTTAAAAAACGGTAGTTGAAAACTACAATGTTTGTATTACAGACTGGGAAAACAGCAGCCCTGTTGAGGACATAGACTGGCCAGAGAACCCGAATGTGCACCAATGCCCAAGCCAGGCAGAAGGGGTACCCTGCACCAGGTGCAGCCTCTTGCACATAAATCCACTCCATCTCCTCAGGTCAACAACATGTGTGTGCAGGCACCTTTTAAATTCCTCGAAAGCATGAGAGGTAAGGAGCAGCAATACCAAACACTGTTTTGTATACCAAAGACTGTTTTAACTCCTAACCTGTATGCTGCTTAACAATACATATCGTTACTTATTTCTGCCAAAACCTGGGCTAAATCAGACTTAAATTCACATGGAATATGAAGTTTCATCTGTTTTCCAGCTGAGCTGAGAAGGAAATAAGTTCTCAAAGATGAGTTAGGAGCTTCAAAGCTTTTCTTTGCTTGACACTGTGTAATAAGGGAAGAAATGATCTCTTGAGAACAGGACACGTCTGCTCCATTTGAAGTCAGTACCGTACTTGGTACAAGAGAATCCTGCTAGAGTTCCTGAGTACCACTGAAACAAAAACAATGGCTAACTAGAAGACAGGACTGGGATATCAACCCATGACTGTATTACCCAGCAAGGTATTCTACTGTATTACGTAACACTGTGCATTTTCACATGTGGGGCCTTTGCAATTGAACTGTTTATAAGGAACTATGAAGAAAAACACAAAGAGAAATAGTTCACGTTCACATCTTTATTTAAGTGTTACCTACACAAGCTATAATTTACAGACTTACATTTTTCTGGGGAAAAACAAAACAACCAACAACAAAAAAAACTCAACATCCAAACACTGTATCTGAATCTAAATAAGTTTTTAAAATTTGCAGAATTTACAAATTAATATTCAGAGCAGTTGGCTAAATTATACATCCTCCCTCAATATCCACATTCTAGGAACTTTAAAAGTCATACAGGCACATGATAAGATATTTTCTTTATACAACCATCTATTTACATAGCTTTCCCAATACACGTGGTTCAGTTCTCAAAGTAACTGCCAAGGTTTGCAAAACAGTGTATTTAAAATACATTTAGCAGCATATAAAATTAGATAAAAAGGAAAGATATTTTGCTTTAAAAAAAGAAAATGTGAGATGATAGAAATGAATCCATAAGAAAAATAGATTAAGGTATACTTCTGTGATGACATTAAGAACATCTAGTCATTACAGATTATAGGCAAAACACTAATAAAACATACCAGTTTATGAGCATTTTAGTTCTAGTCCTGAGCACAGAGTATACACAGCTGCACAGCTTTGGTCAACAAGGATTACACATTAACGTTAGCACAAATCATATAGCATTTGCTGTTAGCAGGACACAGTTATATCAGAACGATCTGCCCTAACAGCTTCCCCCCATCTTTTGCTCATTTCACTTCCCTAACAACAGGGTAAGTGACCTTTAAAATCTTGAAACGTCTGTCATAATCAAAGGCTTATTAATAGGACATCATCAGTCCCTTGCTACCCTAAAATGCAACACAGCTGATCATACTTGTGAGTGAAATACAGCAGAGCACTCTTTTAATATATTCCTGGTTATAATTTTGAGATGGTCATTAGAGAAGACTGACTTCCAGTTAACTCAAACTGCAAGTGTTACACAAGTGCAGACAAATTCAGCCATTATATATAGACATACATACGTGATCACTGAGATACAAGAATGCTACCCTTGGGTTTTTTTCCCCCCTACATACAGTACATACTTTAAGGACAGCAGGTCTAGTAGAAGAGTTCACTCTTATTTTTCAGCTCATTCCAGTCATCAGCATTCACTTAATAAGTATGCAGCAAACTGCATAGGGTGCACTGCAACTTCATCAACATATTTACTTATGCCCATCATCTCAGTTACTGGCCAGATCTTCACTTGCATCTCCTGCATCAGAGATCTGTCCATCTATCACATTCCGAGCTTTCCAGATCCTCACAGTTCTGTCACTGAAAAACAAAAAAAACCAAACCAGAATTCTAGTTAGATGACTAAGTTGGAGAGGGAGCAAGACAGGAAGAAAAAGGCTGCAGGTGCCTTATTCAGAAAGGCATTTCTAGAGAACTGAGGAATTTGTCTCCTTAAATAGCAATACAACCTGTGAAGGTGAAGCAAACACTATGAAGCATAAGCACTCACTCATGTACTTACTATTGAGAAGATTGCCTGAAATGGCAACTCCTGTATTTCTTATTTCCTTCTCCAAAAAACAACAACAAAGAAATACATCAGGATGCAGCAGTCAGACCAGACTTTAGCACAGCATAGAATTTTTCTGACTCAAACACCTCAAGTTCTGGAGGCCTTCAGCACAGTATTACAAGTCCCAAAAGGATGAAATTTTCTGCTAATAATAAAATTTCATTTGCATGTTACCTAAACATATTAATATATTTAGATATTAATTAATAGGGACATCATCTTTGACAACTCCAACAATGCTTAGCACCAGAACATAAGGTAACAGTGTTCACAGCTCCTGTGCAAAGCCTGCACCTCCAAGCGCAGTCCCCTCCACTTTACTTTCTTCAGGATTAGTTTAATTTCTTAATATGCCCACATTTACTGACGAAGCGGATATCAAGGTGTTTAAAGGACAGGAGGAGAACTTGCAAAGCTTCTGCTCTAGGCCAGCACTTAACATGGCATTTAGAAACATTCCCACATTGCAAGAGTTGGTCCCAGCAGTGAACAGCATAATTGCAGAGGTGCAAGATGGTAAAATACTCAGTATTGTCCAATTCTCCCTCTGCCATCCAGCACATCAGAGGTCTCTGAACTGTTCTACTCATGTATACCATCACTAAGAAATTACTGAGCATGCACTCCCAATATATTTATGTTATTAATTTATCATCTATAAATATGCACCATCAAAGTTCCAATATTTTCTTCTCCCATCCTGAAGGATCACTTTCGCATACTCTGCAGTGCACACACTCCACTTCAGAGACCACAGGTTACTGGCACTTAAAAGCATGGACCAGGTCCTCCCACTTCTGCTAGTGACTGACACAGCTGAAGATCTAAATGCGTTTGCGTGAGTAAAACTATAGCTAAAACTATACAAAAAAAGGGTTTATGGACAAGAAAAACTCACTCTGATGCTGTAAAAATCTGGCTGGAGTTGGTGCAGATTGCATTGATAGGACTGTCGTGTCCCTTCATCTCCCCAATTGGTGCAAAGGTGTCCACGTTCCAGAGCTTGAGCATTCCTCCTCTGCAGCCGCTGAGCAGAACTGAAGCACCAGGCACCAGGCCCAGAGCACACACCCAGTCCTTATGAGCATTAGGAACTTGCTGAAAAACAGAAAGCAGAAGAATCTCAGAGTGAAAAAGAATTATAGGTGATTGAGCTCAGAAGCAGAAACTAAAAAATAAAAAAAGAGTTCTAAACCCAATTCTTGTCCTGTGGTCGACTGTGTCAAGCCCTGCTACTACTGCTTTATTAGAGTAAGGAGTTGCCTTTCTTCCATGAGGCTACTTCTATGCGAGTCACCTTGGGTTTGTTTCTCTTTGAAAATCAGTATTACAGAACAAGGAAAAAAAAAAAAAAATCCAATATGCACAATTGCCAGGAGGTGGAACAGAAAATTACTTTGGGATAATGCTAAATCTACATATGTTCAAATGCATATTTGAATGCACATATGGTTACTGTGGGTTTTTCAAGTCTGTCTGTAAAACTTAGAAAGCGAAAAAAAATCCAACACACTGATCAAAACATACACCAGGGAAGCAAAAACCATTTGCCTTTCTCCTTTCTTATTTTCCCATTATAGTTTCTAAAATGATTTTATGATATGGCACTGAAAATCATTTATTATTTATTGAGGAAGGACACTAACATTTTACTGCTGATTCAGAAAGCAAAACGCTTCACAGAATGGCCAAGAACAAAATACACCAGGGATACAAACACCAGGGATGTAATAGCTCAAGTTTGCTGTCTTCTAAGGGAAGTGGGACCAGCTCTTCTCCAATTCTGCAGGAACTCTTTGTTGCCTTTCCCACCATGGAGAAAGCTTTCAGGAACATCCTGAAGCTTTCTAGGAACATCCCAAAGCTTTAACTATAATATACACTGCTCGGGATGCATTGCACTAAGTGAAGTAGATCTCCAAATTTTTTTGAATGTTTGCTGAGTTATTTTCATCAATTAAGCCTTCCAACTCATGACTTATGTCTTGGAATGTTACTATTTATATTTTAAAGCAGGTTCAGCTCTATTTCAGACATTGATTCTTATCTAAAAGAGTCATATCAAGGAATACCAGGAATACAGATGAAACCCGCAGTATTTAGATTCAACTATATTACCATGTATGTGATCAAATCAAAATTATATCTACATTTACTGAAAAATAACTGAGTTACAGATGTTCTTAGCAGCAGGTCAAAGGAGGTGATTCTGGCCCACTACTCTGCTCTGGTGAGAACCCACCTGAAGTACTGCATCCAGTTCTGGAGCCCCCAACACAAGAAGACATGGTGTTGGAGCAGGTCCAGAGGAGGGCCATGAATATGATCAGAGGGCTGGAACATTCCCCTGTGAGGACAGGCTGAGAAACAGGCTGCACTCTTCAGCCTGGAGAAGAGAAGGCTCTGGGGGAATCTTATAGCAGCCTACCAGTACCTGAAGGGGGCCTACAGGAAAGCTGGGGAGGGACATTTTATAAAGGCACAGAGCAACAGGACAAGGGGAAACGGCTTTACACTGGAAGAGGGTAGATTTAGACTAGATATTAGGAAGAAATTCTTTACTGTCAGGGTGGTGAGACACTGGAACAGGTTGCCCAGTAAGGCTGTGCATACTTCCTCCTCCTCAGATGCATTCAAAGCCAGGCTGGATGGGGCTTTGAGCAACCTGGTCTAACAGGGGATGTCCCTGCCTATAGCAGGGGGATTGGAACTGGATGATCTTAATGTTCCCTTACAACACATTCATGGTTCTATGATTCTATGTTGTGTCTGCAGAAGCACAGAATAGCTGAGGTTGGCTGAAGATCTCTGGAAATCACCTATTTCAATCCCCTAATCAAAGCAGGGTCAGCCAGAGTAGGTTGTTCAGCTTTTTTTTCCTCTCAATTTAAATGGAATTTCATGCATTTCAGTTTGTGCCCACTGTTTATTTTTCTTCCACTGGATACTACCAAGCACTGTCTGGCTCCATTATCTTTTCTCCTTCCTATTTTAGGTATTTACATATACTGACAATATCCCCTTGAACCTTCCCTTCTTCAGGCTGAAGTGACCCAGCTCCCTTGGTGTCTCCTCATGAGAGGCTCCAGTTCCCTAATCCTCTTAAAACTCTTTCAGCACAAGGCTCAGCTTCAGGTCTTTGGTGAACTTGCTCCAGTCTGTCCATGTCTCTCTTGTAACAAGGAGCCCAGCAGTGGAGATAGCAATTCCTGATGCATTTCTCCAGCGCAGAGCAGATGGGAAGGATCAACTCTCATCTTAATGCAGTCTGGGAGTACACTTGCTGCAAGAGCACTTTGCAGCTGGCTGGCCCCCAGCCTGTACTACTGGTGTTTGGATTTACTCCTTATGGTATGCAAGACTTGACATTTCCATCTGTCAAACTTCATGAAGCTCCTCTGCACCAGCCTGTAGAAGCCCTTCAGAAGGGCAGCACAACCATCTGCTCTACCAACCACTCCTCATGGTTTTGTATCACCAGCAATCATGCTCAGACTACACTCTGCTGCATCATTCAGGCCATCAATGAAAATATTAAAGAGAATCGTTTCCAATATTGACACCTGGGATACACCACTAGTGACCAGGCTTTGTGCTGCTGGTCATAATCCTTTTAGCTCAGAAGTTCAGCCAGTTTCCAGTTCATCTCACAGTGCACTTCTCTAGTGCTTCACATACTTAATCAGTTTGTGAATAAGCATGTTATCACAGACGGTGTGAAAAGCCTTGTTCAGTCTGGATAAACATGAGATTCTCCCCCTCATCCATCAAGCCAGTCAGAGAAGGCTTCAGTCTGACTGGGTATAATTCCTCCTTCATGAATCCATGTTGACTACCTCTCCCATCACCTTCTTGTCCTTGCGAACAGTCATCATCTAAACTTCAACATTTACACAGCCTGAGAAGCGTACTAAACATGACTGCCACATTAGTCGTGTGATTTTTATATTACCTGAAGAAGGTCTTTCTGTGCCAAGTCCCATTTCTTAATTCCATTATCTCTCGATCCACTGAAAAGGTTGTCTCCCATAATAGCAAGTGCTTCGATGCCATCATAGTGAGGAGGTTCAAAATTGTGTGTAGGACTTACGCTTCCAAGAGCCCCTTCAGTAACATCAAACATCTGAAACAAAATAAATGTTCAAATATGACTAGCAAAATTATCTACTATCTAACCAGCTTGGAGATCTGCAGTGAAGCTTGTGGGTTCAGATACACTCTGGCTGAAGTACAGAAAAAAGACTACAAATAAAGAACAGACTCCCTAACGTTGAATGAAATTAATCACGATGCTGAGATACAAGAAAGCATCATAATCTTACTATGCGTAGTCTTTAACACAACTCAGAGAAATCAAAAAATATGTGCTAATGAATAACCCAAAGGACTGAAGTGCACAGACCTCTCTCCATTCCCACTTCATAACTGGGGTAATGCTTAAGCTCCCACGTGGGGAGCATACAGAGCATCTCTGACAAGGGAACTAGGCCTGCACCCCAAAACAGATGCATTCATTGAAGAAACTTTGAGTCTGTTAAGGCACCTAAACAGGAGGTATTGCAAATACGACTCTAAGACCTCACACGTCTGAATTCTTCCTCACACGCAATGCGGAAAAAGATGAATTATAGACAATCTGATCCACGATGTTTCCAAGAACATTCCATCACATGATAAAAATACCACTTAAGTGCTAGTTACTAAGACCAAACATTATCTATAATCTATAACTGATAGAAGAATTGCCATTCAGGTTATAAGATTTCAGACATGAGTCATTTCTGCTGAAGCCTGCAACTCATACTGATGTTAGGAGTTAAAATACATAGGCTTATGTACTAATGGCTTACCTTTATATAATGGTCTTTTGAACCAGTGACAATAAGATCCTGTCCATTGGAAATCCGATCCACAGTAAGGCACATGACAGGACCCAGGTGACCAGTTAGCTTTCCTGTAGACTGAAATCTTCAAGAAGAAGAGAAGAAATGACTGAGGATTTTCTATTTTTCTGTGTATCCAGCATAAACTATAACAGTTTCTGCTAGAATGGATCTTATAACTTATCCTCTGGTTACATACTCTGCTGCTTATATCCACATAAAAATGCTAAATCATTGTTAAGTGGAAACCAAAGCTTCTATGTTAAAAAACAAACACACACATCAGACCCTGTAAAGTATTTTGAATGCTCTCTTTTGAGTGCAGGTTCTGTTTGGAAAAGTACTAATAATGATCATAGCTATACATTATGTTGCATTACATCAGTAGATTCTCAACATCTCATTGGCAATAACCAGTCACAACAGATAAATTTATCACATCGTTCTTCAGTGCTTTTTTTTTTCCCCAATAATTTTTACTTAAACAATTCATCATAACTTTATCACATGAGGAAATAAAGAGCTCTTCCACCATTATCTCAGTAACAACTGTAGCAAAAATTAGCTGATCTATTTCTTGGCTATATTTCATGGTTATGGATATTACCACACACAGGAAACATCTCATTTACTTTGCTTCATATGTGCATGGGACCTCTAAAGGAACATGCTCTTCCACTGGCCTTCAGTACCTTTTCAGGTCCCACATCCTCACTGAATTTCCAGCAGCTGCATAGAGGAACGTGCCAGTTGGATTTAGTGCAATCTGATTAATCTGATTCTCTCCAGCTGGGATAGTGACCGTTCTGTTTGTACTTCCCGAACACACATCACCAGGCATTGCCTGGCCCGAAGACCTAAGCAAAGGGAGGGAGCAGAAAAAAGTAGGAATTTGTAAGACAACTACATAATGTTCTCCTTATTTTACACGTTGTTTAAAGTAAAGCCCATTTACCTGAGCAAAAAGACTATAAAAGCCAATAATGAATACCAAAGACCTGCTAAAACACTACAGGCATGCATGCATGCAAACTCATGTTTTCATATATTACCAACACTTTACACTGACTTAGCTCGAATGTGTAAATAAAACCTCCAGCCCCAACAGCATATTTGAGTTACACTGTGCACTACTGAATCTAATCTAATTTAATTTTAGATTAAAACTCATTCAAACTCCTGTTATTCAAGGTTTAACATACTTACGTCAATGTTCGAACACACTTAGCAGAATCTCTGATGTCCCACACTTTGATATAAGAGGTTGAGACTGTGAAGACCAAACTTGTGTAGTTGCAATACTTTATAGAAACAACATTGTTTGGATGACCCCCTAGAGACATAATCTCTTGTCCAGTTACCAGATTCCAGACTTTACAGGTACGATCTACATAAAGTCAAGAAAACCAAAAAAAGGGGGGAGGGAATTAAAAAGTAAAGAAGTTATGTTTTTTCAAAAGGCTAGTAATTAAAATAAAAAAATCCATATTTCCATTTGCACTCAAATATATTGCTCTCTTTTGATATGCACTGAACAAAATGTTCATATTAGACTGGTCTTAAAGAATACATAAGGGCATCATCTACTATCATCAAAACAAAGCAAGGTTAGTCCTTATATGTCAAGTTCAAGATATGCACATTAGGACCAATAATATTTTAAAAAGATAAAATCCCTTCCCAAGGAAAGAATATAAGAGAAAGTTTAGAGGCTGTCAGGTTTGGATGACTGACAACGATCAAGAGAATCACGCAATTTTACACCTACAAATTCTTCATCAAGATCATAGTTCAGGAGGGAATGTATGCTTCAGAATGAAGGAGGGCTGACAGATATGACAAGTATAAATGCAGAAAGCAACACAAACTATTCAGCACACTAGTTGCCTTTGAAAATTCCAGCATAAGTGCTTTAGTCATAGGTTTCCTTTAGTAGCAATGCAATTTAAACACTGCAAACTTTTGTGTGATAAAACACCAAACACGTAGAAGTTTAAGAATTTTGCAACACTGAATAGAGCCCACACCTGAAACCCTCCTTGTTCCACCATGTCAGAATCACTCTCTATGTTTTAGGAGTACATTTTTAACTGGAATAAATACTGGGAGCATGAAGAGCAAAACTCACGTGTCAGCAATTGTGACAACAGCAGGAGGAAGACAAGCATGAGAAGCTAGCATATGACAAGAAAGCAAATATTTACAACATCTGCAAGCATTCCTGTGTTAAAAAAATACATATATTAAAGCCTTTTCTCCCTTGTAGCCAGTAAATTTGAAATCTCAATACAGATCAAGTGAGCAGCATTTGCAGAAGCTGAAAATATCTCATCTTCTTGCATTTGCATACAGTCACAAAACACTAAAACCTTGGCTAAAAACTTTGAAGTCCAAAAGTTTGCCAACTGATTGTAACAGTGTGTCTTGGTGTTCTTAACATACAGTTAGTAGAGTAGCTAGAAACCACATCTAAATGTTAGCAGTGGAAGATCTACTCTGATGGTGCTTTCTGTGTTAAAACAGAAATAAATAAGGATGCCCCAAAGTTTCAGAACTTATGTGAGAAGGAGAGTCTGTTAGAGGCACTAACTTCTTCACAGCCACCACTTCAGAGCATCTGATCTTCTGTGGTCAAGAATAAGGGTGGATTATTATACAGGCTTTGTTTGGGAGAACAGGAGTCTTCAAGAGTTTCATGCATGATTGAGAACATAAGTCCTTTGCTGTACTTGTCTCATAAGAAAAAGCCCAGAAGAAGAACACAAAACCAAACATTCTTCAGTGTCACCTAAAAAGTTATGCAAAATAATCATTGAGGTCTGGTTATGCTTCCTTTAAGTCAACCTGAGTGAATGGTGAATCACCAAAAAAATAGGAGGGAAATGTTTTCTTCCAAAATACCATTCCCACCAGCTTGAACAGTTTATAGATTGTTCCACCTGGTAGGAAATGTAGTGACTACTAAAACATAGCCCATCCATAACAGCCATACAACTTTTACAGCCCAAAGGGGACAGTTAATGAGATGCAAATGGTAAGTAGAAAATTGCCCTAGCTTTGCAGGTTTAATCTCTTTGAACTCTTTAGGCAGGACAGCCAAAGAATCACAGAATGGCCAGGGCTGGAAGGTACCTCAAGGATCATGAATCTCCAACGTCCTGCCATAGGCAGGGCCACCAACCTCCCCATTTAATACCAGACCAGGCTGCCCAGGGCCCCATCCAATCTGGCCTTGAACACCTCCAGGGATGGGGCATCAACAACCTCTCCAGGCAGCGTGTTCCAGCACCTCACCATTCTCTCCATAAAGAACTTCCCCCTGACATCCAACCTAAATCTTCCCTCCCTCAACTTAAAACCATTTCTCCTTGTCCTGCTGTTAAGGTATGCTAATTCCTACCTCTACTACTACAAAGTCTTCTACACTGTCTCCCATAGTATTCTCCCAGAGAAGCTGGCAGCTCATGGTTTGGACACATACACTCTTCTCTGGGTAAAGAACTGGCTGAATGGCCAGGCCAAGAGAGTGGTGGTGAATGGAGTTAAACCCAGCTGGAGACCAGTCATAACTGGTGATCCCCAGGGGTTGGTACTGGGGCCTGTCCTGCTCAATATCTTTATTGATGACTTGGATGAGGGCATTGAGTGCACCCTCAGTAAATTTGCAGATGACAGCAAGCTGGCAGGAAGTGTCTACCTGGGGATAGGGAGGCCCTACAGAGTGATCTGGACAGGCTGGATCACCGGGCTGAGGCCAATGGGATGAAGTTCAAGAAGTTCAAGTGCCAGATCCCACACTTTGGCCACAACAACCCCAGACAATACTGGAGCAGAGTGGCTGGAAGACTGCGTAGAGGAAATGGACCTGGGGGTGTTGGTCAACGTTTGTACTCAGCACTGGTGAGCTCACATCTTGAGTACTGTGTTCAGTTTTGGGCCTCTCATTACGTGGAGAGATCTGGAGCACAGGTCTTACAAAGAGCAGCTGAGGGACCTGGAATTGTTCAGCCTGGAGAAGAGGAGGCACAGGAGTGACCTTACTGCACTCTACAACTTCCTGAAGGAAGGCTGTGGTGAGGTGGGAGTCAGCCTCTTCTCCCCTGTAACTAGCAATGGAACTAAAGGGAATGGCTTCAAGTTGCACCAAGGGAGATTCAGGTTGGACATAAGGAAATATTTTTTCTCTGAGAGAGCAGTCAGACATTGAAACAGGCTGCCCTGGGAGGCAATGGAGTCACCAACCCTGGAGGTACTCAAGAAACATTTAGATGTTGTACTGAGGGGCATGGTTTAGTAGCAAATACTGGTGATAGATACATGGTTGGACTGGATGATCTTAGAGGTCTTTTCCAACCTTGGTGATTCTATGATTCTGTTCTATAATTTTACAGCCTGAGGCTACTACTTCGCATTGCACATCATGTAAGCACCTGCTACCATATCATTCAACAAGTATTAATGTTCTTGAGAGTTACTTTTTCCACTACAAATAAATAGCTAAATACTAAACAGTAAGACTGAAAACTGTACATAATTGCAGTAAATCCTTCTTCAGCTTATGCTGCATTATAGGCACTCACAATTTTCCACTGCATTCACTGCAGTTAGCACAAATTGGGAATTTCACAATAACCAAAGTTGAAAAAGCAGCCTGCATATGCACCACAGATATACAAAAGTTGCCCAACCTTTGGATCCAGTGAAGAGAAGGTCATCTGTTGCATCTACACAAAGCACAGGCTTGGCATGTCCTTCAGCTGTATAGATACACTGCAGTGGGGAAGTTCGGATGCATTTTGAAGCAGGAAATGGGTTAATTATCCCCCTAAAGAAAAAAAAAAGGAAGTGTGTGACAGGCATAGTAATAGATAAATCAACTAACTAATTTTTCCCCTACATTTAGGTAAATTTCATTTTCTTACATGTGAGGGTAGAACAACTGAATGCCTTTCATAAACTATTTAAGAATTTTAACTATTTAACTTTAACAAGTGTCAACACTGGGCTAAAGGAAATCACATATTAAAAAAAAGAAATAAAAGGAGATAAGATGCTGAGTACTGGGTACATGCAAGATACTGAAAGCTCCTGGATTCATTGGAACAGCCATAACCCTGCAAATTGCAGAAAGACAACTTAGTCCAAATAGCATGCCTGAAAAATGTAGTCAGCGTAATGTACACAGCCAATTCCAAACTCAGAAGCCATTTGGCATTAGCTTCCTTCTACAGGTAAGCTTGGAGAATTGCTAACTTGTGCACCCAAGTAAGGGTCCCTACTGCACCTTGTACCCACTGCCAAACTTGGCTATAAGAGAGCATGGTGGGAGTACAGGTAGCCCCAAAGGAATCTTTCCAGGTCATTTGTAGCTAACTCTGTAGTGGTACAAAAAGGCTGTAATGCAGCCCCAAAAAAAAAAAAAAAAAAAAAAAGAAAAATCAAATGATTTATCACCAAATAATAATTATTAGCAGTCTGAAATCCCATGCATACTACTGCATGCACAGAGGGAACCTATCTATTTCTCTGAAGTGCAGAAAAGCCTACCTCACTGGCCCTAGTAATGGCCACAAACACACAACAGAACTCTGTGACCTGACCAGCTCACAGTTAGGACTCACTGCCACGCTTGGCTGGGGACTGCATTCATAATTACAAGAAATAGCCATGATGTCAAAAAACATCAGCTTTAGGAAAATGTAATAATAATAATAATACTGCCCCACAGAAGCTTGCTACAGGAATGAAAGAAGCCTTTACTGCTATGAGCCAACTTTGTGGCAATTAATTTGTTTATCTGGCACAGCCTTAGAAATTATGATTTTACTGCATCTTTTCTGCACAGCACATCTTCATTCATAGAATTTCTAACTTCTGCATTTTTGGGATAAGAAGTTTGTACTCCAATCTGCCCCTTTTTACAGTGTTTCCATGAATTATAGAATAGGCAGTTTACTTTCTTTTTATTACTACTGTTTTAGGTCTCTGTGCTTTTTGTTATCTGACACTATACAGAACTAACATTCTTTCTCTGTAATATTCTCCAGTGGATTGTGCTGCCTCCAGACTGAGAGTTACTCCTACTGCTGCTCTCATCCACTCTTTCCCTTGACATGAGGCAAAAAATACATGTCCCAAAGCTATTTATCTATCTGTGTGCAGCGTTTTGAAATCTGCAGACAAAACATGCTGCAGATGCTACTATGACTAGACAGAGCCACCATCACATTATTATTAGCCCTTTGACTGCCTTTCTGTTGATAAAGTCCAATTTTTCACTGAGTGCCAACACTCTAAGCCACAGTTTACCCACACAGAACATGAGTAGAGACATTTCTTTAATCTCTGGAACAGCTATGCATCCTATCAGAAAGACATGGTAGAACTTATTCACTTTTATTTGCATTAGAATTTAATTACTAGTGACCAAAGCAAACAACTGAACAAGGAGGAATTAAATAGAGAGAGGCATCAAGAAAACAAGAAAACATTTTCTCTTTTTCAAAAAAAAGAAAGTAGACAGAAAGAATATGTCTGGGGAAAGTTGTACATCCTCCTTCATTTAAAACAAAATGATAAAAACACCTGACATGCTCAAGGAGAAAAAAAAAGAAAGAAGGGGGGGAAAAAGCAGGGAAGACATGCTTGACCAAAATTTCAAATTTTTAACCCTCTGGCAAAAGCAAAAAAAATTTGTATGGTGCACAAGCTCGGGAAAATTCATGCAGCAAAATGAAATTTCCTAAGAACTGGAATAACTTCAGTAAGAGATGCCAGGAAAACAGAAAAGAGAAAGAGAGTACCTGTGTACCTCCGACAGAGAGGAATCACTTTCATCAGACCTACAATCAACAGTGGTGGAAGTGTGAGGAGAAAGAATATAGGTATCAGCAGCAAAGTAAAGCCTCCATACAAGAAGAACAAACAACAGCATGGCCAATTCAGAAGAGCAATGCAAACTCACTTACAGTAGGCAGCTTTGCTCAAGATATGCCATAAACTTGTGATAATATTAGGGAAAATAGGAAATCATAAAATAGTCTAAGAATGTAACTTACTGTCCAGAGAACTCTCTCAAACCAAGAAGCAGAGTAATGCCTGCTAAGCCTTTTCTTATTTCCCCAACTTTTTCTTACAAAAGTAGAGACAACAAAGTAAAAGGGGAAGATGGGAACAAAATTTAACCTCTGCACTATAATTACTAATGAAAGTAGGGAGATGGAAAAGAAAAAAAATTGATCAATGCCTGTTAAGTGTAGAAGAAACATAAAATGTCATTCTGGAAAATATATATGTATTAAACATATTGATAGTCCCCTGAAACAGGAACAGCAATTTGCAAGTTATTCTTACTTCAAAATACTTTACCTCTCCTTTTCGAAAAGGATTTAAAAATAAAAATAAAGACACAGAAAACACACAAGAAAACACACGAACATTTGCAACGTCTTAAGATTTCCTTCATTTCTAATTCAAATCAGATTCAGCAGTTTCCATTTCATTTCAAAGACAGTTCAGAAAAAATGAAAAAAGTTAAGTGGGAGTTAGCAGTAAGAGAATGCAGCTAAGATACAGAAGTTAGAAGCACAGTTAAGCTACTGGAAGCCTTGTAAGCTACTGCTTAGTATTCGATGACTCTGCAGACCACTGAAAAAGAGCAAAGCTTTGTGAAAGAGAAAAAAAATAGCATAGACAGATCTGGTTTTCTTACTATAGTCCAAGCCAGAGGTTTATTCTGAGTTTGAGTTGCAGTCCATAAGAGCTGCATGGCACTATTATCAGCAGTGAAACCTGCAGTAAAGATTCTGTTCAACTCAAGGCTGCTGCAATTTGGACTACAGCTTCTGCAGAAACAGATGCCTAACATGGTAGGAAACTGAGCTCTACTTCTTTTAACCAGGATATCAACAGCACCTGCTCCTCCAGACCACCTCAAAATGTTACCAGAATGTTAGTCTGTTCAATAATTTGGATAATCCCTAAACAACTGTGTTCTAAATATTTCAACACTCCACCATCCAGAGTACTGTTGTGACAGTGCTCAGAGCTGGAATAACTGGAAAACTGTCAAAAGCATAATTTCCTACATTGTTAACTAAATCCCACTTTCAAGTGCAAACACACACAAAAACACGTATCTAAGAATTCTACATCTCTTTTCTGTCACATCTGAAAGCTTTAAAACTACAAGTACCAGACATAACCTAGAAAAGTGGAAACAAGGTTCAGCAGGAAATTGCTTTTCTTGAAATTTTTTTTCTGCACTTTCATGAAAGTTTTGAGTATTTTACTTGAAAAAAATACATAAAAACAGGAGAAGCATCTCCTCCTGTTTTGTAGGTGATGAAAGGCATCTAACAGATACTACACTGGTAACTTGAGTGTGCTTTGCAGTTCCCTGGTCGGGGGCTGAGGCTTCCCTCAGTGACTTACTTATCCTGCTGAACTGATGTGTTTCCCTGAGAAACAGTAAGACGACTAAAAACATTCATTTCATTACGGGGCCGGCTTGGTGGGGAAGTAGGAGGTGACAGACTAGCCTCTGGGGTTCCAGAATCTGAGCTACAAGAAAAAAAGAACATCCTCTTTAACAGATTGTGAATGGTTAGAGAGGTTAAATGCAACATGCCTCACAACGTTAGATCCTCTTTTTTTAAAGCAAATAAATAAAATTATAACACTTGCTACAGATGTTTCACAAAGAAGGCAATAAACTTAAGGTTACAAACTGCTGCAGATTGCAAGGTGGCAAAATGTTCAAAGATTATTTGCTAACAGTGGAAGCTCCATGTAGGAAAAAAAGAATAATCACATCTGTAAAATGGAAAAGTGCTAATAATTCTTGGAGAAACTGATAACTTCCCTTTAGTAAAAACACAATAAATCATTTGCAAATGCTCCAAAGGACGTTTTCTCAGAGCTCTGGCCCAGAGTTATTCATGTATAGAAAGATACTCTGGGGGAAAACAAACAACACAGGAAAAAAAAAAAGCCAACACACACATAGACATTGAAAAATAAAAATTTCATTGCCAACAATAAAAAAACGCCCTAAAATTAAAGAAAAAAAAATACAGATTTATTTTTCAAGAATATATATCCATAGTTTAAATTATTTCAGAGAAAGTAAATTTTAAAGAATCTTACAGTTTTTGATCTTTTGCCTTTGTCTTTTCCATTGTTTTCTCATATGTTTTTCTCTTGGCTAGAGGTGAAGGTTCAGATATCTTCTTCTCTGACAAAGATGGCTGTCTAGAACTAAAGACAGAGGAATCATTACCTTTCTTTACTCTTGACAAAATGGCTTTTCCTATATTAACTGCCATTCTTCCACTCAGAAGCAAGTAATTATTGCAGCTCCCGAGACTGGGTCTATATTTCCTCTCACATTTTAATACAAAAATATACCAAATTTTTTCATCTTCACAGTTCATTGACATATCAAGAAAAGGTACTGAAAACAAAGAGTAGGTCTACTAATTCAATAATAGAAGAAATTGACTTAAAAGGATAATGGTAGCTGGAGCATGTATTTCAAATTCAGATCACAGAGAAGACAGAAGGTCTGAGATCTAAAACGGACACAAAGAACAGAGAAAATATAATGGCTCTTACAAATGAATTCAACTGTTAACTAAGATATTCAAGAAGAGATACTAAATTCACAATCAGTAAGGGGAAAAAAAAATAAAGGGTTTTCCATTGAGAGTCTGACCATTATGACGCTTTTTTCCTACCCTGTCCTCCCTTCTTCATTTGCCTCTCTAGCTCTTTCTCCAAAATAATTCCAGTCACTGTGGTCTTCTTCTTAATGTTCACTCCCCATTAAAAACAGCAAATGATCAAGTGTTCAAAACTAACAGTAGCATTCAAGTGTCATCATTTCACCACAAATGAAGAACAGAACCTGGAAGGTCTCCACTCCTGTTTCTCACCAGCCGGGCAAACAGAAAAAACATTATGTGCTTTGACTTACGCTTTTCTTGGTGTGCTTACAGGTTGTTTTTACCAATATAATGACCAGAAATGATTACTAAAAGGAAGAAAGCAATTCTGTGGATTATGAAGGTGCTTTTGTGCCATAAAACTTTATTAAGCAAAGTCAAGTGGGCAGGCAACCATCTTGACAGTTAATAGCATCATTGCTCCACAGATCTGAATCTACTTATCTGCAACTTCTCCATGAGAAAAGCTATGTCAGTTTCCCTTTAAAGGGAATATAAAATGTGCCATATAAAATCCATCTAGAGACTGGTGTGCAAGGTAACAATTTAAAATGGAAAGCATAACCAAGAACAACTACTTGACCAAACTGTTCTGATCAATGACGTATGCTGAACACAAGCACCCATAACAAGGGGAAGGTCCCACCTGTAGGGCCTAGTGCCATGAGCTGCATGCAGACTGTCCCCCAGCTGCAAACAAACAGGGCCTTCACAAGGCAGGTGAATGGAGAACAGAAGCAGTAACTTCTACTGTTTTGCATATAAGACTAGCAGGTAAAGAGCATAAACAAGAAGGATAGATATGTTCAATCCACTCCTGATTACTTACCTCTGAGCATATTCAGCAAAGAACACAAATGAAGGGGGAACAGAAAACACTCTCTCCCCACTTTATATGTCAGACCAATATGTATTTAAGAAAGCAGAAGTTCTAAGTCACAAGGAAGTCCTATGATCAGCCCAACAGACATATTTTTCAGCAAGGATGAAAAACTTGAGCCAGTCTTTCCTGCTTTGGTTGCCTACACATGTCCTGCGTAGTCGCCAGAATAAGCCTCACCACAAGCAGAGCACAGACACCTCTGCCTCACACCACTGTGCTGCATAGTCAGGCATAGAGCCAGCTCCCTCTTGCTTACTCTTTCTATGACCCTTGAGTCTTCCACCTCTCGCTCCAGGGAAGGTGTAAAGCGTATGATTATATTAAAAATCCACTTTGAAAACGTGGAAATGCAGGTATTATAGAAATGGGGTGCTCTTTACTAGAGTGAGCTTCCTAAATACAGGTTAAGAACAAGAAACCCCAGATCAAACACATCCCTATTGATGACCTAAATGAAAAAATGCAAGACACGCATCTAATTACAGGATTTCAGCATCCTTTAAGACTTCCATAACATAAGAGAGGTCTGAACAGAGCTGGCAAATCTGACACAAGACCTACAGGAGACCACTCTGCTCTGCAGAGGCTGCTGAGATAAGGTAGGAGTATCAAAGGACATCAGAACCAGCTGTGCCTGTAAAACAGAACTCCAAACAAACTGGCTGTTGGACTCAGCATTAGCCACGGACATTTAGGTGCCTCCTGGAATCATCACAGAACTGAGAAAACAGTGGGGTTTCCACAGCAGCGTTTGTGCATAAGCAGACACTTAGCTTTACATCTCAGCATAAAACTACTGTTACTTCCAAAGAATGTATATTTTGGCTTACTTTTATTATTTCCACATCTCTGAATGCCACTTAAGTGACACAAGGAAGTTAAAGCTCATTGTGGGTAAGATTACACTCTGCTTCAGAATGTAATTTATTACAATTGCTATGAGCACTATATAGCTCAAATGGGAAGGCCAGGTGGCTCACAAAGACAACCTTTCTTCAAAAATGACCTGCAAAAGCAGCCATGCTGTAGAAAGTATACTGAGCTTTAGTCGTTTAAAAAAAAAAGAAAAAAAAGAAAAAGAAAAAAGCGAGAAAAACACCCTTTCACTTACAGCAAAGACATCACCACAGGCCAGCCTGATTATGGCAATTTTGACCAATAACAAAACACAAGAAGTGAGGCCTGCTGCTGACTGAACTGATTTACTGACAGCTATATAATAATGCTCACAGAATACGGTTCTGTAGAAAAATTCTGTTTTGCTACATGCTAGATGACTTTCACAAAGCAGATGGAGCTAGGCAAAATTGCTATTACCTGAGTCCTGGTTGTCAGGCCATAACACTTGATGTCTTAAATCTTGAAGCTTCAAGAATCTCTAGTGAACTCAGGCTAACTGCTAACATAGGTGGGTTTCCCCACATATCCTAACCCCGCAAGAGCATTACTTTCAAGCATATTCAACGTGTAAAATGCACTGAAGGCATCAGCATGGGTTAATAATTGCTGTCAGCGATATTTTATGGTTCATGTTTGCTACTTCAAGCACATGCCAGAAACACACAGTAGAAATAACACAAAATTGCAAGTGTAAACTAAATGGAAACCACTGAAAAACATTATGCAAATAGGACAGGTGAATAGTGAAAGATGCCTAATTCCAGCATTTGTGACATGAAGATGGCTATGGGATATGTTTTTTTTTCATATCACTGAATGAATACAACATGTGCAATTAGTTTACAAAGAGTTCATGGAACACAGGAGCTAGTATTTAACAGTACAGGTCTCTAGCATCTCTAGCAGTGAAGGTCTAATAATCACCAGTAACATCACAAGATATAAAAAAACTCTAAGAGCAAATGAAATAAAACATTGGAGTACCTGAGAGACAACTACTGGCCTCATAATAAAAACAATGAAAACAAAATTTTTAGTTTAATTTTGCATCAAGTAATAATTTCAATTAGTAAAACTGTTCTGCTAGTAAGCACAGACTGTAACTGGAGAGGATTTTTGAGGATTCCTATCTTTAATTGTGTTCGTATCAGCTTTATATTAAATTGAGCATGCAAGTGTAAAGATTTCTTCAGGTTAAGCATGGTCTCCATAAAGTCTCCCACAAAGATTTTACTTGACAGCTGACACCACGCACAGATACCATCAGTACACTATTTCATATTTCGTTGTTGCCAGTTATCTGTTTTAGTTTGGTTTTGATCTCCCTGCTGTTCTAAGCATATTCTTGCTGCACCCCAAGAAAGCAAATTTCCCACAGCACTAGTGAAACAAAGTATCTGAGGTACTAGATGGATTTTTCTCCCACTATATAGAAAGAAGACAATAATGACAAGAGAAGTTTGGATCTCCAGTAAGCAGCACGTTATTTTCAACAGTGTGTTTCTAATGTCTAGAGTGGTGACAGCAGAAAAGAAGGAAAGGTTTTGTCAGTATTATTTAGTAAGCTTCAAATGTATTAACCTACCTTGTAAAGTTAAAATAATAGATTACAAGAAATGGGCAACATGCATTTTTAAAAAGCAAAGAACAATTAGTACAGCATGGCCAAACTTACATGCTGCCTATCTTAGAAGGTAAGCCAGATGGTGGGGGAATAAACTCTCTTTCCCTAGCAGAAGTATCATTTGTGTCAGCAGTCATCCCACTTTCTTGGGTTTCTGCAGCAGATGCAAGAAGGCCAGGCAAAGTAGATTCTGCAGCACTAATGTCAGAGACTAAATCACTGCTATCTGCATACAGCAATTCCATCTGTGTAGTGGTTCTCCGGCGGGCCTGGAGACAAACAAAAAGCAAGTTGCAACTTAATCACTTCCTAGAATGTTTCAAGAATACTACATTTAAGATTATCATTAGCTTGTAAGTGGCATTCTTCTCAAATCACTTGACAGCTTACTTTAGAAACTAAATTAGGAAGCTCATCTGTACTCCTTGGCAATGATTTCAGAGAAGATAAGTCAAATTCAACACTGGAAAACATTGATTTGACAACTGTTTGAAAGGATGTCCTTGGAAACCAACTACAAGCATCTATTACTCCCTAAGATTTATCCAAATGAAATGTTTTAAAGCAGAGGAGTAATGCAAAGTGTGGATTTAAATAACTACAATTACGCTGGAGTAACCTCTTACAATGATGCTTCTGATGTAAGAGTAGCTGCTACTTGGCTTAAACTACTTCTAAATTGACATAAGCTAAGATGAATTAAGATTCTCGCAGCATTTCAACAGTTAGGAAACAGCAGAAAGCCTCACAGAGGAGCCAAGCTCTGCACACCGCCATCATTCTTACAGAACTGGTCATGCATGTTAGGAGTTTAGTTGCTGCAAATTTAAAATCTATTCCTTAAGGAAAGAAACACCTCTAGGAAAGACAAAAGCTCAGTTTGAACACAGCCCTCACAAAAATAATGTATTTACTTCATGCCAACATTTTCAGATCAAACTCCTTCAGTTTACCTACCCAAAGAGCTGTGCAGCCAAATAACACTATCAATAATGCAACAGCCAACTTAGATACTGTCCTCCACAGTCAACTGTAGATCAAAGCACAGAGGCCAGAACTTCTACTTCCTTTACAAATTTGCTTTATGCTTCTGTGACCACAGGAGCAAATCACAAACAGTACACATTTCTAGTTCCCACTGCCATTAATATTAAACTGCAGCCAACCTACCTGCAACGATAACTTCAATTTAGAACCTGAAGGTCAAACTTTATCTTATAAGCTCCTTAAATTCCTATGACCACAGAAGCAAATTTTAAAAAAATAATAATAATAATGTTTCCTGTTCACACTGACATTAATATTAAACAGCAGCCTTGTTAATTGTAGAATCAGAGTATTCTGAGTTGGAAGAGATCATTAAGGATCATCAAATTCAACACCTTGCTCCACACAGCACCATCCAAACTTCAAACTTTGCATGTCTGAGTGTGTTGTCCAAACACTCCTTGAACTCTGGCAGCCTAGGACCCTGGGCAGCCTGTTCTGTGCCCAGCTACCCACTGATCTTTTCCTAATCTTCAACTTGAACATACTCTGACCCCTAGCTTTCATGATGTTAGTACTAAACTTCAAATCTACTCATTTTGGAATGCTGTTAATTTATGAAAATATCTATTCTGTAAGTGTGAAAATTCAGCCACAAGATAGTGAAAAACAATGTATTTTTAGTATTACTTCACAGAGAGGAGTATTACACAAAAAACACACTACATATAAATCATAGAAGCATTATCTCAGTTCACCTTCTGATTGTCTTTGCTCACTTATGACTCTAAAGCAAAGTTAATGCATGCTCCAGAAGATGCATTAAGTATGAATTATAATTATTCTACAGCTTACCTTGCTCTTGGGCTTGACTTCACCACAAAGCTTCAACAGATCCGAAGATAATGCACTAAACAAAAAATTGCAGCACAATTAGTAAGGAAACAGGCATCTTTTTAGAACACATTTTAATTTAACATTTCTTTCCATTGAATTAATAGGCAAATTGAAAGGAAAACACATCACAGGTATCTTCTGATAAATACATATTGTGTTACAAAAAGAAGAAATGATGGTAATTGTTTTAGAATCAGACTCAGTTACCTGTTAACAAAGATCACTCACCTTCCTTCTGTCCCAGGGCTATGCAACGGAGCATCCTCATCAGTACTATCTTCCAAATTTTCTAGAAAAATTCCAAAAGAATACTGTTAGCCTGTCCAACTACAAAAGGACATTCAGGCTTTGCATACCATGCAAAACAACTCAGACCACATCGAATGTAGGTGATCAGCGTATGAAAGGTAGGGATTTACAAATACTCTTCACTATTTGCTAGTCAGTTCTCATGGAATTTTCCTGGTTTTCTCTATTTTTTCTGGAATCATTTCACTCATAAGTTGTCCTGAGTTCTTTCACACAGCCTAAAGAAATCATAGACCTTGGCATAGTGTGTAGGATGTGGTCCTCTATTCATTGTAGCAGAGCAACACGGATGACAGAGAAAGAGAAATAAACTGTAGAATGAAATCTGGAAGAAAGAAAGAAAACAAAGCAAAAGACATTATCTGCAAGACATGCAAGAGAAGATGCAAATCAATGGACAGTGAGGATCTCTGTTCTGACACATTTTTCACAATCATCTTCCTCCAATACTGCATCAAATCTGTTACAGTGATAGAAATAATGCATTTTTAACTAGAAAGTGAGTTGAGGCTCAAACTCCATTTATACAGAATTGCAACATCAGCCTGACAAAAAACAAGCACTTTGTTAGTACATAAGCATCTAAGTTTCAAAACAGGACGACCACCACGTAATACTATAGAACTGCTTCTAAAAAATATTGATTGCATTGAAGCTAACTGCACAAAGTTCTTCAGTATAAAATGATCCTGAAGAAAAATGGGGACATAAAGCTGTTCAAAACAGACAAACTCAGCATGCACGTCACACCCTGTAAGGCTATCAAACATCAGATCGATGCATGTCTGCATGCAAATGGTGCAAAAAGTTAAGCTAAGAGGATCAGTCCAGGTCATTTGTAAAATTCCAAACTGTTGGGAAAACAAGTTTTCTTACTTGCATGTTAGTATAATAAGAAATTCTATGCATAGTTTAAAGATACAGATATTAAATTTCTGCAAGTTCCATATTTTTGAATATAATCATGAACACAGAACCAACATATTTGGTACCCATGTTAAAATAAGTATGTTCACCAATTTTGAATTCATGTGTTAATTCATACTTAAATTCCATATTTTAAATTTAGGTTCATATTTTGGAGAAAGGGGGGAAAGATTAAATAGCCTCTAGCTGAATTGTCCAAAGAAATAAAGAAAGGGAAAATGCTGCCTTCCTGTCTATGCTACTTCTAAAAAATGTTTCCTGGAAAAGGAATTCCCATAAAGAGCTTGTGATCAACTCTGCCGTACCTGTGAAAAGTAGAAAGAGCAGAACGGCCACAAAAGATGGGATTTTACTTGTGGATTCCTACTAACATGACCTGACATGCTACATAAATATTTTTCTTGAGTTTATCTGCAGTGGATCACAGGAAGCCTGTGAGAAGCCCCAGGTAGAAAACAGCACAGAAAACCAACAAAAAGAGATGAGAAGGGAGAGAAGAGCAAGATTCTGCAAGAAGTCCTGAGCAAGAGAAGATAAAAAGAAACAATTAAGCCATTGAAGGCAGTACTGCTTGTGAGGAGTGGGAGACATAACTGCTAATAAACCAGTGATCAAAGACCAATGGAGAGCTTTTCTGATGACTTCATGACGAGGTCTTCATCCTCACGCAGAGAAAAATGAACAGTGCAGAAAACCAGCAATTTAATCCAAAGGAGATGACATTTGAGCTGCTCTTTCAGGTTCTGCACGTACAAAGCTGTGAGTCACAACCAGGCATATCCAGATATCATGGGTGGGAAGGTGCTTCAGAAAGGAGTGACTTCAAGACCCAACTTTGTGGTCACATTAACATCTCAATAGGTGCGAAGATTTCCTCTGCACAATCAGTAGGTGTGCATAAGAAGCCTGGTCTGAAGATAAATATCTGAACCTGTGATGTAATTTGATGCAGACTGAAACCTTTTCTTCTGTCTACATTTGAACACAGGGTACACAACTACCTTGGGGAACTCCTGCATTTCTCTACGTCAAATGCGTTCAAACTGCTAAAAACATACAGACTGAAGAGCTGGAAAAAAGCATCAAAGGCAAGAGCAGCTGATGACCAGCACTCTGAAGGTACAGTTACTGTCTGGGATGGAGCTCAGTGCTGCCCCTGAGCTTCCAGGCAGCCTATTGAGATAACTGATTTACCAGGGAGCCCTGCAGCCAGTGTGCCCCAGCTATGCAGCTGGTAGTCCCAGCCTCAAAGGCTCTCTTTGGTACTTTCTGATCTTCCTCCACCTAAAAAGGTCTACCTACGAGTTATCTACAAAATACAGACTACCAAATGCATGAATTTCAGTGTGAACTAAGGTGAGTATGGCATATTCAGTTTAGATACAATCACAGTGAAGTTTCCTTCCTATCAAGTGTTAACACAGGCCTGAGTGACGTGTGTTTTAAAAGCCTCAGTTCAAGCTTGCAGAGTATTAAAAAGCTTCTTTAACATACATATTTTCCAAACATTTTTATAACAGTGCTACTGTTTCAATGCATTTAACGAAATTATTTTCAAAATGTTGCTCTAGATGCTGTTAACAAGTAAAGTCCTCTCTAGAGCTAAAAGGAAATGTGAACATCCTGGCTAGAGAAGCCTTGTTTTCACTCCAACAGGGGTGAACAGGCACACACATGCACATGTATACAGTACAGAGGCTATTTCACACAAACTACATTACTAACAACCACTGGCGCATCTGAAGAAATACTCAGCAAATGCAGCAGCATGCCCTGGCATGTGTCATCTGTCAGGGCACTGCACAGCTATAACTGCTCTCACCTCTGGCGATGACCTACACACTTCAAGACAAAGTGTTGTATATATGATATGTTCCTGGATAGCTTCATGGGCTTAGAAGGAACAGGAGATGGTACAAAACGAACTGTTACTGACATCAGGAATATTTGAGGTTTCAAACATAGCCAATTTCGTGACCAGGAGTCACAGGGGAGAAGGAAACGTATGTCATTTACTTGAAAATTGTTTAGAAGCAACAAAAGATTCATCTCCTCAAAATTAGTGGTAAGCAACTAAATCCAATTGAAAAAGTGAGGTATGTGCATCTGTAAATTATTCACATTAGAAAGTAATTTGTGTACAAAAAATGAACTGCATTTATGAATTATTTCTTTTTCATCAGTCAACATCATGTCTAACAAAGATAACGTGAAGCTACAGGTGGTTTCAGAAAGGAAGAAACATTCATTAAGCTCATAATAAATGAGTACATTTACAGCATAGTCCATGCAAACTTCACATACACGCACATACTAAGATATACCAGTTAGTGAACATGAATGAATTAGTAATTCATGCAGCTGTACAGTACACAGAAAGCTAAACATACTTACCCAGTGGTATGCTATCTAGGTCTGTGCAATAACAGCAACAAGGAAACAAAAGCAACACTCCAATCAAAACATATCCAGTTATAAAGAGAAATAAAACAAAAGCACCCAAATGTATCCTATACTTTTCCTTAATACTATCTCACAAGAAGTAGAATAGATGCCGTAGCAGACATAAAATGCCACTTTGAAAATCACTAACAAATGATGATTAAACAGAATTACAAGTTTAGAATTTCACATTCAAAAATTAAAATCATATGAAACTGTAAAAGCAGTCTCTTATAAAAGTAATAGGTGAAATACTTGAATTTTAAAGCCTTGATAATAAAAAGCTTCTGAATTTCCTACATTTCACTGCTGAGTGGATATACTTACACATGGCATACATGCATATCAATTGTGAAATAATTAAAATTTTAATACATTCAAATACAGCATCTATTCAGATAAGAACCTAGAATGCCCAGTACAGCATGCATGAAAGGCAAACATGACATGCAGCTGACTATTTGGAATACAAGATGACAAAATTACCTTGCAAAGCATGACCCAGCAAAGCATCAAGTTCAGGATTCAACTCAGCTTTCTCTTTTAGCATATGAAACAGCAGCTGGTTTTGAGTAGCACTAGTAATTTCTGTCTGCTTAAGACGCCCCTCAAGAACTTTAATCTGAGCTTCTTTCTGAGCAGCTTGGAGCCCCTGAGAGTGAAAAGCAGCACGTGATTCATGTGTACATTGTCATAAAGTGCCAAATATTCATTATGAAAACATTACTTCCCAAAGTTTTATGAAAAGCCCGTCTTGCTCTACTCAAAAGCCCAAGTCTTACCAAAGCATGCCATGAAACAATATGTTATCCTATCTTGAAACTGATTTTAAAAATGGATCATATTTTCAAGAAAGTTGCTGTGCCAGTCTTATTAAAAACAAGCAAAAAACAAAGAAAACCAAAAAATCACCACTGAGCACTAACTCAGAGCTTGTTTAAAAAAAAGACATGGAAAGAATTTGATTACTAATTACCTTATATTGTTCTTACAACAGCACTAGTTTTTCATAGAGTGAAATGGACTCTTCTGGGGATTGAAAAACAGGTAATAGCTGGAAGAATACAAAAGATCTCAAGGGCCTCCCACTCTGAACCAGTGCAACTCATTAGTGCTGACCTGCTTTGCTTTGTGCTTACCTCCCATAGTCATAAATTCAAATTAGCTAACCCTTACCAGCCTTTACCAGCTCAGCTCATGATACACAGAATAGTCTTGATGCACACACATTTCACACTCTGCATTACCTTATTGATACCCATTGTGAGGAAGTGATCAAGCAAATATCGGGCTTCTGTCAGAGTGCAAGCATTTATCACTGCCGTTACATCCAGTGTCTCTCCTTCTTCCTACATAGACAGCAAAAAAACCATCAGGTTTGGGAAAAAAAATAAAGGTTTTTTTGTAACATTCCCATAATTACAGAAAACAGAAACAGTGAGAGAATGCTGCATCACCCAGTTATTCCCTTAGGTACCTCTACACCATGCCACACAGTTTCATCCTGGTGTTTGTTGTTGTTGTTGTCGTTGTTGTTGTTTTTTTAATATATTTTTTCTTCCAAACTATCCCCAAACTACCTCATGGTACAGATTCCACATCCTTCTAAGTCTCTTGCAATGCTTCACTTCTTTCCTATTAGAATGCTCTTACTAGCCTCTAACTCAGAGCCCTTCTTTCTACAGACTACGCTATTCACAGTGCATACAGAAATAAGTGCATTTCTTTAATCTCTGCAGCCTTTGTATATTTGAAGATCTCTCCCACTATACTTTTCATCATTTTTCTGATTACTCTCAGTTAGTATTAAGCACTCTGGAACCCTTAGGAATAATCTTTTGTGTTCACTATTTTACTGTTAGTGTAAAGTCCAGCAACCTCACACCATGCTGTCCAAAATTCAAGGAACCCTGCTGCGATTAAAACAGTAAAAGCTGCTGGCAATGTACAATGCATTAAAGCACAAATTAGCCCAGTGTGGCACAGGGAGAACTCAGAAACTGTTATATAAAAAAAGAGTTGGTGTTGCAGTTCAGACTTCATACCAACATGCATTGAGAGATCTAAAAGATTGTCTGGTGTGTTCTTCATGCTGAATCATGTATGGTGTGATGCACATGAAGTTTTCACATTTGAATTTCACTGCTTTTGGTAACACACAAGTCTCTACATCAATCATAGTAGCAATTTAATGGGAAACTGTCTGTCTAAAAAGTCTATCTCAAGCAACTTTTCCTAAAAAGACTCTTTGATTACAGATAGCAACTGCTCCATAACTGAAAATTTACAAAAATGCAATAGGTAATAAAAAGAATTGACATCGGTGATGACACACAAAATCGCTTACGCATATTTAGAACATACAAAAACAATACAAAGCAGTAGTATATCAACAGCTGCAGAAAGAGAACACAACCTGATAACCTCTGATTCCAATAACTCAATTTGGCACCAGGAGAATAGAAAGCATCAGTTTTGATGTTTAAACACTTTGCAATATTTAACCTGCATTACAACATTAAGCCCAAGATTCATATCTCAAAGTCCATTTGTATAAACAGCCTTCACTTCAGACTTCACTTACTCCTAGATCCTAATTCAATAACCATGAAATCAAAATAAAATTCATTTCTAAATAAGCACACTTTCAAGGCTGCTTCTCTTCTGCCTTTCCATTATTTAAATTAATATTTGACCTACCTTTGCTTCTTCCATTTGCATAATATTTGCTTGGCAGTCAGAAATGCTGTCATTAATGTAGTCTATATTTGCAGTTAGTGATTCCATTTCTTCATTTATGTTCTGGACATTTCTATCTGTTTCACTGCCACCCCCATCCCTGATGAGCTTCTCCCTTTTCTTTGAAAGCTTCTCTCTTCTTCTTGTAAGTTCTTCACGTTGCTATTTTCCCCAAAGACAAAACATTACATCAAAAGTAATTAGTAAACACTTAAAGCACTGAAGTACCTTCTTTTTGTTTTCCTTTCCTTTTTAAAATTTAACTAACACGTCATTATTTCTACAGGAAGAAAGAAATTCTACACTTAAGTATATTAATATATTTATACATTAACCCATTATGTGTCCTTGCTAAGCACAGAAATCCTATCATCCAAAAGCATACTGAAGTTAAAAGTTTCTTCATTGACACCAAGGAATTCCAAGTCACTGCTTATGCCAGCATCACAGCAACACATTTACCACAAATATAAACACAGTGCTCTCTTTATAGTCAATATGACCGCACAGATCACAGTCCATAACAGCTCACCCACCGTAAGTAACCTATTCATATCTGCCTCCATATTGGAAATAGTCATCCTCTGCATAATGATATCAGTGACTCTGCGTTCAAGTAACTGCCACTTCATCCTGGCTGCCCTTGAGGAGTAAACTCTGCTTGTCACTGCTTTCCGTTGATATTTCTTTCTGCAGTAAATTCAGGAGAAACATACATCTAAGGCTGAAGTAGTTCAGGTTTGAATGTGGAAACAATCAGGCCAGAATACTTCTAATGGATAACTTAAAAATACCTCGCAAAATTTCTTGCAGTTTGTCAACCTGCACTCCCCCACTTAATTCTACTATATTCTAATATATAGCATTTGAAAAAAGGTATCAAACCCTGGCATCTTACATGATGCACAACTGAAATAAAATGACAGCTAAGAATCATATCCTGTTTAACAAGGAAATGTACTTGAAACTGCAGTGGAAAATCATCACTTAAATTTATATATGTTTTGCAACAAGATTTTATCTGAATTTACACATTACAGGTCTTGGACCCATAAGGATATTTATTTAACAACTGATTAACTGGATTTTGAAATTGTAGTGCAA
Organism: Perdix hodgsoniae; assembly: GCA_035772895.1. NCBI lineage: Eukaryota > Metazoa > Chordata > Aves > Galliformes > Phasianidae > Perdix > Perdix hodgsoniae. The sequence continues at coordinate 18,853,516 of JAPSGF010000006.1, forward strand.
TTTATCTTTTAATGTTGCTTTACATTATTCTACATTTAAGCCCACAAAATTGAAATTACATTTGATAATGGTAAAAAAAATCCATTTTCTGAGCATTACCTGACTGTAGTTTGAGAAATACCAACAACTAAGTATTATCACACGAATGTCTGCTATAAAGTCCATGCAATTTTCAGTTCTCTTAACAAGTTCTAAGGAGTTTTAACCCTTACCCTGTTCCGTTTGTAACAGATAATGCTTGAACCCTTGCAACAGGAATTCTCATCTTCTGCTGTGCTGTTGTCCTCAAACCATCGTGCTCAACTGATGAGCTAGAACTTGGTTCTTGAGTAGGATGTTCAGGCAGACTCAACTTTCGACTCACTTTTCCTGCCACTTTATCAGACAGAGGCCTGACTTGCCGACGAAGGGCTGTGACCTGAAACAAGAGTGCATAGACACAGCTACCTCTCCCCGAATCTACATTCAAAGTTGCAGCAGTATAATATCTTCTGCTATTTAAGATGCATTACTGTTTATGACAATACCTCTTCAGTTTTGCGACGTAAGATAACTTCCTGATTCCTTTTCTGAGCTTCCAGAAGCTTGAGCTGGTGCTGTGGAAGAAACACACAGCACATAATATTTCCTCCATTTTCTGTTACAAGAAATCTACCATACACATAAATTAAAAAAAAAAAAACAAAAAAAAAAACCAACTTCACACACTAAACTAAGTTTGCAGAACTCTCGTGAAATGACTCGACAAGTTGCAGCACCCTCTTGGACTTTCTAGGGCAGAATGAAAATGAGTGTTTCAATAAAGTTACTGCCCATCAAAAAGAACACCTACATGCAAGTGAGGCAGTAGCAATGGTTTTGTGAAGATTCATTGATACACATAATCAGTAAGCCTTTTGTTTTCTGTTGCACTTATGACTCGAAACTAGGAACTGAGTGATCACAGAAGTCAAACCAAACTACGTATTTTGACTTGCAAAAATAACCAGGTACGTGCCAGTCTCAATGAATACATATACACAGGGCACATGCCTTCAATTTAACGCACATCTCAGTGACAGCTATTTATCCCAAATGCAAGTTCTTTATCTGTTAAATCACCTCTCGTTTGCGTTGCTCCTTTTTAAGCTGTGCAATCTCTCTATTTCTTCTTGATTCAGTCATTCTAGCTTTTTCCTGCTCTTCTTTCATTTGTTTCATCAAGCGAACCTGTAAAGAAGTCATCACTTAGAAAAACCATTTGCATTGAAGTGCTATTCCCTGCCCCCATTTATATAAAGAGTTTTCTCCAAACTGCCATGTTGTAGCATATTACATGCTTTTAGCAATTTACTTCCATCTAATGTCTTCTTCACTCAGTGCTGAGTAACAGGTAATAAGCAGCACAAGCAGCTCCGCATGTTTCATGCAGTAATTTCCATTAATTGAGCCTAAGTGTGCTCCCCAGACATTCATGCACACATAGGAATAGCCTAGTCTTCATATCTTTTGTTTTCAATCCTTTGAGCAGCTGACAGCACGAACAGTTATCCAGTGGATAAATGCACGGGTGATCTTATTTCCCAGAGAACAAACAGTCATTGCCTGACACTTCAACATACTGAAACATACCTTGGTTTTCTTCATCTCTGTCACCTCTTGCTGCAGTTTCTTCAGTTGCTTTTCATATTGAGATTGATTTTTAAGCAGTCGTGCATGTTCTTTTTGAGCTGTTTGAAGTCTCTGAAGTTCCTTATTCATGGCTTGGAGTTTCTTTTCATATTCTGACTTGATTTTTTTTGCCTTTTCTTCTGAGTATGTCTCTACAGAACCTAGAGCAAAAGAGAATTCTTAATCTGCTTTTAAGAGATTTTTACTTTGCCACGTCAGATGACTTTCCTCTGCTTTTAGCATTTTTTGCAATATGCTTTTTGAAATTTGAAAATACAAATTTTCATTTGTACCTAGCTCCTGTCACCTGCACTGTTTCAATGCAGGAAAACAGATATCTAAATATCTGAAGACAGATACACACATGCATGTTCACACATGTGCACAAGCTAATAGGATTACTCAAACCACATCCCAAGAGCCATCAAGCCTAGTATCCACTTCTGAGCTGATGAAAAGGGAAGGTCTAAGGAAGAATAAGGGAACAGTGAAAGCATATTACGTACACAACAATAAAGCATATATAGTATATTTTCAGTATGAAACAGTCAAAACAAATCAATAAAAACACTTCCCCCTATACTCTCCCAAAACTTGAACTTATCTGTGGCTCACAACTTCCTCTGCCACAGTTCATTTTTCATCTTAAGACTACCACATATTAAAAAGTTTGGTCTGTAAAACACTTCTGCAAGGCTGCTTTGATTCTCATTCTTCTCATGACAGTCAAAAGAAAGGGGGGAGGTTGGAGCTAAAGAAAACTTTTAATTCGGGTACTATCTCAAGAACTATGTTAAAAAGAAAATGAGAGCTCCTAGAAAACTGAAATCAAATCTCTCTCACCATTCTGGTAGAAACATTAACAAAGTGTGATCCACTTGCATTATGAGTAAAACTAGTTTATATTTCCCGCAATTTCTCGCCACATTTGCAAAAGAAAGCAAGGATGTTAGAAACAATTCAACTTACAGATCTTACAAATTTCAATTTCAATGAAATTGTAATTCTTACCCAAGTTTTGAAGAACTTGATCTCTTTCAAGTTGAGTGTCTCGAATCTTATGTTGTAGCATCATTAGTTTCTCTTCATATTGTTTTTTCAGTGTCTGCAATCTTCGCTGGCTGTTCTCTAGCTCATCTATCAGTTTCTGCTTAATGGCTATTTCACAGGTGATATTTGCCAAGTCAGCTTGATAATTTTCTGAAATAAAAAAAATTTGGATAATTAAAAATGAAGATTTCTGTTAATGTAACAATGAGAACCATATAATTATGGATTCCTCCTGCAATTTTAGGGTCATTTTGTGGCATGTAATTTTACCTATGAGAACTTCACACAAAATACAATGCAGCAAGCAAAACTACTATCTGGAAATCCTGACCATATCTCTCCTTTAAATATCCTCCATTCTAGAAATGTGAAAGAAGATATCTTTCACTGGAACATGGTTACTCAGTTGTTATAACTCTTTATATTTAAATCTCAACAATAGCAAGCTGTCTTTCCCCATAAAAAGTTACACAGGTTGTGAGAGTTCAATCACCTCAAGGCTGCAGAATAACCCTCATTTAGAAACCCAGCAGTTTATAAAAGGAAAATGTGGCTACTGGCAGACTCCAATGGGAGAACTTCCTTTCTCTAGCTTGTGGAAAAATGAAGTCAAAATCCTCAGAAGAGGAGCTGCAGTATTCATGAAGGTGGAATGACGGAGGGAATGAGAAGATTTAGAGGGAAAAGTAAAGAAAAAGAATCTTCACACAAAATTTGTAAATGCTTAAATAATTGCTTTGTTCAATCAGGTTTTTTTTTGGTTTAAGATTACATGCTCCAGAACTAATTTTTAAACTGTGGATTTATTTCAGGTTCTGCAACTCTTGCTAATTGCTTACGTGATTCTCAAACAAGCAGGAATCAACAGCCCTGATTTGCCTATTTGGCCCAACTCATGAGTGAATTGCTGGTAATGTTCTCTCTCACCCTGGCAATCCTAATTTGCATGCCACAAGTACGCCAGATGTTGATGCTTCTACATGAATAGCCAGAACATCTGCGAAGTGATGAAGGTTGATGGACTTCCAGCATTTCGAAATTAAATTTTACCCTCTTCCAAATTAGCCAAATGGGAGCTGTCAATTGGTGATTAGTCCTGAGTTACGAAAACAACTCAGTACTTTTGCTTCATATATTTTAACTAAAGAACAAATGCCTTATTAAGCACTCAATAGCTTCTGTCTAATTTTAAAGCCAGCAAAGAGACGCTCAACCAGATGTATGTTTTAGCACCATAACTCACAAAGAATTCACTGGACATAGAATCAACAAAGCATTATGAACAGCATTTACAACATGCTATCTTCTCTGCCAAACAAACAAAAAATGAACACACACATTAAAAAAAAAAGCCAAGAATGGCACACAGGATTCACACAAAAAATCTGCAGAAATATTGCAGTGACATCACCTTTTTCATCAGAGTCGGAATCTGACTCATCTGAGCTTTCAACGACTTCCATGTCATCTTCATCCTCATCATCTTCCTCTTCGTCATCTTCATGATCACTTACTTCTTGAATTTCCTCCTACAAAATGCGGAGTGGAAAGACATCAAAATGCATCCACACTTTTCCATCCCCGTTCACTTCCTACAATCACTGAGATGTAGCAATATTCACTTCATTCTTTCCTAATTTTCTTTCAACCACCATAGAAATCAGTACACAGGCAATAAACAAATCAACACAAGTACTTGTAAATACTTACTGCTTCCAATTCATTATTTGCTCTCTCTGAAGTGCCTTTTTCATCTCTCTTCTCCTGCTCGTTGTCTGTGTTGTCATCCTTAACACTAGTAGAAAAGGCATAGACAAAATATTCACTAACTGAAATAGCAAGTGCTTCCCATCCCCCAAAACAGTATGTTTTAATTCAAAATAAAGATGAAATCAAAGTGTGTTTAGACAAAGCATACAGGTTGTGCATGGGTAAAACACAACTTCCAGGCTCCTATAGAAAACAAAACGCTTCTTTGCTCTTAATCTTAGTTTGGCCAGTAACATTAATGAGTATTATATTGTTTTAGACCATATCACATGACAGGGACAAACAAAGTATAAACATCTGTAAACCACAGCTGTACTCTTTTTGCATGGAAGTTGCAACATACCCAAAACAGCTTTTACTAAACAAAGAATATTATGTGCAAGTACAATATACATTATAAATACATGCCCTCAAGTTATAACAGTCTACCATGCCTAAGTTTTCTCTTAAGGTTTATGCATATTTTCTAACATACCATACTATATTTTTTGAAACAGTTGTCTACTTAAACATCAAGAGAATGCTCCAAATAGGCAAATATAACAAAAATTTTGAAAAACAGAATTGTCACAATAAGATTGCGTTTCAAAAACAGACTCCCAACAAATAAGATTGTATTTTAGAATACATCTATGTTTCTGTTTTTCAGAGTACAGTTCAAAACTTATGTAACTGACAAGTACTTCTACATTCTTTCCTCTCTCGAGGACTTGGACTGTAACCATAGTGAGGGCTTATACAAATTGCAGCAGTTTTGATTTGGTGTACTAGCCATTAGGATGGCTTCTTAACTTTTAAGTGCACTGCTGAGATGCCACATGCAAATGTTAAAATTTTAAAATTGATGGCACTCTGCAAATTGTCCAGAACAAACTATCAATCCCTCTAGATCTACACATGCAAAATGGAAACAATTCTCAATAGAAAGGAAATTGTGACAGAACTGGAGTAGACACATTAGGGAGTAATAGCGAAAAACATGGTTGGAATCACATAGGGTGGACTCCACCCAATTTCAACTGTATAATGGTGGGACGAGTTATGTGCTGTCACTGATCAGGCACATTCATCCTCCTCTACTGACACCAAGAGGAGCCCAGATGAGAGACATAACTGATAAATCCAGTACTCAGTGCAGTGACAAAAAACATACAGAAGATTTGAGAAACTAGTGAAATCGAAAAGTCACTTTAAATAAAAGAGCTCTACTCCGAAGAGTGCTAATTAACAGATAGTGCTTCTGCGTATATGCAGTTTTTTTCTTTCTATTGCTTTTTAAACAGATCAGTGCTGGATGGCTCCCCCGTCCACTCCCCAGCAGTGGCACAGAGCCCAGCTGCAGCTGACCACAAGTGGGCAGACTGCCTTCACTTGGGCAGCAGCCTGCATCCATTAGAACAGAAAACAAACACCAGACAAGGAACACTGAGCCATGCAATCTCATTTCCACAGATCCTCATCTCACTCAGCCCATATGTTCTGGTTTATGTTGGACAGCAAGTCTAAGTGCTAACAGATCCTAGTTGCAATCTTCATGCACAATGAGAAAAAATTTCCAGGTTCCCTTCTCCTGCAGACAGTACAAAGCTCACCACTAGAGAACTTGTGTTCTGCCTAATTAATGGGAGAAGGCAGGAGGAAGGAGAGGCAGCAGCTCCTCCAGTCAGAGCCACACTGCTTAATGAGTATTCTACTGCTCTTTGGGTTCACATGATCACTCTACATGAATCAAATGTGGGGTTTTTGGATCAAAGCTTATAGCTGAAAAACAAAAGCTTCTTCACATGCTTTTAACATATTTCTCTTTTAGAGCCTTCAATGTGACTGATCTCTGTGACTATCTAATGTATCTACTACCTTGGCTGAAATTGAACTGAAAGAACAGTCAATGTTTCAGGAATGCAATTTCAATAAATAAATAAAACTAAAGGGACTATGAACAGACTTAACTTAAGTGTGAAGGCCCAAACTCATATGCTAAAAATATTAAGTTGCTATATTGCCTAATATAACGTTTTATATATTAGCTACACCACCTTCCTCCTGCCTTCCATCTCATACAGGCCAAGCCATGCAAGAAAGAAAACTACCAAATTCTACAGCAATTCCCAAAGGCATCACCGTCCCACAACTGCTTGCAATCCCAAAGTCAACCTCAATTCCTCAATAGAGATTTCTTCCTATTAAAGCACTTGCCAAAAGCCAAAACACAGGACAGAATTTTGAAGAGCCAAACGAACTAATTTTGGGGTTAAGAATCTACCCAACTTCTTTCCTTGTATGACAACCAGTTAATTGAAATGACAGTTAATTAAAAACCTGGGAAATATTCCAACCTTCTTTCTTCTTGACTGCTTTCCTCAAGTTTCTGTAGCCTTCAAAAGCACGAGGTACAGTATTGGAAGGCCAAGTCAATGAAGGACAAACCAGACAGTGAAAAGCGAAAGTGATAAGAAGGTAAAAAAATGATACATGAGCTCGTGGAGTTTAAAACAAAATTTTAAAAAATACTGTCAAAAGACAACAAGTAGTAAAAAGGCAATACATTTTGAACAGTCGAAAAGTAAACAGAAAACAAAGCAGCAGCATTTGTAGGTTAACTAATCTGTCACTGTCAACAACTAGAAATTCAAGTTATACTTGTGAAGAAATTATATATTTCACTTTGAGAATTATTTCTAGCGTGGGTTCAAAAATCTCTTAGTTCTAATAAGAAAACTAAAGCAAAACCAAAGAAACCCTCTTTACTTCTTCCTGTTAAAACTGGCAAGTAAAACTTTGAAAAATTCAATAGGTGCTGCCACTGTTATATGTTATCAGCAACATTGCAGAACAAGGACAAGATTATTTTTTAGTAATAATATTCTGAATCATATATCCTGAATACAATTCAAACTTTTTTGAACTGCAATTATTTCTTTTGTTTAGAATCTTGTTTTTGTTTTTAAGTAAAAAGAGAATTGCAGTTTTCTGTTTTTTTGTTAGTTTTTTTTTTTCCCCTCTGGGATTCAGAAGTACATTCCAGTGATTGCTTGTTATGAAAAAAAAAAAAAAAAAGCATCAAAAGCAATGAGATGGACAAAAGTTAGTATTTTTACTTGTACTTTTTTATCCTTAACAAAGGGCAACATAGCTGTTTAGAAGTGTCTGGATAACTTAAGTGTAGAATGTCCTAAATTATATTCTTCACGTTCCCTTTTATGAGCAAGCTTTAAGTGTGAGCCCTTCCACTTGACACTGCCTGCTACCTTTCTTCAGTGCCAGCTAGGTGCTAATATGCTGAACCCCATGTAATTTTATCACTAATTCAGTTTAATAAAGGTTACGGAAGTCAAAAGACAACAGTCAAAAGGTTACAAGATGTGTAAGGTTGACTAACAACTGAAAGAGACATGGGAGATTTGGTGTGGGACTTCTGGTGAGTATGCCACACAGTTAATGGAAGTACATGTCAGGATTTCAGTTGTCAAAGCATTACTGAGGGGTAAACTGTTTCAAACAATTTTTATGAGGCATGCTTATTAAAGGCTACAGATATGAAGCAGTACATACCTGCTGCTCATTCAAAAACTAACTCTTAGGTTTTCGGGTTACTTCAGAAGAATTTATATAAGTTGCATGTACTTAAAACTGTGCACCTTTAATCAATTATACTGACCCTTATGCAGGAAATGAGCAGATCAAAAAAGGTAGTAGGGGCAGAGTAGGGGCAGAACTAGTTTTACCAATTCCATTTCCATAGGAAAACACTAGCTAGACAACTTTAAGATAACATCAACCCCATAAAGGAGTGGTACAGTAAAAGCAGCTAAATGCCTGTAGGAAACAGAAATAGAACAAAGAATCCTTGCCAAACTACAGGGTAAAAGGCCCCTTTGCAATACATCAGTATATCCATCTCCAACACCTGACATTTTGGCAGAATAAAAATTTACAATATGTCCCAAAAACAGACATTTTATCAGTTAGATAGAAGAAATCTGCAAATGTGCAGTCTCTCAAATTCTAATTCTTAGCATTTATGGAATTATTTTCCTGATACACACAACTCAGAAATATAAAACCATTTAGAAGTCTACAGATGGGCCAATCCTTACCAGCACTTAAGACTAGAAAATGGAAAAAAGACTCCATAAAATGGGATCATAATACCCACTTTGAAATGTAGGCTGGGCTTTCAAAAGGGCTCTTTCAACTTAAATTCTCTTTTGGTTCTCCAATTCTATAATGCAAAGTTTATTGCAATTAGTCCTTGCCCTTGGGTCAGATCACTGGACTATCCCATTGACAATATTATCGTCCTGGTGTAAGCGTCACTGCTCAGACACATCTTTCAGAAAAAGACCAAGATTAACACCTACCTCTTATTTACTGCTTCCAAATGTTTTTGTTTTGTTTTTGGGGAGCTTTGTTTGGTGCCGTTTTTTTGTTTGTTTGGTATTTCTTTTAGAAGTAAACATCTACTACAGTAAGATCTATTACTCAATGTATGCAGTAACTTTTATCAGTTTTCCAGTCACAACCCTGTCAACAGTCACCAAATACTCAGACACTAACTGAACCACTGGGGCTCTAAGCATTTATTTAACACATGCTTAATGTTTTAAAAACATACAAAAGCAGATCATCTTCATAGAACCATAGAATGGCCTGGGTTGAAAAGGATCACAATGTTCATCTTTTTTCAACCCCCCTGCTATATGCAGGGTCGCCAGCCACCAGACCAGGCTGCCCAGAGCCACATCCAGCCTGGCCTTGAATGCCTCCAGGGATGGGGCATCCACAGCCTCCTTGGGCAACCTGTTCCAGTGTGTCACCACCTTGTGTGAAAAGCTTCCTCCTAATATGTTAAAGAACATATTGAAGTGTTTGTCTGAAGTGAGGTCAGAAGATTCTGCTGCTTTTATTTAATATTTCTACCCTCTTTTCAAATTCCTACAAACGTAACACAAAATCAACTTAAATACCCATGAAGAAGTGTCCTGAAAAACTTACATGCAACAAAAAAATTAGTTATCATTAAAAGGAGTGTTTTCCACAAGTATCAGGCATCTGTATAATGTATGGATTTATGGATAAGATTCCAAGCTGCATATCTCATGAAAAGCTACCTTATTTTTCTACTGCATTTCAGGTTTGTTAAGTTTGCTGTTGAATTGCAGACAATAGATGAGAAGCACAGAGAATTGCAAGGAAAAAAGACAGACCTGTAATAGAATCAAAGTCTTGGAGTGCACAGATTCTTGCTGTACTAACTGCTATCTGAACAGGCATTTATATCAATGTGCATGAGGATTTTAGTAGATGAGAAATTAGACAACAAAAAAACAGGTTAGCATGATGTTGCAGAAAAGTGGGAAACTTCAAATCAAAAACATTCATAAAAGCAGAAGATAGAGAAAGCGAAAGAAGCCATTCCAGGAGCTACCACAGAATTCCCAGCTATTCAGAATATTTTTTCTTGGAAGGAAAAAAAAAAATACTTTTTGCTCTTGAAAACTTTGAATTTCAGATGCTTTAAAGTTAGGGAGAGCACCTGTGTTTTTACCGGTGTGCATAACTATGACATAAGAAAAAAATTGTTAAATCAGAAACATTCATTCTGCAAATAACATATATTCCTTTAGAAGAAAAGATTCAAGAGAAAAACAGCTGTTCATTTGATGTGTAAAAGGGTTTGCGGAAACACTGATTTAGGAACCAAAGCCCAACAACAACAGAAGATGTATTCTGAATTGTCAAAGTTGAAAAACTAAAAATAAAACACATACTTCCTTACTAATACAAAGAAATAAAACTATTATTTATACACAACCTTTTTTTCTTTTTTCTTTCTTTTTTTTTCAGCTTTTCTAGATCTTTCTTGGCTATATCTAGAATTTCCAGTGTCTCTTTTTCTGAAGAAAGCATTGAAAATGCTGATGGTCCACCAAAGTATGTGGATCTTGTTGAAGCTCTTGACAAGTTGCGTCGAAGATTTTCATTAACTGCTTCACTTTCTAATAATTTTGCCCTTAAAAAAAAGCAAATATACCTCTTTAGTATCTGCAATTGCAATGCATTATATTCAGTTTTAGAAGAAGCTACAATACAAATTGAAATCTTATGGAAAAATAAGCATGGTAAATCTCCTGGTCATATGACTTTACAGAGTGGCTATGGAAACTGTACACATTTCATCAAAATAAATTCAAAATGAACAATTATGGAACATCTACAAATACAGAGACACACTATGTTAACAGATACAGACAGTGTATATAGATATGTATGTTCATTACATAAGAGCTAATTGTATAATATAGAATAATACAGAACTAATACTAAGTGGGAAAGCTATATATATGCTATATATATGTATTATATATAGCATATATTAAATGCTAATATAAAATGCTAAATATAATAAATATAATAATTCTAAATATAATAAAATGCTAATATAAATATATTATATAATATAAATATATTTTTTGTAACAACGTAGTTCCAAGAAAGAAATACAAGTGTCTAGGATATTAATCATCTTGAACATTTTTAAGAGTCATTTCTCAGTATTATAATTTTTATCAGGTTATGAAGTTATCACAAAACAACAATGTCAAGTTTTGCACAACAATCGGTCAAGTGAAGCATTCAGCTGTTAACATCACCAGTATTTGTTTTAAATGAAAATGATTCAAAGACATATTACATAAATACCTGAGATCTTCAATTTCCTTGATGTAATTATGAATCATGTTGCTAATTTCTTCATTTCCTTCTCCTGGAGAGAGAAGGGAATGGTAACACTTAATATTTTCATATAGATACTAGGCACAACATACCAGCAAACAGAAATAATCATATGAGCTACATGTTTAGATCTAATCTGATTCATGAAAAGTATTTTTTTTAAGACGCATTAGGAGTTTGGTTCCTTTCTGTGTCCTTGATCAGGACTATTATAAGTAACTTCTTAACTTCTTCTTTTCTGTTTTCAACCCCCACCCCCCATATTAGTAACTTTCAATAACAGATGTATCATAAATCAAAAAGATCCTAACAAAATGCACAAGAACAAACACATATTTGTGGTATTTCTATCAGTTGATTGTTTTATGAAGTGAAAAGCAAACAGTCGCCCATCTCTGGGTCCTCACACATGTACTTAAATATTTAGCATTGGGTAACTAAGAATACAAGTAATTCCTATCCAAAAGGATTATTTCAAATTTCATGCTTCTGATAATCCTAAACAAATAGCACAGAGTCCCGAACTATTTCTATTAACGGAAGTCTCTGGAAATAGAAGTGAGAGCTACATGGGTGCCTTTTGCTGCCAAAGCAAGTCCTATATTACCTTTTACAAAAGCATATCTCTTCCAAGGGATCCATGAAGCAAGAACGCGAAACTGATATGAACTCATGCACTCATTAAGTAGTTTACACACAAGTAAGTGCAACGCACCCACAGCATACCTGCTCTGGCTAGAACTTGGTTGGCCTGATCACTCACAAGCTGCGTTACTCTGGCTCTCAGTGCATCAATAGTCTCTTGCATGGCTTTAATTCTAACACGCAGATTATTGTTTTCTGTTTGCAGCATAGCATTTTCATGAAACATGTCATTGATGCTTTCAACGCCTTCTTCATCTATAATCCTTTTACCCTTAAGTAAATACATATGTTGTTACTACTAATAAAAGATAACGTGTAGAAAAGCATTTTTAGTATTATTTTTAAAATCTAGCAAAGATAATCCACAGATTGCTTAACATTCCACTTAGATGCTCATTGCAAAAGATGATTCTTTCAAAGATTTCAAAACAGTACAGAAAGATACCAAGCACTGATATCTGCAAGACACTGATCCTAGCATTTTGGTCCTCCTGCACAGTTCCACATTAGCCTTAAATAGAACTTGAAGAGATTCAGAAATGAGAAGACCATTCTTTATTAAATCAGGATACTATCTCAAGAACATCAAAGGGAGACAACAATGGTAGCCACATTTATTGCTGGAAACAGTATCCTTTGACTAAAATTTCAGTAAGAAATAGGCTTTGTGTATTATGAGTATCTGGCCTGTATAACTGAAAAACATCTTTAAAGCATAATCATTTTAGTTCTCGAGTAAGTATTTAAAAGCAACATACAATAACTGGTACATGAATAAATATGTGAACAATCTAAATTGTGGTCATTTTTCACATTGGAGGTGACTGTTTCTCATTGCTGACCATGAGGATATCTGGTAATAACTGGAAGTGTTTTACCAATTAGTGTTATTCTATTTTTTAAAAAATTTTTTATTTTTGGCATGTAAAGCAGAACTAGCCCAGAGAAAACAAGCTGTGGAATTATAATCATTTTAAAAGCAGAAGAAATCCTAAAAGAATACACTTACTGTTTTGTATTCCATAAGTTCCATCTGCAGCCGCGTAATCTCATTGCGCAAAGCATTTATTTGCTGACTAGCCCTATCCTGATTAACCATCACCTTGTTCTTGATGTTTCGTGCCCGATTTGCGTACTTCAAAGTGTTCAAGGTTTCCATGAAGTCTCGATCCGAAGGGCTCACGCACGCTATCATGAGTGTTTGACTGCAAGTTACAAACATAGGTTTACAAATCAAGAACATGAGGACATAGAAATACCACAAAAACAAGAAAATGAGGACAGACAGGCTAACAGGTCTTCAAGTCTTCACAAGGTGAAACGAGTAGTGACTTCACAACATCTGTGTAAAGATTTTAGACCTAACTCAAAGTACTGTAGAAGACTGTCAACCACAAAGTTCCAAGAACTGTTACATCATGAATCACTCCAGTTTAGCATAGGAGATGTTCAATTATTATGCGTATAAAAGCAATTAACGGATGCTCCTAGAAATGTTTTCCTAATACTTATATAATTTGTAATTTAATATAAATTGAGATTAAAATTCTTTAAGTCAACCTGAAGCCTCAAATAGTGATTTGGATCACGTAGTTGTCAGGACTCATTAATTTACAAGGTGCCAAGCTACTTAATCTGAATGTACACCTCTAGATGCCTATATGTGCCCAGAACTGCCTAAGGTACCTATTACCCATCTACTGTTCTACTGAGATCCAGAGTCTCCTGCTTTAAATCTTCTCTTGTACTCTATCAGAAGACCAAAATACAGAACTTACCCTTCTTACTTTTGGCAATAAGTGTACTTTTTTCCACTTTTCACAATACCATTACTTAGAGCTCTTCCACAAAAAGCAGCAGGAGCTGAGTTCTATTCCCAACACTGCTTCTGGGCTCCTACAACACCCTCTAGCCATCCCACTGTGGGATACACAGGGTGAGTACACTGGCATACTTCAAGTAAGAGACAGAGCAGACAGAGCAGCAAGAACCAGGGCAACAAAAACAGCAAACAAAAGCCTTCTTACCAACTAAATATTTTAGTTAGTCAACTGTGAGGAGGAGGAACAAGATCTCACCCTACCCTCGATCCCTGGAGTTCATGCTCATTTCACAACAGAAGATAACAATTCAAAGGGGTCAAAAACAGAATTCCAGCCAGAGATCACAACCCAAAGGTGCCAACATGCCCTAAATTCTCTGCAGATGGAAAACACCTATATTTGCATAGACTGAATTGTCCCTATCAGGCTCTAGAGGAACACACTTTCCTTTGTTGTATATGAAAGCGTACCTGTTGTGTTAGGTGTGCACAGACTGCATTAAATAAAATGGATTCTGATCTTCATCTCCTGTAATTTCAGCTGAGACAAACAAATTACTGCTTGCAATTCTTCCAAGCCAAGCAATTATATTCACCATTGAAAACTAAACTGGAAAGAGTAACTAGCCTGCAGGTATGGGAAAGACTCAGCATAGAATATAGAATGAATTTCTGCAATTCTTCCTCAGACCTCCTGTACGTCAGTGTCAGCTCCACAGACTGCTGAGGCTTAGTTTAGTCCTGAAGATAAGAACGTACAAGATTAAGACTGTTGTGCCATCAATTTAGAATGTGATTACTTTTTCAAACCTCAGACAACTGGTTCTGCTAGCTGTCTTGAAAATTGATTAACCTGAACTCTACTTCCTTATCTGTATTTTATAGGAGACTCATTCTTAAACTCTGTTCTACACTTTTAATTTTAACATTTCTTTAGTATGCCTCCTCCCAACCTAAGGGAATTACGTTAATAGAATAACTCAGAACCATTGTTTAAATGCACCTTCACAATTACCACAGAACTATAATTAAATCAGGATTACAGTGAGAATAGTAGACTGATACAATGCTTTAATCATCACTAGCTCAAGATCCACTGCAAAGTAATTTGAATCACTTCCAGTAAATACTTGCAAAGAGAAAGGATCATGTGCACTGTAGTATCTACAGTGGAATTTGGAAAGCAATGGAACAGATTTCTATTAATATAATCTGATTTCCCAGAGGAAAAATTGCATATTTATTAAAATGGGGCTCTCCCATCATTTTTGTTTGCTAAGGCACGGATATGAAATTATTTAAATTGTGTTACAGTTTACAACATCTCCTTAAGAGCAAAGTGCTAATTTGACCTATCTTATTTATGTTAGATAAATAATAAAAATGAGGTTGGAAGAGTGGGAGTAGAAAAAAAAAAAAATTAACATCATTCAGGAACAGACAGAAATAATATTTCACAATATTCTCTCGTGGACAGCCCTGGGACAGCATTTGCTGAGCTTTTACAGTAAACTGTGATTTCTCCTGAAGCACAGGAGAGGGAGCAGTTGAACTACAAAACAGGAAAATGTTTTGAGTCAAAGTATCATTTTAGTTACAAGACAGTTTCAAAAATGACCATTAACTGCTGTGTTTGGTATATAATCAGTCAAGAAATTCTTTTTTGTAAACAGTCATTTCTAGAAATGGCCTAGAGATATGTACTTGATCTTTCCAGATTTTTTCTCCCCCATTCTGCTGGGTTTCTCCCTCCCTTAAACGTTAATGAACATCATGGCCCTTATTTTACTCACTTTGGCTGTCTCTCTACTATTCTGACACTGCAGTACTGCAGGCTGCTAAAGTTAAGTCACTCCTCTGTTCTTTTTCTCCCTGTTCTTCTGTGAAACAGAATACTTTCACCCTCTTAAAGACAGCAATCAGCCATATCAGAGTAAATAGATGAATATACATACTGTCTTACTAAAATGTATTCAGCCATCCTGGATTTTGCATTTCTACATGCTCACATTGCATGTTTGCTCTAACTTTCCAGAGTCCAAGCCTCTTTCCTCATGTCTGCAGGGTACACACACAGAACAGTTTCACAAGAACAGTTCTAGTGATACAGATGTTTCATTTTACTGGGTTCTAGTTCACCATCAGATAGTTGGACACATACATAATATCCTGAGATAGATGGCCATGGTAAGAGATGGCAGCACATGTGCTTTGCTGCCTTGTTCAAAAAAGGTACTTTGTGCCTAGAACCTGGCACTGACTACACCAAGCTTCTGCTTGCAAGCGATCAGAGCAGACAAGACTGTGAGGCAGTGCCCAAAAGGACATGCAGTCTTAGCTGTACCATCTGATCTGCAAAATCTTTGTTTTAGGCCTTCATCCAGCTTTTACAAGGCCTAGATTCAACAGAAGCATCTACGAGGATTTCAAAATATGCAATTTTGAAATTTACAAAAGAAATACAAGTAAGTGCAAAGTAACATTTATGCCCAAGCTTTATTCCTTTGAATGCAAAACAGTCACCTCCATAGTGACTGATTTCAATTATGGCAGAGGCTTGGTACTTGTAATCCAGTTATTAGTATCACCCATTTCTAAGAAAAATAATGGGATAACTACATGCAGATAAGGCATAGGACTGAAGGGAAATCAGCGACAAAAAGTTTCAAGGATGTATCTTAACATAAAACTTCAGATTAAGAAGTTAAAATAGCAATAATCAGGATAAAGGTCTCTAGAGAGAATTCTGATATTGTTTTCATTGGTATTTTGGCTTTTTCTGCTGTTTTGTTTTTTTGTTTTGTTTTGTTTTTACAGTTTCACATTTTAAAGTATTTTTACAGCAGTAAGGAAAGAAAAGTCACTTCCTGTATGTTACTATGCTGGAGCACATCAAATGCTAATATTTTTTAACAATTAAGGTAGGGGGGAAAGAGCAATTTAAAAAATTCTCTGCTTGAAGCAGAAAGCTTTAAGATATGATGTAATTAATAACGCTGTAACACAGTAACAGATTTAACATTTCTGGTACCCATAATCTAAGATGAAGGACTTACCCTTTACCTGGAAACAATAACTTCAAAGTAACTCAAAGCCTCGTGTTTAGTAAAGCTATAGCAGCAGTGAAAAGAATGATGCAGAAACCATTACAATATTTCCTTGCATTGCCAGCATTTTCTATTATGACTGTAATTTTATTTATTTATTTGGAGCCTCCCTCCAACAGAGATTTATTATTTCTATCATGGTGATAGGCTTAAGAGTTATTTTACTTTTGGAAGATCGTGTACTCACTCACTTTCATTCAAAATGAAGCAAATGCAATGTTTTCATACCTGTTTCCCCCAAGAGAGTCTTGGAGTAGTCTTGTAAGCTTTGAATCTCTGTATGGTACATGAGTCGCCTTCTTACTTTTATCTCCCAGTGCACTTATTACATTGCCAAGTGCCAGCTACAAAACACCAAATCACATAGCACAGAATTTAAACTCAATTCCTGAGTAGATTTGTTTTAAAGTAAGTTAAAAACTGAGGTCATAAATTGTGGAAGAATAAGAACACACACGAAACTTAACATTCTAAAAAAATATTTCTGAATACTTTTATGTTGTACAACTTGCAAATTTTCATACTAACAGAGAATCAAATGACTTGTGGCCTTGTATCCTCAGGAGAAAAGGGCTTAGCACAATGGTGTGCACTGTCTATTGATATCTCACATCAGTAACAAACTAAACTTAGAACTACTTCATGAAAGAGGGTAGATCTAGGGTAGATATAAGGAAAAAGTCTTTCATAGTGAGCGCAGTGAAGCACTGGAACTGATTGTCCAGAGATGTGGTGGAAGCCCATCCCTGGAGGCTTTCAAGGATGATGGGACTGATCACCTGGTGGAGCTGCAGCTGTCCCTGTGCATTGCAAGGGAGCTGGACTACACGACCTTTAAAGGTCCTGTACAACCTCTAAGGATTCTAGGATTCTGTGTAACAAACATTTTGTTTCAGTGACTATTCAAGCTCATCTATGTCCCTAACAGTAGGCCATATTCTTTTTAAAAAATATTTTTTATCAAGCTGCTTTATGATAAGCTTAGAATAATACATGGAGCATTACTATGATAAACAGAATTTACTGCTCTGTGGATAAAAATCTTCAAATGCAAATTTGTTCAACTATTTAAGGCTTTAAATTATGTAGTCAATAGCAATCACACTACTAAGAAAGCTTTATTTCATGTTTATAATCAGCCAAACATTTGCCTGTGAAGTTATTTTTAATGCACAACTCCACATATTTTAACAGGATTATTCACATGCAAATTAAAACACATTCCTCTAGGTGGCATTCTGCACAATCAATTCTTAATACAGTCTTGAAAATGTTTTACTGTATCCAGCAACAACAAAAACACAAACTCCACTTTCTGTAAATGTCTGGAACTTTTTAAACCACTTTTGTCTGTGTTTCCCAAAGCTGAGGGATGGAATTCAGGGAAAATGAAAGTTTTGTGCTTATGTAAAATACTATTTTCACCGCTTAATTTTCACCCTTGGACATCCTGTATCTTATTTCCTTAAGGAAACTAAAACCCTACATTTCTATTGATTCTGTGCTTATGCCAATTATGAAACTGAAGTGAATTCTCTTCCACTGACTACAAAATATAACCACTGTCCTGATAGTAAGAGAATCACCAATTAAGATCCTGTTGCATCCCTGATCCTATACACTAGACCAGAAAAAAAAAAAAATTCAATATGTTTTCAAACATGAAATGAACTTGTGCTATTGAGTCTTCAAAGAGGAATTGCAGAGCCAAGTAGTTAAAAACAAAGGTGCAAAACCACAATCTTTACTGATAATCACAAGTTCTACTTTTCAAATGTACTCATGAGTAAAATATTTAATAGCTAATTAAAAAAAATGCATAAAGAGCCAGTACACAGATTGTCCATGCTTTCCATACCTCTACTGCTTGCAAATAACTTGCAAAATTTCTGCAACTGTTTGAGTCTCGAAGGAATTTAAAAAACTAACAAGTTAAAGGAGGTCCACAAGGTATTTTAATTATCTATAGTTCACAACAATAAGCAGTATAACTTTCTAGTTAGGATCTAGTGCAACCCAGAAAATGTAGGCAAGCTAGAATCTTTTAAGAATCAATATGTTAATAAATTACATCTTATGCTACAGGCCTCATTTGCAAATGATGTACTTCTACATTTAGGAGTTATCAAAGCAAGGGATTGAGAAATAGAGTCTGTACCAACAGCCTATGGAAACTAATTGCAAAATCTTACTAGTCCACAGTTGATGGAAATGCCTTCTTTTGCTCTTTCTCCCGTAGCTCCCGTTCGCTTTAACCTTTCAGATCCTGCTAGGTCAACAAAATGGAACTTGGCAGTAAGAGTTTCAAACTCATTCATCTCAGCAGATTCAGATATTATCCTGTTATCAGTGGCATTATCCTGAAACAAAGGAGAATCCACAAAGCTTGGTAAGATCCTTTAATGCTAGTCAACCACAAAGTTCAATCAACAGCTATTTACAGGAATAGCTTTTTGTCATGTCTATCTCTTCCTTGTGTACTAATTCTCTTATAATAGCAACAGCATTTCTTGAGAAAACCTGTTTCAGTAATACTTACTAACATATCAGTCTTTAAGACCACTTCTAGACGCTAGTCACTATCTATTATTTCTGAGTAAGGCCTACAGTTGGTTTTTTGGAGGATAAACAGATGTTTACAAGATATTAAATAAAATGGTTATGATATTATTACCATCCAAAATTACAGAACAACTTAGTTCATAAACCTGCCAAACAAGCTGAAGTTACTTTGATTTTACACCTCTCCAATCCCCATAATCAGTTTCATTATGACTTGTGTGTTCAATGTTACTTCACACATTTTTTATGCCTGTTTTCCGAGCAGCCAGCACTCCATCACTACTTTCAGTTTGACCAGGAAATAAGGACAGCAAAAGGAACATGAAAAAAAGAAGACCTTATCATAGAATCATAGGATGGCCTGGACTTTTCTCCCTTTTTGCCCTAGCGGACAGCAAGAACCAGCACTTCCAGCATACCCCAGGCAGCACAGTTAGCCTGCCAGAGAAATGCACCATGAGCAGGGACTAGCTTCTTTCCACTTCATACTCCAAAGCACAGTAATAAAGTTAGCTTTTATCATGAGCATGTGGGTGCCTTGGTCATTCACCCCAGAGAACACAAGTACAGTGCCAGCAGTCCTAGAGAAGCTGCTGCCCTCATAACAAAAGTCTCCCAAAACTTACACTAGAGAAGGCAGCAACAATGGAAACTTGAGCAGGATTTCTCCCTGCTGTCTATAAAGGTTTTGTATAAATTTGTATTCAGGCAGTATTTACAGGTTTGGCCTCTGCTCTCCTGAATGCTGCAGGGAAAGGCAAGGGTGCTGCCCTCACAGCTGTGAGTCAGGATCCAACAGTGTCCTACTGCAGACACTGACACCATCCTGCTCACATCTCTCAAAAACAGGAAGAAAACACAGCCTGTCACAAAGCAGAAGGCAGTGTCCAGCTCCCCTTCTTCATGCCAGTCTCTCTCACAAACCAGGCAGGGCCAGAGAGTCCTGCAGGGCTCTGTATTTGAGCTGAAACATCCCAGCTGCTGAAGAGTGCCCACAGCAGGCAGGCTGCTCTGTGATGCCCCTGGGTGAGCCAGGCAGTGAGCCACGTGGACAGCTTCAAGCACAGCCTCCAATCTGACACCTCCATCACACAGTGATTCAGGTGCCCTGACATTTCCTCTCCAAGTGAGAAGTCAGCTGCCCTCACCACCAAGTCCACAGTTCTGATGTGCAATGCAGAAAGAAGTGCTTCTAACAAGGGTATAAAGCAGATCTACATACCACAGGGGACGAGAGAGCAACCCTCATTTTGCCTGCAAATGATTATTTTTAGTGTTAAAAAAATAAAAGAATGCACTCCCCTCCCCCCACAAAATTATTACAAATCTAATACACTGTTCTATGTGCTTAAAAACACATTATCTATGTACCTACATACTCAGGAATTCAATGAAATAACTGCATAAAGTTAGAACACACCTAAACAACGAACTGATATAACTAAAATAAAAACACTAATCATCAGAATCTTCTGCTTTTTCTTTTTTTTTTTTTCCTTGCTCCCTGATGGAAACCAGCACTTCACCTGGAATACCCAGCACTTTCAGTTAGCTGACTGCAACCTTAAGCCCACTACCTGTTAAGACACTTAAAAACACTTTTCCAATTAAAGACAAATTATATTTCAACTTGGTTACTGGGGTATGTTGCAACAAAATACAGAAGAAAACGCTAGAGGAGAATGGGCAGGTTCATGTAGGAGGCTGCAATTTATTGTTGCCTCTGGCTAGAAGATGGTTACATATGCACAGATTAAATCAAATTATTATAATGCTTAGCAAATTCATTGAGCATGATGATGACTGTAGCATCTTTAGTAAGTGTAATTCAAACGTCAATTGCTGCCAGAATAATATTCACATTCTGAAAAATGGTTAAAGTGAAGACAGCAAATAAAACAATCACAGCAAAGACACGTACAGTGTTAAAAGCAGGACAAACTCTGGTCTGACACAGATGTATAGTAAAGATAGCATGCGACCGTGAGCTCTGCACATTCATCTGAGTACTGGCCGTGGTTCGAGACAAAGCCCCCAGCTTCAAGCACTGCATCATCTGGAAAACAGACAAAGAAGGACATTGCATGGCTTGCAATAAAATGTGCTTCTGTAACACCTATTGCTTTGGCTTAGATACAAGTAAGCTTCTTCTCCTTGTTATCGTTACAATTCCTACATGCAAAAAATAGTAAGATATTTAAAGTAAGTATTTTGTTGTTGTTGTTTGGTTTTGAAAGAAACCATTTGAATATTTGTACCCATCTTTTTACTGTCCCTTGGAAATACCATGGCAATTCCATTCATCTCTGCAAAATACACAACTTCTGTACTTTCTGTACAGAAACATATAGTATGATGGCACTGTATCAGAACTGCAATGTACAGAAACTTTTGAATGGCAGTTTACCTCACAGTCATCATGCAAAGTTTTCCTGACATAGGAAAAAGTAACATATGAGATTTGGGAGATTAGATTTACATATAAGTCAAAATTTTATTTTCCAGTGGAACAAACACTGTTTGCATATGTCTGTTTCTGGAATTAAAGGAATACTGATATTAGACATTATATTTCAGTCTAGAGAGAACAAAAGAAAATTTCAACTCATTTTGCACCCAAATTTTCTAAGAGGCAGAAAGCTGATGTTAGCAAGTGTAATCTCTATTCCCTCATTGAACAGAATGCTATGTTTGCTTCTTTTTTGTTTGTTGAAGATTTCCTCAGAATTAAGTTTTGAAAAGTGCTACAACCGTTACTGCATCAGGATGAAAAGTAAGAATGAAGTATGAAAGATACAATGACATTTAGCAAAACATACAGGTAACATTTTTAGAACACATTCAGTATGCTACAGAGAAATTTCTTTTCAATGGTCACCTCTGATTCTCCATTCACAGTTCGGGTTGTAACTCCCACTGTATAAATCCCTCCAGCTGAATCTTCATGTATTTTAATATTTGATTTTTTATTCTTTGCATCAATATCACGAGTGGTATCAAAGAGATCAAGAATTTCTTCATTGTAAAGCTGAGGAGAAAAAAAGGCAAAAAAAAAACAACAAGTATATTATCTAAGAAAATAATTCCTCCAAAGACTGATATATATGTGCATGGCACACACAGAAGGTTCTGAATATCCACCATATGCCAAGGCTTTCAATAAAGGATGCTGTGAAAAACGCAAGTTTACAATGACAGTAGTATGACAGATGGAACAGTTGCAAATCTGTGCATCTTACTATTATGCCACCCTAAAAATCAACAGCTTCCTTCACACAGTCAGACTCAAGAGAATTACCTGGTGGGCCTGGGTGACAGCAGACACTTTGTTTTGTTGGTTCAGTTGGCTGAACCCTCCTCCAAGCTCTACAAACTCACACCACCTGCTCTACTTCCACCACACCTTTTCTCATTTTCTCCCTTTTACCATAATAGCCCCATGTCCTTTTCTCTTTTAGATAAACTGCTCCTGCCCTACAAAGAATTGACCATGTAAAGGGAAATGTTATTGCAAGGAAAGTTCCAAACTAGCCTCAGTACAAGAAAGAAAAACACTTCCTTAAATTGACACTTTGGGGTGAGTTAGTAAGTTAAGTGAGTGAGTGTGTCACTGAATCTCTCTATTTTAGAGAAACAGGACTGTTCCTGGCACAGGCACATACAGTTCATCTGAAAAGTGTTGGCATGGTTGCAATCAGGATTACTATATTGCAGCAACTCATACCTTTATATTGTAGTATTCAACTAGCAGTCTGTACTTCGGGACTCCTGCAGTCATATCTGCAATGTTTCATTGTTTTGTTTTTAAGACATAATACAAATATCCACAAAGAATTCAGAAACTACACTTTAGTAGTATGGTTGCTACCCCTTATACTACTACTACTGCAACTGCATAAGCAGAAAGAACATTGCAGTTCCTCATGGTCAAGCAGATAACAGAACAGCATTTCCACTGTCCTTTTTCAAGTTCAAAATTCTCTCTCGGCAATCAGTAGCCAGAGGGACTGAAATTACTGCTTAAGATTAACAGCAACAAATCAGTGCAATTTGTTAAACTTTAAAACACTTACAGGTACAGAACATTGGAAGACCTAGTTTACTTCAGCAATAACAAGACCTACAGCTTTTCTCTTAGGTAACACAAAAGATTATGTGGTATTGTTTTTCTCTCCCAACTGTTGTCAAAGTTGTGAAATTCTGAACTAAATATTACACATTTGAAACAACCTCTTCCTGAAATTGATTCTCTCTGTTAATATCATACAAGTGTCAGATTTTATATTCTGGCAGAGAACATAAATATTATAGTCAAAGCAATCCATCTAGAAAACAGATATATTGGAAGTCTGAGCATAAAAGCTGTATGATTTAAACCAACAGCTGCTATAAAACAGAATGATCAAGAGAGTTAGAGCCTCTCACGAGTAGCTGTGCCTACAAGAACAAAAGGAACTCAAAGAATCATAGAATCACAAGGTTGGAGACAACCTGTAAGATCATCTAGTCCAACCGCCCTCCATCAGCACCGCTACCACAAGCACTAACCCAGATCTCACAGCTCCTCACCCAGACGCCTCTTGAACACCGCCAGGGACGGCGACTCCACCACCTCCCTGGGCAGCCATTCCAGTGCCTGACCACTCTCTGAGAGAAAAAGTTCTTCCTTATGTCTAACCTAAACCTCCTCTGGTACAACTTGTGGCCATTTCCTTGGGTCCTGTTTGTTGCCTGGGAGAAACCCCAGGCCAAACCCCTCCTCACCACAGCCTCCCTTCAGGAAGTTGTGGAGTGCAATGTAGTCTCCCCTGAGCCTCCTTTTCTCCAGAAAAAAAAAAAAAATAAAACTTTTTCTGCAGCACTGAACTTGAGATTTTTCTGGGCCTACTGGAAGAAGTAGTGACTCAGAAGCCCAGTTGTATGCCACTGAGAATCACAGAGTGTTTTATGCTAAGTTTCTTTTTTCATTAACGAAATCAACCAAGTACTACTGAGCAGATTTTGAAAGCTGAAGAAGTCTATGGGAAAGTTACACAAACAGGCTAAGCATGGTTCAAGATGTAAAGCATTACTGATTTCTTCCTTTGTAAGTTTCATGAAGAATAATAGACAAGCAACAGCAATAGCCCCCATGAGTAAATGTGTGGTATAGAAAAGGACAAATGACAACTACCATAATTATTTCTACACTTCAAAAATAAGCCAGTAAAGAAAGCTACTATGATAATTGGAATAAGATAAAAAGGCTCTTTTCATAAATTAAAAAAACAACAACAAAGCAAACAAACTATATAGAATTTCCTTTTGAAATCTGGAAAATTAATTCAAAACATCTTGTGGGAAAAGAAAAGAAGGGTCAAAGCAGCAACTGAAAAAAAACATTTCATTTGCTTTGCAAAATATATGAAGTTATACACACAACCACATACATATGCACAGATCACACTTACCTCAAGGAACTGTGCGTTTACTTTAAAATCTGGAGGAGGAAGTCCTTGTTTAATAGCAGCTTGTTTCTTTTCTTCAATACATCTAAAAAGATGCTTAACAGCACGTGATATAATGCCTTGTTCCTCTTCTGTTATGTTGACATCAAATCCAGTGCCCATGGTGTATGTTTTGCCAGCACCTGTCTAAATAGAAAAGTAGTACTCAGTAGAACATATGGATTATCACAGTTAAACGTGATTTCTAAGCACTAATACTAGATAGAGATTACAAAGACAGTTTTTATCATTTTTACAATACTAAGTGCAACAAAAATGTCTTTATAAAAAATGTGTAAACTGTAGTTGTTGGACAAATTTGATCTATGGATCAAATACATCACAGGTGGGGACCAGTTCAAATTTTCATAACCTTTCTCCTACAAGCTTCCTCTAAGCCGCTTACATCAGCCTTGAATTATCATAGGAGGTCAAAAGAATAGTTAATGTTTTCTAATGAGACTGCTAATTAAAGCACTTTTTTTTTTTTTTTTAAGTAAAATCAGCATTTGCAGTTCTCTACTGAAGTACATTAAACAGTTTGCTTAATTAAGATGTCTGAGTATCACTCAGGAGAAATATTACCACTGCTCTCAACCTATACAAAGCATCTGCACCCAGACCAGGAAAATAGCTTAATTAGAAGTGATGTCCTATAGAAAATAAGATAGCATGGGTTTTTATTTAATTAGCAGGTCAAGTCCAAGACAAAGATACTATCATGTTGTCAAACATAATCTAGTAAACTAGATCTACCAACTGCTTTGTTTCACCAGGGCTAGGCTTCGCCTAGCTAACTTGTGATAAGACATTTAATGGTACTGAAATTCAGCATCCCACTAAGATCAGCTTCCACGTAATAAATTCCTTAAAGAGAATTCAGAAGACAACAACGTATTCTCTGTGCTCAATGATATTTCAGCTTTTAGCTAGAAAACTGAGGCCCTTTTACTGATGGGGAGGTGCCTGTTCTCTAGGAAAAGACTTTGGATTCTGATCCCTAGAAAAAGAGAAGCCTGGAGTTCTCCAGAATCCATTAACAGATACCAAACATCCCCTTCCCCAAAGCATCTGAAACTGTAAATGGATTGAGAACCATTCGGGAAAAATTTCATTACAACCTACTTCTATAAATCAATAGGTCAATAGATTGAGTCATTAATTTGCATTGCTGCATTGAAGAGTAAATTCAGGAATTATATAGACCCACACTATTTTCACTACTACTATTAATTCAATCCTACTACTCATATACGTCTGCTGCATTCCAGTTGCCACTAAACACAGAATCTGCACAGGCTCCTAAACAATATTCTAAAGAATATCTTGTTTACATTAAAACCAAGCCACCAAAAACAGGTTGTGTGCTGTGAAACTTAAAAGAAAGATCAATTACAAGAAACAGTTTGTGTTTATTTCAAAATAAATACTTTAAATAAAGTTGTAAAACTTACCTGGCCATAAGCAAAGACAGTTGCATTATAGCCTTCAAAGCAACCTTCAATCAGTTTTTCTATACACTGTATATAGATTTCTTCTTGCTGTGAGTCAATGTTAAACACATAATCAAACGTGAAGGCTTTATCTTTTCCCAAGAACACTTGAGGTTCACCAGGTGTAACGGATGTACAAATATGGCATCCTTCAATCTTCTCTTTGGCTAGCTGTGGTCTAATTCTGTTTTAAAAGAAAGAAAAAGAACCATTAAATGTTCATCATTAGAAAGAAGAGCATACAAACAACATAAGAGATCTGAAAAAATAATCCTTTTACTGACTGAAAAATAATTCTTTCACTGACTGAAAAATTCTCATTTCATTCTCAGGAAGACAGCAAGATTCCTGCTGCCTGAGCCAAAGTACTATGGCACAGCCCCACTCACACAGACATTTATGCAAACAACAGCATCTTCCTTGAAGGTTCACCTCTTAACTTCAAGCTGACGACGAGCGTGTAACCTTGGATATTTCTGTACATGAAGGATGCACTGTTGAAGAGTAACCTGCAGGATTTGTTATGATAGAAAATAAAGGAAGAAACACGAGCCTTCTTGCTTCACACAGAAAAAGAACACTTCCATGTAATCCTTGATTTTACCTAAGCTCATCTTCAAAGAAAAGAACAATTTTTAACAAGTTGTAAAGGTAAGAGTGTCCTAATTCCTCACTAATTCCTTTCTAAGAAATTCCAGCTTTTATTTCAGTTTGTTCAGTTTCTGTTAAACAAGTCTGAGGAGCACAGCCAACACAGACTTCTTATATATTACAAATGTATTGGTTCCCTGCATCCACAGTCCCACGGCGCTGTCAGAACTGAATTCATGAACTAGCTCTGTGACTAAAGCAGACTGTGGAAATTTGTGACTCAATTTGTTTAATAGTTAAGTACCAGGAAGAAAAAGCTGTGGCCAACTTCATAGCATATTATTCCACTGTAATTAACTAATAATTTGTTTGCTGAATTAACTTCAAGATTTTTTTTTTATTTTATTTTATTATTATATATTTTTTTTAAGTACTTCCAGGTTCTCACAGAAATACATTATTTCAAAAACACGTACAGCCTTAAAGACAGTGGAAAAGTAAGGCTATAGGTAAGGGTGGTAAGACATCAGCAGTATAGCAACACGCAAACAAAATCCGGGAACAGTGTATTTGGGTTCTGCATTCAAATCAAACTTCAGGAACCTGTTTCCTTCATTGTTGCCACTTTCAATTATGTCACATTGAAGTTGAAGATCTGTGTACGCAGAGTACACTTCAGGCATATTTCATACCCGAAGCTTTACAGGCTGCATCTACAGCAGTGTTTTGTTTGGAGTAGCTGCATCATTTCGAAGAAAACTGCCATAGTATCTTCACCTAGCACATGCTGGTTTGGATCACGGAGCACCCACAGCGTGCTCAAATTATACCCCTTTCAGAGGAAACTAAGCCAGAATTCTCCTTGCAGGCGCATGAAACTTGTTCCAGAACCTAATGAAAACATAATGGTCCAAACATTGCCTACTGATACACTGTGACCGTGCCAGTGCCTGCTGGCTGTTAAGAGACTCTGAACAAATTAGTCTGCCACAGCCCACGTAAATTATATCACCAGACACATACTCTGATTCAGGTTAAGAACATCCTGCACAGAGCATTATCTTCTTTTTACTGCTGACAAGGAGTTTTTCAGCTCAGGGATGTGTATCGCTGTCAGAGGTATTTCTCAGAAATTTTATGCTAAAGGCTTTATTTTATCCCACAATGTGACACTTCAGAGAACAGCCATAATTCATTCCTAAGGCCTTCTGCACATTAATTCCTTTACAGAAAGTTCATTAGCAACAGAAAATGCCTCCCTTGTCAGCATACCCTCTGGTACGGAGTGGGAATCAAGCAAACCTTTGAAAAACATCATTAGAGGAATGACTATAGAATGTGTAAAGCAGGCATAAATATTTCAGAGCTAGTATTTGCATTTGGAGTATATAAAATAGGTCACAGATTCTCTCTCTAATACACAATCATCTTTTTTCTCTGTAAGCAAAATAAGAAAAAGCAGGAGTTACATAGCTCCTTTGCTAACAAACTTGATCCACTAGCAGCAGCATCCCCTCATCACAAAACCTGACTGGCATACATGTACATAAGCTTGTGATAGTTACTTTCTTCTAAATTAACAAACATTCTGTAATAAAGTAGCTTTTACTTCTAAGTAAAAAGCAATAGTCTTCAAAGTTCAAAGTGATACTCATCATACGCCTTTCCAAAAAAGCACCCTACCCAACTGGAAAGCAGAGCAAAATACATTGTAGCACATTGCCTATAGCACACAATATTTAGAAAATACCAGCTGGGTGGATTATGCCTTATTTTTATGCCTTTATGTCAGCCAAAAAGCAATGAAATGTTCATTCTTTTGCCTCTGCGCTGCCTGCCCTGGATTAGCGATCAACTGTTCTTCCAAGCATGAAGCTCAAGGGTTTCTGAAGTTCCAGACATGTTTCTCACCCTGCCTTCTGGTACAATGAAACCTAAATGACTTTTCAGAAGATCAAGCTGGAAAACATGTTCTCAAAATTAAGTAACCTTTTCTGCACCCTAAAAATCCAACTTGATCCGCAGTTCCAAACAGCTTTCAGTAAGTATTGTCTTGTAAAATGAAGACTGATAATTATACATTTTCTTCACATTTTTGCTTTTTTCTTATGCTTTAAGTTTCAAAATTAATTTTCTACACAGAGGGATTCATGCAATTATGAGATGCACCAAATGATTTTCTCCCTCCTGATACTAAATTAAGGCTCAGAATGACCACAAAGAAGAACCGCATGCCTAAAACACAAGGGATTTGCATGATTTCCAGAGATGACAGGACAGTCAAGCAACCTCTGTTCTGCTGCCATCTGCAAAAGCTTTCCGTGGGAGCCCTCCCAGTAAGCTCCCTGGTCTGAAATGGAACAGCACCTCCAAGCACTGTTGCAAAAGTCAGCACAATGGAAAGCTGCACGTGCCCACGTGTGCCTGCTATCAGACCACAGCAAGACACTGCTCCAGAAACCAGCAGAGCCAATGGAAACCCATGGCACAACCAGCAGAATTTCTTTCCAAAGATGATGTGCATTTGAGATCTTCACCATCCAACCCGTACTGTGTTCAAGGGACACTTGTTACTGATAAGTTCAACAACAAGCTGGCACAATGAGAAAGCAACAAACACCTTACTTTCAACCTGACTTATGAATCATCAAAGTGGATTACTTGAAGTTCATAGCTCTCAAAGTCTTTCCACCTGCACAAAGTGTGTGGTCCAGGGAGTCTCAGGCCTCATGCAAGTCGATTTCTGCTCTAGCACTGCCTATAGGAAAATTTCCTCCTTCCTTCCCAGCCCCACAAATCAAATAGGAAAACCTTCTTATTTTTCTGCTTACAGCCAGACCTTTCCCACTCTCATGACTTAATGTGGTCACTTGCAAAGCAGGCAGTGCCCACACTCTAAGATGTGAAAGAGTTCATTTTGGTCATTTCTCCTTGCCCAGATCCCAGTCTGGCAGTCTGCCACCAGGATTTTCTCCAGGACCAACACAAATTCGCCCATTTTGTCTTCTGTATGACCCCACTCCACCCGTTTTTCAGGCTACTCTCTTAATTGTATACAATCAGGTTTTCTATTTCCAGTGACACCTCGTTAGATGTGGCAACTTCCCAGACATTTTACTGTACATCCTTCTCTCACCTCCTCTCCAAGGCATGAATGCACCCAACCCTTGTTTTTATGTACTTTTGCAGAGCCTCCAGGCCACACACATGAAACTTAATCCCCTAAATCTATTCTGCCTCAGCACATTGGGACAAGCTGCCTAATTACAGAGGGTTAAAATATCCAGTGATGGCATGGTAAGGCATTGCATTGTCCTGGAACTAATCTCTCAGTAGAATAGGTGCATAATGGCTCTCCTAAAAAGTATCATCAGCTGGAACTGACTCGGATTATACAGTTCAGGGGGTCAATACCTCGTGTTACGCAAGCCATCAAACTTCCCATAATTTACATTAGACAACATCATAGTATTCTTTTTGAAAAGAAAATCCTTAGTTTATTTTCAGAGATGAAAATAGTCACAGTGATTTAGAAGTACATATAAAATTATAACACACAATGTTATACACACACTGTCATAGATATCATATATATATATTTTTATAATACACACACATATACCCTTGCAACTACTGAGCAGTCTTCTCCCTCTGCCTGTTCAGTGAAGAATCTCCTTGTTATCTAATTTTCCCCCCTACGAGCCCTCACAAAACCAATGATCTATGGTCAAGCCCTCCTTTAATCTCTTCTTTCATATACTGAAGAAAATGAGACTCACTTTTTTTTATTTATTTATTTTGCATCACCGTGTTAAGTACTATAAATTTTACTCTACTGTAACTAAGGGTAATAATCACAGTTATACACTTTTCAGCACAAGAACATAATCGCAATAAGCTAGAAAGAACTCCTAACATTGACATATTAAGAGCAAAGAATCAAATTATTCTTGTTTTAAAAGTCAAAATCTAAGTGCCGTAAAGAAAAGATGCTGATGCTGTCCTCCCTAAAGTTCCTTTTTATCAAACTCTGCTGTGGGGGAAGGGCAGGTTTTGCCTTGGTCTGGAAAATGTAATTCCATATATAGCTCCAATCCCAGGGTTCTATGCAGGAGAGTAACTGACCAGCCTTACACCCAAGACTCTCCAACACACCTCTCTTAACAAGCGGAGCCTACTAAACTTCACACAATAAGTTTCACCTGTAAGCATATGAAATATTAAACAAAGGAGCATCTAATAAAACATTTAATGAATGGAGAAACAAAACCCCTCCAGAACCGGAATAAGAGAAAATGGCTTCCTGCCATTATTTCAGCCTCACAATTCCTTGCCCTTTCTATTACACCACATCCAAAGCCTGGACAGGGCTTTGAGCAACCTGGTCTAGAGGGAGGTGTCTCTGCCTGTAGCAGGGGGTTGGAACTACATGATCTTAAAGGTCCCTTCCAACCCAAACCATTCTAATGATTCTATGATTTACACTCATTAAATCACTCCTATTAGAAATACACCTTCAACATGGAGGTAGTAAAGAAAGCTAAAGAGATTTCATCCCAAAGATACACAATACTTCTGCTTTTCACTATTTTTGTTGGCACACACAAAAAGCTTGCTTGTTGCTGTGTTTATCAGCACTTCCAAATGAGGCCACAACCATAGCCTCCAAGTGATTTGTCTGAACTAGTCAATCAGAACATTCATCCTTTATATCTCAATGAAGTTTATAGGCATGAAAAAAGCTGCCCCATGTCAAATGCCAGGTCTATCTCGTTACCACAGCAATAAGAACCTTCCACCTCCCACCAGCACCAGCTCTGAGTTTCCATTCCAACTGCCAGCACATTTAAGCACAACGCCACTACATTTCCATTTCCTGTGTAAACACCATGGTGCTAAGAAACGAGCATGTGTAAAAATGCTATTATTTAGCGAGCTGTTATTCACTAACCTTTGGTGCAGATATAGCTCTGTAATGTCTTTCTCAGCATTTCCAAAGAGGCTGCTGGTAGCCAATGAAGCAAATATGAAAAGTCCAAGAAGTATTTTAGTGAGATTTTGCCCTGCATTTTTACCTGAGAAACATATGCATATATCTACGCTTCAACATTTTGTGTTAAAAAAAAAAAAAATTAAAAAAAAAAAAGGTATTACAAACCTCCAACCCAACTCCTTCTGAAGGAATAACACAATTTTTTTAAAAAAATTTCCTTTTAAACTACTTAAGAATAACACAAAAGGAAACCCTAGTTCAAACCCAAAGCCCACCACTAGTATTGCTCGGCAATTTCCCATCAAGGCCAGCCCTGCAATGCTGGGGGATCCTGGAGATGAAGACCCAGGCCAGTGTCTTGTGCCAGTGAGGTGACTCTCTCAGAGCAAGCCATAAATGCAGTGCAGTTTTGGTAGCCCTCGATGAGTGAAACCCTGTTTGCCTGTCTCAGGTGCTTACAATGGCAGAAAAACCAAGCCTTCATGAAGCACTTTAACTACTGAATGCATGATGAATGGCAGCCAGCCTTATAAACAAAGGCAAACAAAGCAAATGGCAAACTCTGGGTGCCTCTGTAACACAGCTCTGTCTCTGCAGAAAGTAACCATTTCTGAATGCCTTAATTATTAGTATTCAGTGGTTTTGGCTAATCATGCCGTTAATATGGAATTATACCAACCACTGCTATTACACCTACTGCAATTAAGTTGTAAGAAGGACGTGCTCATGCAGTAACAAATAAGAAAGTTACAAGGATTTATTACTACGCTGTCCAGCAGCAAAGCTATGGCAGCTGAGCACCTGGCATAATACCAGGTCACCCCCAAGGCAAAGGGGCCAGGTGGAGCCCCACAAGCCTGTGCACCCCTGAGCCACGCACCCATACACCCAGTCTGGGCAACAAGCATCAGCTCAGACAACTGTAATCCTATCACTCTTATGTAAGACTTGGGCACTGCTCCCATCGGTGTTTCTCTGCAAAGTTGCCATGGCTGCTGTGGCCTACATGGAGCTCATCTTACGCTTGCCCAGAGCCCATATTAATCCAAGGTCCAGGTGTAACTCAGAAAATAATTGCACCAAGTGAACCAGATGTTCTGTGTGTGTACCAGTGCTTCCTGCCTTTAAGCATCCAAAAGCATTCAGGGATGTCACGTAGGATGCAGATGCAAGTTTGGCAGTACCAGAAAGAAAAAAAAACATCCCACAGAACAAATGGATTACATCCAAGGGTTAAGAACTGCAACAGACGCAAGATTGAACAAGATGGACAAGATTTTATTCCAATGTCTTATTAACATGCTGATAAGAAATCAGCGTTCCTTCCGTCCACATGTACCCATTAAGCATGACCTCTAAATCATTAGCTTAAAGCACACAGCAAGACTCCAAGATGCTACGTTATTAATAGCTGCCTTGTTTAACTAAAGACAGAAAACAAAAAAAAGAAAACTCTTCAAAAACATGAAGGCAGTACTTTTCTCTGTGCTGAGAACTGTCACGTCCAACTTGTAAATTACAAGACGACAGCAAATGGAGGGCTGCAATTAGATTTAGCTGAGGACGTACACCACCGCTGTAAGTAGATTAGGACAGTTCTTCCCTCTCTGCATGCGATCTCTACCTCATCAGCTACATCTTTTTTTTCCTGTTTACACACCACTTTAATTTCTCAGGACAAGTGCCCTTCCCAGCAGCTTGCTGCACCGCAGGCTGTTGGTGCCGTTCATGACGCTCGCTGTGCCAGGCCGGGGCAGGCCCACAGGCTGCTGCTTTGCCCGGCTCATGGAGCACAGCGTGGCAGCTGCATCTCTGGGCACTCGCTTCTACTTGCCAGAAAAGAGTGCAGCTGGATGATTTCATGTTAACTCTTGTGCAGTTCCGTAAAGAGCGAGCAGGCCACGCGGCACAGATTCCCTGTCAGTGTGAGGATGCCTTCATGTGCTGCTGCCCAGAACAGAAAACACAGGGAGGGGAAAGGCCAGGCCTGCTGCCCTGCTTCTCCCTCTTCACACCTGGCTCCCACAGCAAGGATGAGAGACCCTCCAAAAAGACTGGCGGGCCTCTGACATATTTTGTTACAACATGAATGAATTCTTTCATCCAAACCTTCTCCCGGACTCATTTACTCTCTAGGGAGGTCAGAAATCCACAGCTTTTGAGAACAATTTGACTTTTGAGTGAGAGAGAGAGAGAAGGACTGTACTGCAGGATTTGTGCAGGCCTCGGTTATTTCTGGTTCAAGACAAGGTCAGCAGTGCTGGAAAAGCAGCGTGACCATAAGCCTCCACATGTCTGCCAAGCGCAGACCTGGCAGAGCTCCAGGTGCAATTTGATTACAGCTAAACTGATTGTGGAAATGACATTTCTAAGGCAAACAGACTTCAAAAAACTATTTTACAGTAGCACTTACTTTGGTTTCTTCCTGAATGTTCAGTATCACACCTGTCTCTGAGAAAGTTAAATAACAACACATTAGAAAGAATTAGATCTAAGCAAATTGGGCAAAGCTGAGTTTATGAATTAATACCTGAAATACCTATGGTTTGTTACCAAGAAATTAAACACAGAGTTATGTCTTCCTAAAACTAGATTATTTTATAACAGACAGGAATACATGCACATCTGCACCACACCATAAAGTCGCAAAGGACACTGGCCCTTCCTGTAATCAATTAAATGTACTCCAGTACTGAAAGGATTACAGACACCTAATACCCATATAGCTCATTAGCCTGAAGAGGCTGTCTTTCCTCATCAGGAAGCACAAATAGTAAATTTAGAAAACAAGATGCATGAGCAAGCATCTCCACACTGTTACAGTGCAGTAGAACACAGCATTAGCAGGTCTGAGCACCAAGCTGTACAGACTGTGCACAAACCCAAACTAGTCACACAACCACAAACAACTCCAACAGAAGGGTTTAACCCTGAAACTATAAATATTTTTCACTTCTTACAGATTGAGCAAAAAGAAACTCTAGAAGGCACTGGCTCATTTTAGTTAACATCTAACGTTGAGTCATGCTGCTGTTAACACCAGAGCCTTGGTATTAAGTAATTAGAGCAGTATCAGGAAAAGGAATACACTTTTTGTTGCATCTGACTGATACACGGCTGAACACTTAACAGAGATTAAATCTGCTAAACAAACGTTACGTAACTTAAGATGAAAAAGCTTAACTGAAAGAGTTCAAGGTAATCTTGTTGAAGAGTGCACTGCCTAGCCTAAAAGTGAGGTATAATAATAAGAAGCACTGCCAACATTTTATACACATTTTGCTTTCAGAAATGTAAAGACTAAAAATTCAACTGAGCTGAAACAATACTGTCAAAAGTGATAGGGTGAATATAGATTATTCAATGCTACAAAATACTTTAGTCAGTGCTGCTTTGCCAAGTTACTGCAAAGTTAAGCATGGGGAAGAAGAGACAAGAATGCAAAAGCACAGTCTGAGTGCCAAAGAACCTAAGGTCAGCCACATTTACAGTTCAGGGATCAGGTGGTAATTCAGGCACTTCTTGTAAACTGGGGCCCAACATCTAAATACAAAGCTATAAACAGTATTTGAGTCACAACACCAGTGTTAATGTTGTCAGCTCTTTATAAGGCACATTTGCAGCTATGATATAATTACGAGCGTCAAACTTTAATAAAGATACAGTTTTGCGACACTGGTTTCAAAAACATTGCCCACAGCATCACAGTAACAGGGATAAATGAACTAGTAGTGCCCACACAGTATTTTCCATTAGAGGTACAGAACCAACTGCAGCTTTCTGCTTCAAAAGATAGACTCTCCTGCATGCAGGGCAACGACATCTTGTCTTTATTAATCCTTTCTTTCACCTCCCCTTCTTGCCCCCTCCCCCCCCCCCAAAAAAAAAGTGTTTTTGCAGATGGAAAGCCAAAGGAATAACTTGAAAACAAAATATATACTCAAAGTAGTTAAGTGAATTATTAAAAAAATAATAATAAGTGCATGGATTCAGGAAATTCCTAATATTACTATTTACTGATGCTTCCAGGGATATCAAGAATGAAAGCCACAAGTACCTTCAGTAATAAGCAGCAAACAAAGCAATAGTTATTCAAAACTTTATTTTCCTGTAGTGAATATGAATGATAAAACAAACTGATGTGAGATGACCAAAAAAAAAAAACTTATCAGTCATGCCAACACCAGGCTTTGTCCAATTTCTTCCTGTTAAATGCAAGCTCTTTTTAATTCCTCTATTTCTTCCAAATTTCTTCAAAATAGCTAAATTCTTAAAAAGAGATACTCTATCACTTTGTTTAAAATTAAAAGGCTTCCAACACCTGCAACAAAAGTTAACTCTTATTGACTCCTTTACTCAGATTTGCCTTTCCTTCTCACAAATACCCACCTACACACACCCACAGCCTTACTTTCCCAGCCTTTAGAGCTACAGTACAGAAATAATGACATGTTTATGCCAAGACTGCAATAGCCTTAGAAATCTATTAAAAATATATATATTTCTCTGTATAAAGTTGAATATCTCCTCAGTTATACACTCATAATTCTAGGGCAGCTCCTTGTCTTACAGGTAGAACAACAGCTTCAAGAGTTACAATTCACATCAACTTCACTTACCTCAAAATAAACAAAAAGTTACTAACATACTTAGTATACTAAAACTACAAGCCACATCTCAGGTAATTACAGTCAAATAATCCCATTAAAGAAAAGGAGGATTGGGTCAATTAAAAGAAAATTACAAGTTGTCATTAGTTATTACTGAAACGACTGCTTACCTAACACTATTAAAACAACAACCACAAACTTCACAATGGAACAGGACAGCTGAAAACAGTGTTTTAATAATCTGCTCTGAATAGGGCCTTCATTCTTCATTTCTCAGTGCAGCATTCTTGGAACAAAAAATACTGCATGACTTCTATGCCACTCCTTATTTAAAAATAAATAACTAAACCACCAGTGTTGTAGCCACAACACCCAATACACTATGATCCAAAGCAAACTGCAGAAAATTTCTTCATATTTATTGTTGACTGTTTCCAATGAACAGAAGTTGCTCTGTTTCAAAACAGAAGGTAGACTGTTCCAAGCAATGACTGAAGGCTCTGAGCTGGTAAAGCCTAACTGTGCAGTAAGGGAAAATAACCCACTCACATTACTTAGTACTACCCATTTTAAAACTTGCAAGACAGAAAGGAACAACGCTACTCACTTCCTTCAGTCCTTCTGGTTCGACTATACATTTTTCTATGTCTGAATGTCAAATCCTGGTTTCAATTATTTCCTTCACATCTATTTGCAAAACTGCAGAACATACCTATGTTGGCTGCAAGAGCATAAAAAATTAGAGATCCTCCCTCCCCATTTTCCTGTGCAGTGGTACTGCATTCAGCTGCCCTTATGAAAACTTCACCACCTTGCTGCTCTTGGGAAACTTCAGAAGATGCTTCAGAAGACCTCTGAAGTTAGTTGAAAGTCAGCAATTCAGGAAACCATGCTAGAAATGTACTAGGTAGCATTTTTCCCACTCTAAGCCATGCTCTGAATTGATCGTTTAGTACAATGCTGGATGCTCTTTTGCTGCAAGCAAGCATTTCAGGCAAACATGAACTGGTCCAAGCTTTTTTCTTCTCTAAAAGCTGAGGTGGCTTGGAGTCTCCTGGTACTAATTCTAACAAGTCCTCATGAAGTTTCAACCAGGCAAAAAATTTGGACTATAATCTTTTTTTTCCCCCTGTTGATTGCACACTGGTTTTCAAATGTGGTTTGAAAGAGAGAGAAGGAGGGGGGGGGGGGGAGGAAGGCAAGCTTCTTGTAATGACAGAATAGAGGACTGGAGCACCCCTCCTATGAAGGAAGACTGAGGGAGTTGGCCTTATTCAGCTCAGAGAAGAGAAAGCTGCAGGGAGACCCCACTATGGTATTCCAGTTCTTGAAAGATTATAAACTGAAGGGACACCAACTTTTCACATGGACTAATAGCAATAGGACAAGGAGGAATGGCTTAAAACTAAAAGAGGGGAGGATTCAGATTAGATGTCAGAGGAAATTGTTTACTCAGAGGGCGGTGAGGCCCTGGCACAGCTGCCCATAGAGCTGTGGGTGCCCCATCCCTGCAGGCGCTCAGGGCTGGGTTGGATGGGGCTCTGGGCAGCCTGAGCTGGTGGGGGGCAGCCAGCCCACGGCAGGGGGTGGGGATGGATGGGCTTTGAGGTCCCTTCCAACACAAACCATTCTGTGATTCTATGATTCTGTTTAGCATTTATATGGGAAATATCAGTAGAAACCTGAAATAATCACAGTAAAAACAACAAGAAAAATGACGCAGAAAGTGGCTGGCCACAGCTGAATAATGAAACAACTGTACTGCCAATGAAGACTATCAGTCTTTAAAGATTTGTTCAATATTGTTAGTAAAAAAAAAAAAAAAAAGAAAGTAAATTCAAGGACTTAATCCTAGAATTTAATACAAAAACCAGTTCCCATACAGAAATTCACATCAGAACGCCAGTGGTCAGACAACTCTCTGCTGCAACAATATCCACACTCAGGGCTGAACTGCCACCACCACATCCTCAGCCCCTTCTCCAGGCTGGGAGACAGACCACTGAAGGACTTTTAAGAGCACACCTATATGCAACTATGTAGATTTAGGTTAGAACCTTGGCACAGACAAATCCTGTTCTCATTTATAAGCTTCCACTTTTCACAGGAACAAACACCTATGGCATGCAATCACCTTGTTAAAACAGTCCTGGCAGAAAACTGGAGATCTGACAAAAAAAATGAAGAATGGAATTTAAATGCGAGTACTGCATAGAAAATAACCTTCCAGCTGATAAACCAGAAACATTTTCTAAATTTTTTGTTTTTTCTTATTTTATTTAACATACAAATAACTTGAACATTTCAGTCTTTCATTTGCCTGACTTGGGCTAAAATTTTTACAGTAGGCAAAAAGCTGGAGCCCCTTCAGCTGACTGTACATTGGAGTATTGTTTCCCCACTGTCAGCAGAGAGCATCCTCTCTAAGTGAAGCTGTAGAAACACGCTCATATTACAGACTAGCTTAAGCTTAAAAAAAAAAGCCTGTTACATCGTTTAAAAATTGGCTGATGCTTATCACCTGACTGAGATTAAAAATATGATGCTTTGATATTACATATCTCAGGTCACCATTAAGAGTTAAAGCTACCCAAGTAACTCATTGACCGTAACGTCCAACTTACCACTTGAGTGAGCAGTAGAGATTTTGAGGTAACAGAAAGTGACAACACTTGCTCTTCTACCTCACCCGGGAAGCATGGGCAAATTTCATACTCTGGACTCTTACTAACATAAAATAGAAAAGGCTGCTCAGTCTTCTGGTGGTTAAGCTACAACAGACAGCGATCAACACAACAGATCTTGCTGGCTGTGCAAATTAGTGCGGAAATCACTGTGCAAATGCAATCATTGCCCTGGCTTAATTGCTGCTAGCATATAAACCTCACTGCACTAGCAGAGTACAGCTTGGAATTACCACTATTAAAAACAATACCAGTAACATTGTTAAATGCAAAGTTTTAGCTCCAGGATAGAGCACGTCCTAGAAATGAGCGCACCCTGGTACTGCACTGCAACGTAAACTGACAGGTTCACGAGTCAGCTACGTCCTCAACTCATCAAATACACTGTAAGTAACATATAAAACAAACTAGTTACTTGTGTCTCCTTTAAACAACTAATATGGATGCAAGCCTAACAGGGAGCGCTTTCTGCTTCATGTTCTAGCTGGATGCTTAATTTTTCATTAAGGCTCAGATTAGATTACAATTCCAAACAGAACTCCAAAGCTCCAAATGCAGAGTCACTTTTAAGAACAAGTAACCGTGCATCGACAAACTTCAGACACATTAAAACCAGCTCTCTCCACTCACACTGCACACAGGGGAGGCTCAGCCCTTGGCTATGGACCTCCCCTTTGTACACAGCTGCCAGGCTCCTGCAGCCTCTCGTACACAAAGCGGCAGCACCTGATCCCGTGATCCCTTCTGTCCGCCCAACGCTTCGCTGTGGCTCCTGGGGGACAGAAAGAAAGGTCTGTCCAGACGCGCTTCTCCAGGGTCTGAGCCAGTTTCTTTGTCTTGTCTGAATTCAATCAGCTTTTCTTGGCACACAATACCTCTGCACCATATATTTCCCAGCTGCTCTCAGATGCTAATGATGCAAATTGTTCGTGATCTGCCGGTGTAAGAGTTTGTAGTGGCCGTGTGCACTGGAGGTAGCGCAGATACTTTCAGAACAAGTGTTTTGACAAAAACTCTTCCAAATGGCCTTAAAAATTTAAGCTGTTCATTACACTGCAGCACAACAGGACATCAGTAAAACCAATTTAGCTTGCTGCAGCACTGCCACAACACTTGGGAGCAAATAGCTCATTCCTCCAAGCCTTTAGCATTGAGCAAGGTAACAGCTCTGTGGCTTAAACTGGACTTGGTTGGTCAGTGCAGAAAGGAAGGTGAAGACAAAGTTTGCCATGATCAACACCAAATATAACAAATACTTTGCTAGGAGTAGAAAAACCATAAACATTCACAAGAAAAAATGCAGTAATGGTTTACTGGCAGCGCATAAAGACCTGGGAGGTAATCATAGAATCATTTAGGTTGGAAAAAAACTCCAAGATCATCCATTCCAACTACCAATCTGCACTATTGACCCCCATCACTAAACTGTATCCTTTAGTGCCAGTGTCACCACCACAGTGACTGCTGAGAAAGCAGTCAGAGTTGTTTCTTGTACATGGAATGTAGAAGAATGCCACAAGGAATTACAGAGAAGCTATGCCTACTGCTGCAGAAACACAACCCTCCCAGAGAAATAACCAAACTGCAGTGTAAACAAGCTGGAGAGAGAAACCAGTAACAATGGGCATGGAAAAAGAAGTACAGTGAATTAAGAGCCACTTTGCTCTATGAATGTCAAGAAAGAGGCAAAAACATTGAAGAAAGTTTTAGATAAATGCTGTGCTGAGAAGACTGGAGGGTCACAGTAAAAACTTACAGAATGCTATGGCCTGCACCAGCCTTCCAGAAAGGGTCACTCATAACAGCGTTAAAGCCATTTTAAGCTATTTCCTTACCAGCACTAAGTCAGACCATGTGATGTTATCACAGCAAGCTACAAACCTTGCATCACTAATTGCTGTGAATCAGCCAACTGCCTCCCACACCTACACAAAGAACATTTCCACTCAGTGGGTGCTCTCGGCTTAGACCACATCATAACCACTGCCCTCATCATAAATCTCAACAAAGACAAAAACGTCATACAGATACAACAAAGGCCTATCTGAAATCTACTTCTTTCTAAAAGCCAACTAAAATCTAACTTTCTGAAGGAGAAACGTGACAGTTCAGCAGATGGTACCACTTTAAGAACCTCACAGAAAAGTTTGCTTTCTCCCTGGTTTCAACTACAGACTTTGCTTGCCCATGCTTATCACCTGACTTCTGTTTGCACAGGAATATAGAACTCTGACATCAAACGAAGTACAGCTGCAGTGCAGCCCTTATATAAGCCTCATCACATGAATAATTAGCAAGGCCCAAAGGAAACTATGGATGAATTACTTCCCAACCATACTTAGAGTTAACTATTGCTAGACCACTGAATTAAAAACCCATGGCCAATGGGTGTTAGCAAGATAAACTGAAACTAATGAGCCACAGATTCAGAAGAGGGAGCAGGATTATCTGGAACTAATAAAAGATTTCCCAGCCTCAAAGTTTGAGGTCAGGATTGGTTGCTCTTCACAATCATGTTTATAACTAAACACATAATTGGATTCTCAATTAAGTCCTGTTGTCTGCTGATACAATGTCAGATAATCTTTTCAGAGTCCACAGATCTAAAATGTACATACTTTGTGTCTTTTCTCTACCACCCAACATCAGTGTCATGTGGAGGCCCCACAATCACTAACTCTGTATTTGTATTAATAAATTAAGCCTTGCATTTCCAAGCAGACACTGCAAAGCAGCACATTTCGGTTCCTGATTTCCAATCCTCAGCAGCACTGTTGGCAGAAGGACCCTGCAAAGGCAGCAAAAATACAGCAACACAGCCTCAGCAGCTGGAAAACGGTACAGCAATGACACATCGCCACAAACCTGCTGTCACAGCAGGACCTGCATCAGTTAACAATTTAAATCAAACTTCACCAGGGCTCATAAATAAGTGAAAAAAACTTGACAAAAGAAAATTAAGACAAAAAAGCAACAACAAAGATCCTACATCCTATGTAAAAGATGCCCTCTCAGTCTGTAGCTCTCCACATTAACTGACCGCATCCCTTGCATTCATACTGAATGAACACTCAGGAAATGAGTTTATTGATATTTTAATGATAGAGCCAACCCCATAAACAGCAGCAAGCTTCCAAGGCCTTACAGCTCAGTCCTGCACTGAATGAAGCAGCAGCAGAAGGAAAACAGAGAAGAAGAAAAAAAAAAAAAAAAAAAAAGAGAAAGAGAGAGAAGAGAGATGGCGTGTGACCACTGCCTGAGCATTTGCTCATGCTGGCACACAGAACAGGGGACACTGTTGTACATAGGTTGTACCAGTGGCATCACTGCCCAGACAGTACAGCCAGACAATTCCAAGTACTGCCGCACATCTCACTCTTGAAAACAAAAGCTCTTTCAGCTGTTTCTCCCAGCAGCACACTGTATGTTATACATCCAGTATCACTTTACATCAACCAGCACTGGCGTTCACATGTTAATCATTCCACTGATGTTTGGTTTTGCCTACCAGGTTTTCTTCTGATGTTTTCCTCATCTAATACTAAGCTCTCCAGAGATCAACTTTCCAGCCTCAAACAACAAACAGATAATGAAAATAAGCCTCTATGATCTAATTTGTATACTGCACTAAAAAAAGAGTGACTCAGAAGGAAAATGCCCTACAATCAGTTGAATGCATAAATCCTGGACTATGGCAATACTTTAAAATCATGCCTTAAACTGATTAGTTTTGAATGTCACCTCCAAGAGCCATTCTGAGGGATCTGGCATTCAGAAGCGGAGACAAATCTTGCTGAAATGGAAGACAGCAAAGTGACCAATGCAGCATTAACAAGCAACGAAGAACTGAGCCAAAACTATGTCACACAGTAAGAGTGATTCAATAAGAAAAACACATGCAGAATTTTCACAGCTGAAATACAGCTATTGCTAAAACAATATGCTAACTTCAAATTACAGCACTTGCATATTTTGAACAGCAAGTGCATTAACAGTCAGAATCCTATAGTTCATGTTTGTTATCTGAATGGAAAAGCACCACGATGCCAGTTGATGTAACTTCCAAGCAAAGGACAGGACCTCTCACACAAATTGGGCTCCATCAAAAGAGGGGTGGCCAGCAGGGACAGGGAGGTGATTGTTCCCCTCTACTCTGCTCTTGTGAGGCCCCATCTGGAATACTGTGTCCAAGTGTGGAGCCCCCAGTACAAAGGTCCAGAGGAGGGCCAAGAAGATGATCAGGGGACTGGAGCACCTCCCCTGTGAGGACAGGCTGAGGGAGCTGGGGTTGTTCAGCCTGGAGAAAAGGCGGCTGAGGGGTGACCTCATTGCAGCCTTTCAGTACCTAAAGGAAGCCTATAAACAGGAGGGGAGTCAACTC
This sequence comes from Perdix hodgsoniae, assembly GCA_035772895.1. Classification (NCBI taxonomy): domain Eukaryota; kingdom Metazoa; phylum Chordata; class Aves; order Galliformes; family Phasianidae; genus Perdix; species Perdix hodgsoniae. Next base: position 18,897,095 of record JAPSGF010000006.1, read on the forward strand.
TTTGAAAGGGTAGATAACTGCAGGACAAGGGGAAATGGTTTTAAGTTAAGGGAGGGGAGATTTAGGTTGGATGTCAGGGGGAAATTCTTTACAGAGAGAGTGGTGAGGTGCTGCAACAGGCTGCCCAGAGAGGCTGTGGATGCCCTGTCCCTGGAGGTGTTCAAGGCCAGGTTGGATGGGGCCCTGGGCAGCCTGGTCTAGAACTAAATGGGGAGGTTGGTGGCCCTGCATGTGGCAGGGGGTTGGAGATTCATAATCCTTGAGGTCCCTCCCAACCCTGGCCATTCTGTGATTGCTGTGCTGCAATGGCTATGCCCATCAATACTGAGGTAGCAACAAAACAGGAGAGCTGTTTCCACTAAAATGATGTCAAGCAATACACTACAAGCTTTCTGCTCCACTGGCCCGTTGTTAGACATACAGCCTTCCCCCCAGACAGCTTTAATTTGAAAAGAAGAATACAAGTATAAGTTACAGAATTCACATTAAAAAAAAAAAAAAATTAAAAACCTACAAATACTGTAGTGGCTAGTCTACAGTTTGTCAAATTTCCTTGACAAGCGTGATGTAATTTGGGAGGCAGTAACATTTCCTATTGCAGTCTGAGAAATCCAGAACAGTAGATATGGTCAAGAAAAAGATGCAGATGTTACAAGTTTTGAGGCACTTCCTCTGTCTACCAACATATTCCTGTTTTAAATAGATTGAACATCAACCAGAAAACACTTACATAGATACAAGACAGATATCAACAACATAAAGCAAACCAAATGTTAACTTTGTCTAGTGTTCCACATTAATTACGTGGAACGCAAATCCAGAGAATTAAGAAGAGGGAAAGAAAATAAATAACTAAATCATACTCATGAAGATATTAGAATCCATTTTTCCGAAGACAAAACAAAAACTGATAAGGCACAAACTATAATTAATTTCCTAAGAGTCAAAGGAAGCTGTTCCAAGATAAGTAACTGATGCTTTGGGTTGTGTTCACAAGGTTATCACATGCTTCATGTGATAAAGCAATGACTAACTACATGCATTTCTTTATGACTTAAAGAATATATACTGCTGAACAAACCAGAATTATAAGAACTGCCAAACTGTCACAGGCAGGACAGGGAAACTGATACAATTATTCTATGAGATGGTTAAGAAGAGCGTGAATATCTAAGAAGCAAGAAATCAGTAACAGTGCTGGAGATTAATTATTCTTGTTAGTCAGCTTGGCCAAAAAAAAAGTGAGCTTAATCTGTGGCAAAGGAAAATAGGCAAAGATGACTGCCAAGCGTTCTTGTGGGGAGGAGAGAGAAGCACGTTGTTACCCTTTGCTGAATCACATTCCAAAGGTTTCCACAGCAGCAACACATCTATTACCAAGTGACCTTCAAGATCGGGGGTACAGTGGTGGTGGGTGGGAAATAAGCTTCAGAACAAAACAAACCCATTAGCTATGTAAAACAAAGAAAAACCCTCCAGTGCTTCATGCTGTGTCTGGTTACAACATATTACCTCCAACAGCAGCCATATTACCAGCATCACTGTATGACCGTCCTTCTGCCAAGACCTCACTATGCCCATCACATTCAGAACTCATCTGAAGAGGCTGTGGTCCCTTTGCTGAAGCTCTCCCACGCAGCTCACCCTCCCCAGCAGACTGGAGAGACAGACCCTACAATAACTTGCTGGCTTTTAGGCCTTGCCTGTTCTCTTCCAAATACTTGAGAAGATTACCAAGAAGACAGAGCTGAGTTCCCTTACTGAAGCCAAGAGAAGAGACAGCAGTCATAAACCAAAGCAAGAGACTTCTCAACCTGGCATAAGGAAAAAAAAATTCCACCTGAGGACAGTCAAGTATTGGTTATTCAAGAGACTGAGCAATCTCCATTCTTAGAGGTTTTTTCAATACCTAATAACTTGATAAAGCCCTGAGCAGCTTGCTGTGAAGTTAGTTTTGAGCCTGCTTTGAGCAGGAGGTTGCATCAGATAACATCCCAAAGTTTCTCCAAACCTAAATTTGTCTAAGCTTACCCTTCCGAATTTCCAAGGCTCTTCTGTTAACATGGACGTTGTCACATCTCCACAAACATACCATGACACCTGAATGGGATCATTCTCAAGGAGAATTCCCTGAGAGTAGCCCTGCCAAGAAGGACTTAAGCATCCTGGTGGATGAAAAACTTAACATGAGCCAACAATGTGCACCTGCAGTCTGGAAGGCTAACTATATCCTGGGCTGCATCAAAAGAGGGATGGCAGCAGGGGAGTAGGTGACTGTTTCTCTCTACTCTGCCCCCGTGAGGCACCATGTGGAACACTGCATCCAGGGCTAGGCCCCCAGGAAACAGAAAAGATGTGGAACTTTTGGATAGGGTCCTGAGGAGAGCCACAAGCATTAGAAGAGAGCTGAAGCATCTCTCCCACAAAGACATAATGAGGGAGCTTGGGCTCCAGGGAAGACCTCCTTGCAGCCTTCTGATATTTCAAGGGAGATTATAAACAGGAGGGAAAATATTTTTTTACACAGCTAAATATTGACAGCACAAGGAATAATGGTTTTAAACTGAAGGAGGGAAGATTTAGACTAGATGTCGGGGGAAGCTTTTCCCAGAGAGAGTGGTGAGGTGCTGGAACAGGCTGCCCAGAGAGGTTGTGGATGCCCCATCCCTGGAGGTGTTCAAGGCCGGGCTGGATGGGGCCCTGGGCAGCCTGGTCCAGTGCTAGATCTAGCAGTCAGCAATCCTGCTTGTGGCACGGGGATTGGAACTAGATGACCTTTGAGATCTCTTCCAACCCAAGACATCTTGTGATTCAACTATGCTGAATTCAGACCTTGACAATGGACATGCAACTTCATGGAATTGCAGGCCATTGGGATGGAGGACACGTGGAAATGTCGTAGAGATTACTCACCCACTCCACCTTTCTGTATTATCATCATCTATGTCCATATCTATGACAGATATCAGTTTGATTTGTTTTTAGAAGACTCTCCTATGGATGATTTCACATCTCCACAAACTGCTCCAGGACATCCATCCTAACAACAGATAAATGCTTCCTTCCTGTCTTTTACTTTTCTTACTGGAGGTTAGGCCTGTTAACCTGGCTGGAACATAAAGAACAATTTATTCCCTTCTACTTTGCATCTGGCACTAGGTATTTCAAAACACAGCTCTTAGCAATCTACGCTTCTCATATCTCACATTATGGAACCAGTCCTGTTTTTAGATGCCCAGTCATCACCCTTCTCTCCTCAATTCCCTCTAATTAGTCTGTATTTTTCTTGAACTGAACCTGAATGCTGGATATCAGCCAAGACATTATCAGGATTATCATGGATTACTTTGTGCCTTGCATAAAAACTCCATTTTCTCTAAAGTCTAATTTTCTTTTCTTTTTTGCCACAATACTTCCATTTCATGATTAATTTTCATATATCATTAAAAATCACTTGTCTATAATAACAGAAAGTACACTTGCCCTTTACTTCCAGTCAACTAGCATCCAAGATGTAGGCTAACATCATTTGATATAAGACCCCTCTCTACCTCCCAAAACACTTCTCAGCATTCAGCAGTCACAAGAGTTAAACGTCAACAGAAGAATCAGCTCGGGATGGGCCAGCCCTGCTTTCAGACCTGGCAGCACAGAACAAAGCACTTTCATCTGAGGCTCTCAACTGTAGAATGTTTATTCCACCTTTGGGCCTAGCAAGGCTTTGCTTGTTGACATTTAACGAACAATGAAAGCCCATCTGTTCCCCAAAGGCTTTGCTAGCAACTATAGTGAAATAGACCTACAGACAGCTTCAAAATTCAGAGCCAAAACAGCAAGTTTTCTAGATGACCAGCCAACATCACATTAGGCCATGAGGCCCATTCTTCAATCAGCTTTTGGGAGCATTAAAAAAATATATATATTAAGAATCAGGGTACTTCAGTGTTAAATGGCTTACCTGTCAATAGCAGTTCACTCCTACCCCAGACCTGAATTATTCCTGAGTGATGGGCTGGGTGATTAGATCAGACAGAAGTGTAAATCGCACTACAGGTAATGCAGATTGAACAGGTGGCTCTCTTTCTGACCTGCTATCACTTCTAACTGGAAGTAGGGTAGCCCTTCTCTTTCCTCTTATGTGTAAGAAAGATATATTCTGATATGTACTCTTCCTCAGCCCTACACGAAAATATTCTCTGATCTTCAATGTATTTCAGATACTTCCCTCATTAAACAAATTAAACTTTCTTAAATGCACAGATCATTCACTTGTGATATAATTGTAACTAGAAAAAAAGAAAACATGGGAAATACCAGTAACATGAGTCTCCAAATTAACACATATGGGTAATACTTGGGGGGGGGGAACCAACAAAAACAAAATGCAATATTCAAAGGCATCACATTACAGAGCCAGAGCCTGCAAATATTTTACATTTAGACTTCAAAAGGAACACATTTGAGACCAAAGACTGAAAGACACTCTGCCTGGGCAACTGCTACGGGGCAAAAACCAATGAAAAGTATTGTTTGCTTAGGATCATTCAGCCATTTACTACGGATCAGTGTCTTGCATTAGCTTTTTAAAATTATATTATTATCACATTTAAAAAAGAAAAAAATCAGGGGTAGGATGGGGAAAGGGCTATGGAAACAAAGCCATATGGGTGCTTTAGCAAAACAGAAGTTTTTGATTGTAACACTTTCCATAGAAGGTAATGACCAAGGTGTTTTACTAGCAGCTGTTTTTCTCATTATACTGCATTATGTGTTATTTACACCACTCCATAAGTGCTTACTACACTTTAAAGCTGTATCTTTGGCCTGAGGAACTTAAGACACAATTCTGAGATGGCAAAACAGGAAGCACCAGCAGAGCACAAGAAGATGAGAAAAAAGAAATAAAAGAAAGGCTCACTATATACCTTTATATCACTCAAACTCATAAGGGTAAAGACAGAGGCACAGAGATTCTGGACAATATCAAGCACAAACTAAAAAAAGAGGAACTGCTACAGCTGGCAGAACTATTTGATCAATACTACTGAATGAGAGATGAGCAGACCCAGGATCTTGGGATAATGAAGCTTTAAAAGGACTGTTTAAGTTGAAAATACATGAAGGGGAGGAAAAAAAAATTTTAAAAAAATATGTGTCCTTCAATCCATTGTATAACATTTCAAGAAACTTGGAGTACTTGAAGTATATAGAATCCGCATTAAATGTACAATGTCCTGCAAAAGTTAAGTATTAGGTAAGCATCTGAACTACGTAGGTGTCCTATAGCAGTACAAATACAAGAAGCACCAATGAGAAAAGCTCTCGAATCCATTTCCAAAATCATTCTTCTACTTGAACGCATGTAGGTTACTGCGCATAAAGAAAAAATCATTTAAAAACCTCCTATGAAGGTTTTGTTGCTCTCAGCCTCCCTTGCTGGAACTCCACCAACTCAAGGGATGCATCATTCATTTTTGCTTGATAGAACTAAATCCTAAAGTTGCCTAAAGTGTGCACTGCCCCAGACAGCAAGCCTAGCACTTGTCGACTGATAAGAAAAAGTTCCTCAAGCAAGAATAAATTACTCCAGCACTGGTGGACTTAATCAAATCTGTTGAAGGCAAAAGAAACAAAAATGGTACCCACTCCTCACTCCTGGATCCCAGAGTCTATCTAGGAGATATTTTACACTAATCTAGTGGCTAGCTCTGAATCAGCAGCTTAACTGGTCCACTTCCAGCAGTACTAATCTTACACTTAAAAATCTTGTTAAAATCATGCTGTGGTTGATGCTGAGTAGACAGCAAGACTTACGGCCAGAGACGGAACATGGAACGGTAAGTGTGGATAGAAACACCACCAAACAAGCACCGTAAGCATCTATCACCCATCCCAATTACATACACTCCATAATAAGCACTTCAGAACAGATCCTGCAGCATAAGGAAAGGTTCTTGAAGGTCGCAAAGTAAAAAGAACAAAACCACCACAACTGGTTTTAATCACACGATAAATGAATCAGTTGAAGAAAGTTACAATTTTCAGAACCAACAAGAACAACTTCAAGGATGGAAAGCTTTCAGACATGTATGTCCCTTCGTGAGTTTTCAAAGGCAATGCAAGCAGGTTCACGTTTTAAACATTTAAAAATACATTGGAGAGACCTTCTCTGCACATCAAAGTCACTGTGCCACCAACTTTAAAACCCTTGCACTGGTTTCCATTTGCATGTTGTTGCCATGGTAAATGCATCAAACTAGAGAACTTGTTGGAAAAAAAATAAGGTTGAGTTTCTGCCTTTAGTCACACTGGGCAGACATTTATCTCAGCCAAGTTTCACCAGGGAAAACTGGAAAGTAACACTGAGAACTACAAAAAAAGAAAGTAATAACAGAAAGAAAATGAGCACAGATTTTAAATGATTTTAGAGAAGAAGGGGAAGAGCACAAAAGAAAAAGGCACAGCTCATGTAGTTACTCTTGCTGGACTTGTTCAGATTGTGTTTGATTTCTAATTAAGTTTTTTTGTTCTCCAGTTCAAACAATACTTCTAACTTCTTGTAAGTGCTCTACACAGGAATTAAATTAGTGTAACAACAACAAAAAAGCATCTGCTTCAGCAGCACCAGATATGACAGAATACAGAATCTTCTTCTTAATCAGCCAAAAAAAATGCACCTAAAACAGCTTTATTTCTTATCAGTAATCATGCAACTTAAGAGAAGAGTGAGAACTTCAGCAGCCCGGACAGCAAGGGGAACCTATGAAGCACTTGAAGCAAAGAAAGGGAAAACAGAGGGAGGGAGCAAGGCTCCCTCGACCCCAAGCACAAGGGTCATTCAGCTACTGTAGAAGAACTCACAGGAGTGGCACAGAAAAGAGGAAAAGGTGAAGCCCTGAGCCCAGTAATAGGGTTCATGTTGTAGCACAGACATTCCTTTAACTCTCTACAGAGTGCAGCAAAGAGAACATCACCAAATGGAAACGAGATTTTCAAAGTGAACTAAATTCCCAAGTCTTCTATAGGCTTTACTTAAGTCCAAAATACCATCCACCTGCAACCACGGACAAACTAATGCCACTCTCTGTCGGGTTTTGTTTTGTCATAATTGAAGACACGTTCACCTGTTGGCAAGGAATACACAACGTGAAGGGAAACGCCTGACTAGGCTTTCTTTCCCCTCCACAAAAGAATGAGTTTGTGGTTACCTCACGAGCAGTGGAAAGGCAAGTTTATTTCCTAGAAAGCAAGATCACAGATCCCAGCCTGCCCCAAGCAATATCAGTTACGGATGATCGAGTCAGATATGATGAAACCTGAATTAATTCAGCAGCAGATGGTGCTGTGTTTTTTTTCCCTAGCTAAAATGCAAAACGTATGGATGGGGTGGCATAAAGTTTCAGCAAAGGACAAGGGAATGTTTGTTTAAGTCACGGTGCAAAGAGTAACACGAAAACTTACAAAAGATAAGCAACATGAGCTTTCCAAAAGCTAGATTTCTTTGGTATCCTTCCATTAACAGACTCACCAACAGAAATACTTTGCAACACTTGACAAGACTCAAAAAAAAAAGTCACTATTTAATACTGCCAAGCAATTTTTTTTGCCCTCACTGGGGCATAATTGCATACTGATGGACTGCTGAACTTCATTCATACATCATTTTCTCTTTTTCCCAAAAAACTTTCAAATCCTTACATAATTACAGCTGCATTGTAACTGAAGAAAACCGTGGTTCATTTTTAGGATCCAGTGGATAGTACTGTAATCTATTCTGCTGCTTATCTACTTACAAAACAATTTAAATAGCAAGAGATGCTTAGCACTGTACAGGAAGCATGGAAGCATGAAACCAGTACCTCCAGAGCCTGAAATATATACACCACAGCAGGCATGGATGTTCAGCTGACATTTGTGGAGCCATTCACAGTAGGGAGCTTGAACACAACAGAAAGCATTTGCAGAACAGCAACCTGAGTAAGAAAACTAATTTTAACACAGAAGGTGCTTCAAAGCTTCAAGAAGGCAGGTTCCTTGCACTCAGCTCCTTCTTTCCTGCTTACAATAGCTGGATCCAGCACAGAGGAAAAGAACCGCGGTGCAGAAGCTATTAGAAATAACTGCTGAGAAGGGGAATATGAAAGATGGAAAGGTACCCAAACAGCAGATGGGGAGAAAGGGAAAAAAAAAAAAAAAAAAAGAAAAGAAAAGAAAAAAACAACCAGAAACTAGCAAAAGAGCAAGAAGTACAGAAAAGGGCCAGCTATTTAGCTCAGGAACTGGGGACAGTGGAGGAACAAGCCCAGTGCTCCCAGAACAAATCTATGCAACAGAAGGTTGAGGTTACAAGGAATGAACGCATCCCATTTGCCTTATCAGAAGTCCACGGTGTATCCTGATCTCATGCCACAAGCAGATTGATTAGTTGGGCAAATAAATAAATAAACAAACATACTGACACTGAATTAGTAATCAGTACATATCCCCTCTTGGAATACCAGAAATACAAGGTTTTATTCATGAGCTACAATTACTACTTTCACCATTACTGAAAAAGTTTCCTGACAGATGCCTTATATTTTGTGCACAGAATTCCCATACTTGGCAGACATCAGATTTCACCATGGTGAAGCAACATTACAGTGTATGGCAGAGAGCCAGGGCAGGTACAAGAAGGGCACATCTGAAATGATTCAGGGAAATCTGGGTGGCCATATCCACAGCTCCTCTTTGCTTGAGGGCTGTAACACAGCCCTGACAGCAGCAGCTGAGGTAGTGGCACTCATGTTCTTGCCAAAATAGTGAATAAAGCACATCAACTTAAACATAGGGAGGATTTAAAAATGAATTAATAAAACACTTCCACAGCTCTTCCCTTCACTGCTCTCTGATATTAAATATACCTGGTGATAAAACACTGTCCCCTAACTACTCATTTCCCTGGTTCTTTGGCCATTAACACAGTTTCAACTGGATTCCATCCTCCTCTATGACAGCATGCCCAGTGCTACCCAAGAGCTCTATTTCCTTCAGCTGCACCACCGCACAGCTCATGTCCTTTCACTGTCTGCTCCACCTGAGGCATCATCCAACCACATCTCAGTGACCACTGTACTTTTCCTTGGTTGTTGATCAGCTTCCAGAGCTATTCATCTTTGCACATAACTCTTTTTTATTTCCTCCTCTGTTTTCATACAGCACCTTAAAAGGCTGCATTACCAATCGACGCTGAAGCTTATCATCTTTGTGTCTGGGACTCTCAGTGACTCAGCATGAATTAAGGCCATCCTTCTCCTGTGGAGCACAGAAGACAGACACTTCCATTTTCCACAATTTTGCTGTCTTCTCTATAACAGGATACACGTTACAGACATTGTTTCATGCTTCAGCAGAGGCAAGTCCATCAAGCAATCCTGATGAGCTCCATCCATCCATTATCACTCTCTTCAAGAGTTCCCTTGTTTTGCTTGTGTCCAAAAAGGCAAAGGACCTAACTTCAACCTTTCTGTATGCTCAGATCACCATTGGTAGGATCACAGAATGGTTTGGATTGGGAGGGGTCTTTAAGATTATCTCATTCCAACCCTGCTGCTTTAGGCAAGGACACCACTGAATAGACCAGGTGCTCCAAGCCCTAGGATGCCCTAACAGTGCTGCAGCAAGCCATACAGAGCAAGGACAGGCACTGACACCTCTCCTGTTGGAGACATTTCAAGTCCTGTGACCCCAGCCAAGCCCCAGATAGCTCACACAATAACCAAGTTCCACACCAACATATGCTGTGGCTAGAGAGGATCACAACAGTCGGTGAGGACCTCATCTACCCAACCCATAAGAAGCCTGAGTTGCACAACATCGTGGCCGTGGACGCCACTAACATGGCAAGATACCCAAAAACTATTACCAAAATCATGAGTCCATAACTTTTTCAGTGGAGGCTACAATACAGAATTTCTTTTCTTGGGGAATTTAACCTTAGTTACTGGATTACCTGCCAAATTCTTTTCACCTTTCATGCTTCACTAAACAGTATTTAGCTCAGTGCTCACAAACCCATTATTACACTAAAGAAAATGGGGAGCAATTAACATACAAAATGATAGCTTTAAGATGGTGCTGGTTGGAAAGAAAGAAGTATTTTTGAATAGTGTTGTCTATGATTAGGTGAAATAACCAGGGGATTTTTTCTGGGGAAAAAAAAAAAAAGAAACCGACAAAACAATTTGCTAAATCATTTCAGTAATGTCTATCCTACAATTGATGATTAAGGCTCAAGTTAACGCAGCTCTTTGGAAAGCTCAGGGCAAAATGCCTTTGAAATATCTCAGTTGAGTTGCTACCACATGGGTTGCAACCTAAAAGCCAGGGCTCCTGATGGGCAAGCCCTGTTCATAAAACATACATGTAAAAACAGACTAAATCATTATAAGAGCAAAGACCAATGCTGAACTAAGCTCAAGTCCCCCAAAAGAACTAGAGAACCAAAACAAGAAGGAAACAGAATTCAGTAGTTTTCATAATGCACGGCACAGCTCCGTGCTGATGCAACTGGTCTTGCAGCTCAGAGCACTACAGCACTACACAGAATAGACAAACAGAAATAACAGAAAAGTTACTGGCAGGGAAAAAGCAGTTGTGCAAGGGTTTGATCCTGGGTTCTAAACTGACAAGGAGAAATGATTAACTGTATGTGAACAGTTAATCTGACAAAGCAGGCAGACAGGAGCAAAGTTGCAATCCCTCATTCCTAGCAAGCTGTGCTCAGCCGTAGGACCTCAGCTGTCTAGTTATGTTACAGAAATACGCCTTGTAACATTTGGGATTTGTTTTCAAGAGCTACCGTGATCCATCGTAACGCAGCTGAGCCATGTTCATTCACTTTTATCAACCCTTTGCCATAGACTATTTCTAACCCATAGATTATTTCTAACCTATTTATCATCACACATCCACAACCATGGACATATCTGCATCAGCAGCTTTTAGTCAATCCCCAGCAACAACAGCCCTTTGTATTTTAAATGAACTGCTACACCACTATTTGTCTTGGCTTGAGGGATATTTAATATTTTCTTCATATGAAGGAGTGGTCTGCTAACCTGCAACACGCTCTATTTTGGGGATCACACCTATCTCATATTTTCCTCTTTACATACATGGCCTAATCATGCTTTAGAATAATACCTCCCTGTATTCTGTGTGAAAAAGGCACGGGCAGAAAACCACTCCCGCAGAAGCATCTCTCTGCACGGGCAGCACAACAACTGCAGCGTACATCCCATGTTATCACACAGGGGCGGTGCCCGCTTACCAAAAATGTTATTGAGCTGTTCCCCCCCCCAACACAGCCACCAGCAGCAGCTCTCAGCAGCATGGCTTATTCCTACGCCCTGCTTAGCACAGCCATCCACCTGCTTTGCCTTCCTGTCCCTGAATTATCCCAGAAGGTGAAGCGCATGCGGTGGCTGCAAAGCCCAAATGGAGGCAGACCTTGCCCGAGGTCTGACCGCGTGTGCCAGCAGCACGTAACGCAGAGAACCTTCTTTAGAGGGGGAAAAACCCACAACCCCCATTCAGTACCACGACCCAGACCCAAACACGTGCATTCTGCCGTACGTGTGCGTGCGGGTCTATTTCCTCTTATATTTGAATTATGTAAAGGCATCCTGAAACTTAAGACATCCGTGGGCTAATCTGGAAGTTCTTCAAACGTAACATCTTCGCGTAGAAAACGGAGAAGAGCCAGGAGCTCGCTGCCGAACACCAGATCCTTATCTCCCATTTTAAAAAGCGCAATTTGAATGAGCTGATGTTCCCGAACGATTGAAGCTCCGTTCCCAGCACGGCTCCTACGCAAACTGCCGTTCGCTGCGAGCAGCCGCGCGGCTGCGGGGCTGTCATTAGCGGGAGCGCGTGCGGCGACACGGCCGCAAACGCGAGGCCGAGAACGACTCGACGAGTGAGGCGGCCTCGGGAAGCGCTTTTCCACCTTTCTGCCGCTTCCAAGGGAGAAAAAAAGAAGTCAGAAAGCGGCCCGGCGCGGAGCTCCCAGCGGCGGCGCGCTCCCTCGGGGCGGACGCGGCTCCGCGGAGGGCCGCCCCGCTCCCCCACCCGCAGCCGCCGCTTACCTGACGGCCACCCGCACCGAGCTCTCGTCCTGGCCGGCCGACATGGTGCCGGGCGGCGCCGCGAGCGGGGCCGAGCGGGAGGAGCCGAGGGCAGCGGCCGCGGCTCCCGCTCACCTCCCGCAGCGCCGCGCTCCAGCCATTTTAGGCGCCGGAACGGCTAAGGTAGAGCCGCGGAGCTCGGGGCGGGACCGCCGCTCCTCTGCCCCCGCCCCGCCGCGGCCCCGCCAGTCCCTGGGCGGGGAGCGCCGTCGCTCCGTCGCTCGCTCCCGCGGTGCGCCGGCCGGGGGGACGAGCCCCGGGCGCCGGCCCCAGCCCCGGGCCCGCTCCAGC
>JAPSGF010000006.1:18909952-18968091 GCA_035772895.1 Perdix hodgsoniae
CCGTCCCGCCCGCCCCTCGGGAGCCGCGTGCCCGCCGGCTGCGGGGCCGCCGCCGCCCGAGCCCGACGCCGCCGCCTCCACCGAGCGCCCGGCGTTCGGCTGCGAGCCGGGTGGGCGGGCGGCGTTCATTCCCGACGCAGGTAGCGTCCCTGCCGGGAAACGAGCCCGGCTACTTTGCCCCCGAACCATCCGCATTCCTCGGGAGGGCTTTCCATCCGAATGGGCCCGTCTGGGTTATTGTAACGAGGCGCTAACGAGCTCGAGCGGCCGGGCGTCGCGGCGAGGGCTGCTCGGCTGGGCGCTGCTGAGCTGCCGCAGAGCCGCTGCGGCCCGTCCGGGCGGGCAGCGTCGTTGGGCTACCAGCGGTTATTTGCATCGCATTTACAAATCCAGCTAAAAATAACGCGCAAGCGAACGCGGCGAGCACGAAGGTTATTGCGCTTTGGCTCTCGCAGCTTCAGCAAAGTGGATACTTTCTTATCCAAATGTATCCGATGCTTCTTTTCTGCTGACGCAGCGCTCGTGTAACAAAGGCATCAAAGCCGAACATCTCCTGCTGGCTGGGCCCCAGCACGGCGGCCTCGCCCTGAGCACACGTGTGAGCTCTCGCGTGTCCCTGGTCGCTTATCTCGGCCCGACCGCATCCCTCCCTCTGCGATCTGCATTGGAAACGAATTAAGCGAGCTGAGTCTGGCGGAGCTTCTCCTAAGCTTAACGTTGTGGGTCAGGGTCTGCACCTGAACCGTAAAGGATTTACCCTCATGACGAGGATTTGTTGTCCACGTGGTGATTGAAGAGAAAGTGATAAGGTGGCTGTAGGAAGTAGTTTGGGTAGTAAAATGCTTCTTAATGGTGTTTATTTTGGTCCTACCGTATCATAGGCATGTTTTCTATCTTAAATACCTCAACCCAGTGCAACACTCCAGTGAAACTGGTACAGCAAATTACGTGTAGCTTCTTGCCATGTTTCACGTGAGCTGCCTCCTCTTTGTCCATCTGGATGGAAAGCAGGAAAAAGACATATAGCTTCTATCACTTGTGTGACACATTTTCTCTGTACCCCCATTTCCACAACATGCACAAGCCTTTTGTTAAAATGAAGAGCTTTATTTTGGCTTTTCCTCATTCTTTGAATGTAAAGAAATATTCTGCTATAATGTTTACTGGCTTGGGAAAATTACAGTTCTCCCACTTTTTATTTCTTAATATGTAGATGCCCTCTGCTCTCCAGCACCCTATTCACCCCACTGAAGGATTAACTTCAATAAGTAAGGCACAACCAGTCCTTCTCCTTCACTGTGTAAATATACAACTGTATCACCAATGTCTGATTTATCTTTAATAAAGCTGTATCACAACACTTACAGACTTGTGAAATCTCAAAGCTAAAGAAAGAGCTGTGGAAGTCCCAGTTCTTGGTTCCCCTTGCCATGCCCACAGTAGGACCTGCACGTCTGTTCACCTCCAGATCAGCTGTTCCCCCACAGAGGGCACAAACTGCAGTGCTGGGGAGTAGCAGGAGAGTTTCTGTCTGTGATCCCTGCTCAGAGGACAGCGAGGGATGGCCCTCCCTGGCAGCAGCACTGTGTCACAGCTGGTGCACTTTCACCCCCTCCGTTCTCCTGCCACATGACTCAGTGCCACGTGCCATTCACTGGGGCAACCAAAGAAAGGTCTGCATTTAGGAGGGCAGGGGCTATGACTGACAAACAAAGGCACGCACACGCACACACACTCTGCCCAGATGCTGAATCTCCTCATGGAGTTCTTCAAGGAAGCATCAGAAACTATAGAGCCTAAAATTGTCAGCTGTACACAACCTCAATGAGCAGCTCAATAGACTGCAGTGCAGTCAGCCACCCTAATGCCATGCAGAGCCCTCCTACATGCCCTGGACCTGTCTTGAACTATGTCATGCCTGTGGACTACTTGTCCAGGCCTTGTCAACACTGTACCAGTTGATTATGAATTGGCCTAATTAGAGTACTGCAAGTCCTCTTAAAATAGTAGAGCCTTCACTTTAAGTATTTCAACTGTGACAGTTTTCTAGTGCTCACTAAGCAAGCTCAAACAGAAGTTTAAGAGTTTAGTTAGGGCCATTGTAAGGTTAACAGTATCTTCTTTGACCTACTGAAAATACCATTTAGTTCTGAGAAGAGATTCCATTAATGGAAATAACAGAATGTTAGAGAAGTTTGTCCTGACATTTCACAATCATGAGGATCTATCTCATAATATTTTGACATTGTTTTGTTTTTATTTAAGATTTAATTGTATGGGGGGAAAAAAAAGGAAAAAAAAAAAAAGGTGGACAATAACTGTGTTTTGGGCTGCATTAAAAAAGGGGTGACCAGCAGGGAGAGGAAGGTGGTTGTCCCCCTCTACTCAGCTCTTGTGAGGCCCCATCTGCAGTGCTGCATCCAGACCTGGGGCCCCCAGTACAGGAAGAACATGGAGCTCTTGGAGTGGGTCCAGAGGACGGCCACTAAGATGATCAGAGGGCTGGAGCACCTCTCCTGTGAGGAAAGGTTGAGGGAACTGGGATTGGTCGAGGGAACAAGAGGTGAAAGTTTGTTTGCAAGGGTGGACAGTAACAGGACAAGGGGGAATGGTTTCAAACTGAGACAGGGGAGGTTTAGGTGAGATATTAGGAGGAGGTTTTTCACGCAGAGAGTGGCAACACACTGGAACAGGTTGCCCAAGGAGGCTGTGGATGCCCCATCCCTGGAGGCATTCAAGGCCAGGCTGGATGTGGCTCTGGGCAGCCTGGTCTGGTGGTTGGTGACCCTGCACATAGCAGGGGGTTGAAACAAGATGATCGCTGTGGAACTTTTTAACTCAGGCCATTCTATGATTCTATGATGCTATGATTCTATGAAAACCATATCAGATAAAAGCCTCACATTTGTTACATAGCTGTCATGTTCTCTGGTGCTTCTTCTCCTAAGTAGTGGAAATGGCTAGGATATCATCTTATTTATGAGTATTCTCTTCTTGAATTTGTATGATAAATAAACTAACTACTTACCATCCACAATGTATTCCATAATTTTGGAAAGACACACAGCAGAGCCTAAATATGTATGCAAACCCTACAGAAAATATGCATTCTAATGAGCTTTTTTTTTTCCTTCACATTTACACAGCAGTGGGGAAAAAGTGAAGAGATTTTTGCTCCTCATGTAAGTGATCACAGATTTTCTCTGTAAGTTTTTCCTTGCTGAGTCTATCTTAATTCTATAAACTCTATGACCTGGTAATTAGCAGTATTCCATCATCATCTGACACAAGAAGGGTGACTGGACTCTCGTGAAACTGAGTTTCAGTCGATGTTGCTGATTGAAATCAAGTCAGCAATATTCACTCTTCAGCAGTAATCACTCTGTTTTTATGAACATTAAGCTTTTTAACATTGAAGAATACAGTGCTTCCAGGTTTACTCTTGGCAAAGTCAAACCTCAGTTTGTATTTCCCATGTGATGCCTCAGGGTTTCACAAAACTTAAGCTTTTCCACAGCCAGCTCTTCAAAGATCTTCTCCCCATGCTTAACTGAACTAGAAATTCTTGCAACTTGATTTTGGTGGACTTTTTTGAAGTAGGTTTTTCTTCTCTGGCTTCCTTATTTCAAACTGCAGGTCTTTGGAAGTAGTTAAGCTTATGGAAGACATCTCAAATGCTTTCAATTTTCTTCTCATCACTCACGGAGATTTTTGATGAAGCACAGAGGAAAGTGTTAAGCCACTCTAAAATGTCAAGCAGGAAGGTACCATGGGGGCCTTTGATTCCAGTAAATGCTGAAAACAAACTGCTGAAGAAAAATGTTTCTTGGCTCATATGGGATGGGGGAAGGTACATTCAGAGTTGAGAAGGAAGAAGGGAGTGCAAGATCATGTTTGCATAATCAGAGAAGCAGCAGATAAGGAAAGGAAACAAGCTGGTTTAGCATAGGCAGCTCTGGAGGAAGGGTGGTAGAGAAAACAGAAGGGATGGGGTGGAGAAGGAAGAGGAATCTCTGGAGTCAAAGCCAAGTGATGGCTCTGCAGGGTTGTTCCTGGAGCTCAGGAAGCACTAGGAACCTCCAGAGCAAGAAAAAAATGAGATGGATCTTTCCTATCTACCTTCCAGAAACTAAATGAACTGGAGAAGAGAAAATACAATGGAAAGAAACATGACTAAGGGATCATATCTGGTGCTGAGAAGAAGATTCAGTGGGAACAGAGCTGCCAGCTGTACAATCGCATTCAATGAAGGAATAAGAATTCATGAACTAGTGCTTTCTGTGCACAAAAACTGCACTGTACCACTACACCACTGCTAACAAAACAGTCCAAAACTGTAACAAAACAGTCATTCTCTTGTCTTTGCAGCTCAGTGTGTTTGTGCTATGTAACAAAAATGTGCTGATACACATACACTTGTTTTTCTTTCCTCAGGACCTAAATATTGAGGTAGCTTGCACCAGTGCAACTGTAGTCTACACTAAGATGGTTATACCAAGATAAATGTTTTGATATAAATATATACATTGCACGTAGCTGGGTAACACGCATAAATCGCTGTTGCTAGACTGGGAGAAAATGAAGGCACCTGAAATACATCTCTGAAAAAATCTTCCCCAAGAGGGATCGTAACAGATACATGGTTCAAGAACATGGGCTTGTTTAGGATGACTTTGCCTTCTATGTCACAGTGTCACATTTGTTTGTTAACTGAAAGTTGGAATCAACTTTTTACAGCAAAATCCTGTAAATTTACCCTGTCAATTGGAAGTCCTTTCAGGTATTACAGAAAGGATGTAAATAATGGAGGAGAGGAAAAAAATAGATCAGACAGTTGTGTTTACAATAATGTAATTCATTTTGATGATTTGTGATAACATTATTGAAATCTGGCACAGTATTGGGAAGGTTATAACCCAAGTCTGAGAAGGATGAGGTCTTGCTGTGGCTCTGGGCTGTTAAACACCTTCCAGTGTATAACCAGTCCCTGCAGGGACTCTGCACCGTGGATCAGAAATGTATGTTTTGAAGCCTGATACTTGGGCCTGACTCACTGATGTCTTCATAGAATCTCAAATTATACTAGATCAAGATAACAGTGTTGCGCTTTCTCCATGTTAATGGGAAAGTCTAAAAAAGTCTCCAAGGAACAGCATGTTAGGCCAACTGTCTTACAGGTTTGAGCCAAAGCAAGCACAGTTCTTCTCACTCCTTGCATGGGGAAACTGAGGTAAGAAGAAAATGAGAATTGGAGATGTCCACAGAAGAAATGTTGTCAGAACCAGTATCAGGGCTGATTCAGGGGTCTGTGCTAGTGTTGTTAGACCACACCTTAATGAGATGAATTATTAATACAAAGGCTGCACGGGAAATTCATTTCTGCTGCCTCTCACCAGAACCAGCTGTTCAGACTTGAATGCGTCAGAGTTGCACAATACCAATCTTGCCTTTAGGATACAGTTACCCAACATGATGGGCTTTTCATAATATCCCTCCCAACAGTATCCTCACCTTTCCTCGGTCCTTCACCCTTCCTCCATCATCACCACGCTGTCAATTTTGGGTTCAGACTGCATTTGCAGAAGGTACCGGAAGGCAGCAGTCCCACACACACAGTATCTGCGGTGGCAAGGAGCCTCCTGTCAGCAGCTGTGCCAGTCTGCTCCAGATAAGACAAAAAATTAGCTCACATGTTTAAATAGTAAGCATCGAAACCCTGGCACATTCCAGATTAAATCAATATTAAGCTCTCCACCTCTGGGAAAATGCTCTGATGAAATTAGTTCCAATGAGGTCAGAAAAGTTTCCGTTTTCCTGCAGAGCCTGCTGACAGCTATTAGTAGAGGTAGGTCAGTGGGCAGATTTAGCATCGCCTTGTCCTTCTGTGTTGCTCTCACAGACCTCCTCCTTTATGTATTCACAAGACAGGGTGTGTTTAAGCCCCAAACTGTGAGCTCCTTGGGTTTGTGCTTGTTTTACAATTTTTTTAAAGACAAATCCCATTTCCTAGTTGGTGTCCTTAGGCATTACCGCAACAAAAACAATAAATAGTAATAACAAAAATAAGGATGGAAGACAGGTGAAGAAATGCCTAATTGCCTGCACAATACTAGGACCACAAGCCACAGTTAGCACTGGAGCTTGGCGGAGAGCAAGTGGGTGGTGTGTCACCTGCAAAACAGAGGGTTGGGCAGGCAAAGAATGGGTCTTGCAAGAACAAACTGAGAGTCTTCAGCTTGATAGCATCATGGAATTTATAAATTAAGGGATGACAGCTGTAAATTAAGCATGGCACAAGTTGTTTTATTCTCCATATGTATGCAGACTGGCTTGGCAATCTCACAAACTCATGAAATTAAAATAAGTAGTTGCAACAGAGTTGTGACAAGCTTCATACAAGAAGGAGTTTCCTTCTTGTAGATAGAGCTTGCTATGGAGGGACTACTGCTATAAGAAAAGAATTGTGTTGTGGTGCAGCAGCAATAGAAGCCACTTCTCCAAGGTCTGTGGCAGCCTGCAAGGCTCACCTCTCCTTGCCAGGAAAATCTGTGCTTCCAGCTCTCCTACCCAAGGCAGAGATGATGCATCGCCTTCCTCTGGAAGAATGCAGCATGTTGAGTTTTTCTTTCCTTTATACTTATTCAAAGTAGTTTTCATACCACTCACTGCATATGTATCGTTTGGGAATGCTTGGGCCAAAGGATAATAGGCAGAACAGCAAAGGACTGAATCTTATTTCAGTTTTTTCCCATGGACAAGGTGCAAGTGTACAGTTTGCTGCTGAAATGAGACAGCATGTCCCTGCACTGCAGCAGCGAACTTCTGGAATCCATTGCCACAGGAGGTTGGGGAAGCAGACTATTAGCAGGCATCAGAAGGGATTAGACAAGATTTGTGAACAACATCTCCATTACCAGCTAAAAAAAGGAACAGACAGGTCAGTGTCTGTGATCTCAGCAGTCTGGGCCAGAGGAAGAGGTCAGGTACATGTGCAGGGACCTCACAGACCCATCTGGGTCCTTCAGATCTGTGCTTGGCCAGCCTGTGCGGGCTGTTGTGCAGCTACACCAGGACCATCACCGGTGCTGGGAACATGTGGCATTTTGGGTTTTGGTCTGACTCAGCAGGACATCCATCCATCTCCTGTGGTTGGGCTGGATAAAGTACCTAAATAGTCTCATGCAACCATGATGCACTTGAAAGGGAACTGGCTTTAACAGGCTATCACTTAAGCTCAGAAAAATAATTGATACCAAGGGATGGAGAAAAACAGAAGGTTCCATTACTACATTAGGAATTAAATAATTGTTTGGATTAACCATTTGGAATAACGCCAAAAGGGCTCACTCCAAAAAGTGCACAAAATCAGATAGTCCTTAACTTGGCACTGAAAGAAAGAATGGGCAGCCAACCAGCCATGACTTTACAGCAATCCCGTTTTCCAGCAGAAGGGTCTTATGCCATTTAACTTCTCCTCCCATCATTTCTGAACATTTCTATGGCCCTTCTGTGGAGCTTTTCCAGCTCTATCTTGCCTGAGATCGGGTGGCTGCACTGGAAGCCGCACACATGATTAGGCACACCATGGATATTTACCAGAGCACAGCAATGCACTCCAGTTTTTCCCAGTCCTTTTGCAAATAAGTCCTGAAATTTTATTTGCCTGCTTGACAGGCACTGAGCTGACATGCATTATCCCTAATCTAACATCTTTTTTCCTGTCCATAATGAGCTCTTTTTTTTTCTTTTTTTTTCTTTTTTTTTCTTTTTTTTTTCCCAGAACAAAAAATTGTTTTCTTCTCTGTCTTTGTGTCCAGATTTTCTTTTACTGCTCGTTATCCATGAGTCGCTTTGTCTTAGGGGATCTTTCTGGATCTTTTTGTAACTGTCAATGTCATTATCCCTTTGTCTGCCTTTTCATGGAAAATACAGATTTCAGCAAAGATTCACATGAGACTGCTGATAACAGCACTGACAGATTTGTACACTGACAAACCAGAGGCTGTCTGTAGTAAACTAGCAGGAATGAGGAAACATTGTAATGACTAGGGAAAAGACTTAAAATAACTTTATATATATAGGCATACCCAGCTAAATAACAGTCAGAGAGAACATAACTAAATAAACAAATATTTGGAGGGAGTGAATGAAGGGTGGGTTAGGGTGGAATGCAGACCATGGCTGAGAAGGGCACAAAGGGAAAGGCAGCGTGGACTCAGGAACAGATTTCTCAACAGTGACTTGTGTGCAGATAGGAGATAATATCTCTATGGAAGTAAGATTCCCTCACTGCCAGGACACTGCAAACAGCACTGGGAGAAAAGAACCTGAAGCAACCTGATTGCACAGCCTGATGGATGTCTCCAGGCTTACAGGAGATGACTAACCAACGCGGGAAAGCATTGGTTTTCACTTCATATTTCTGCTTATGGGTTTTCTCTTGTTTGAGTCAGATCCTGATGGAGTAAATGGGCCACAACGTCATTTAAAAAAAAATAAAAAGAAAACCAAAAAAAAGAAGAGAAGCCCATTCTTCTCAAACCCCATTGAGTAACTTCGTAGAGAAAAGAGCACCACCTAGTGCTACGCGCTGTTTGGTGATGCTGTGCTGTCCTATGCCCTTCTTCCTTCTGATTTCAGCGTTCTCCCACCATGTGCTGCTCAGCAGCAAGGGGTATCATCCCAGCTCCCGAGGAGGAGAGCAGCTGGTTTGCCCAGGGCCCGACATCTCTCAGTCCTGTGCAGCCTGAATGAGGCAATGCCTTGGGCACCCCGTTAGCATAATTACGGTGGTTGCTCTGATTCATTCAGGCCAGATTCTACCACCCTTACTCACACAGAAGAGATCTGTGCCTCACTGATGGGCCCTGCTGCTTTCACTGGACTGAAAAACATTAATCAGTGCTCACAGAGCAGGCTTGGGAAAGCAGAGGACCAGATCCCTGCACCTCGAAAAACAGGTGGTGTTCTTTGCCTTTACCTTCTGATTCTACACTTATGCCAAGCTTCTAAGCTTGTCTTTATGCAGGTGAAAGCTCTATGCTTTTTTACTGCCTTTTCTTAAATCAAAATCTGCAGAAGGAAGATCTTCAATGAAAACGTCACTTTCCACGAGAGTTGTTTTTGTTGTCATTAAGATGGATCATATGTAACCTTAATTATTTTTTTCTGCATTTATTGTTAAAATCCACCTTGCTGCCTTTGTTTATGTCTTTTGGTTATTAATCCATGCAATGTTTGTATTCATATTTTTAACACTGAACACCTTCTGTTCTGACTCACAGCTTCACGTTTTCTGTCACAGTTTAATTACAATATCACAAGAAGGGAAGAAACAGGTAAATCAACTCAGAATGATTCTGCATCAGCTGTCGTTATGTGTTATGTAAATAGGTCCAGACTTGAAGATACTTGTAGCATTGGCTATGTGGGTTAATTTACATAAGGATGTCTATAGTAAAATGTGATTTAAATGTCTTCTTCCATTTACATTTTTGAGTTTCCTAAATGTTCTTCATGAGCCGTGCTACCATGATTCAATTTATCTAGTAGATACTAGATCCAATTATTCTAGTAATGGGCTTATATCTTCTACCTGTGAAGCTATTTAGCACTGCACCGTACATTCCAACTGGAGGATGATAAAAATCAGCTCTTCGCATTTTTTCCACATCCTCTGATTTGCAAAACAAATTTTTTTCATAGAGGTTTTTATTTCTACTTTATAATCCTGCATTCTTCCCTATCCAGCAGCCTTCTCAAAGGGTGTTCTTCAGCTGAGAAAGAAAGGATCTGGGTTATCTGTACCTTCCTGCCATGTACCTGTACCTTCACTGCTGCAACCACTGCTGCCCACAGATACCACTTGGGACCATTTCTTACCTGGCACAGGATTTTTCTTTTCCAATCTTCAGGTGACTCAATTTGGATACTTTTCTGTACGGGAATGCTTTTCTTTTAACTTTAATGAAAGGAACCTTGATTTATTCTAATATATTTATTCCCGTCACTAAGAAAAGTCAGCAGAATTTGCATGTACTACTGTGTACATGCTCACATACACCTATGCTGTTAAATAAGAACAGTACAAAGTGTGAGTATGGTCTGTGACCATATAGTGCCCAGTTACTGCTTGGCCTCCATGGGATATCAGTGGGGAGGTTGCCAAATAAACCTGGTGCAGAATGTCTGTAACCATCCCACTGGGCAGGTTTTTCTCTTGAAAATATGTGTGCGATATTACATGAAGGACATTCTCATTGTATCAAGACTCCTTGGCTCTAGAACAAAGACATGTCATGGCATGGATGCATGTTCATTAGAGCTCGTATACATAGGGCTGATGTCTGTAACTGCATTCACCAGCTACTTGTTAACGGGAACTACCAGCCAGGTACATTGCACTGTATTCCCAAGGATGCACTGCTCCCTCCACAAACACACATGTGAAAAATGGGCTCCCAGGAGCTCATACTACAATGACATGGGACACATGCAGAGCTGAACACGTCCAGATCACCAAATATACATTCCTGACCCAACATGTCCAAGAAACTCCAAACACTGTGGCCATGCTGAAGTCTGTGGGTGAGCAGCAGTTGACAGTGTGGCTCTGTAAGGGATATGGTGTCTACATGGTGTCATGGGATGAAATAAGTTGGAAAAGGCTGGCTCTGGTTTTGCATCTTTCCTGTAGTAGCAACTGTGGGGAAATTGGGAGTGACTGCAGAGAGTGTTATCTCATTGCACGTGGGTTTGATTCTGTCATTGCACTGAGCAATAGAATTCAACATCTATTCATTGTTGAACTAGTGACAACATAATTAGCTAATTAGTAAGGACTAATTGTCCTTTTTGTCCAATTAAAAATATTGTATTGCAGCTACGCTAAATAAAATAGCCTGTGTACCTCTTTCTGGGAGAGTTATGAGTTCATGCTTTTCTCCTTAGGAATCAAACAAACTCCTAAGAAATAAAAACCAAACCAGCAATTCAAAGCCAATTCATACTCTGCTATGACTAAACCAGGTGCAATAAGGGACTGGCAACTGCACAAAGGTTGGGTTTATGGCCCTGTGCAGGGCGCAGTGTGTGTAGCCAGGAGCAGGCGAGATCCCTGCTGGCACCAAGGGTTCATTACTGCCTTCCACAGCCAGACACCAGGGTTTGGGTTTACAAGGAGCAGCCCTGCCCTTCAGACTGAGCAGTCCTGCTACCTGGTCGGGTCCATCGACTCCATACGTAAACCAGAGGCACCGCCAGGCGCTGGGGAAGGAAACCTCTGCCTCTTAAAGCAGAGCAGCTGTGTTAATGTCAGCCTGGAAGGGCTGGGTTCCCAGGACACCTCTTTCTTTTTCTGTGCCCACTCTGGGGGAGGTTCTGCAAGGGTGAGGCCTTTTGCAGACAAGAAATCAGAGTCCAGCTGTGCTTTAGCCACAGCTTTTGCAGGAGAAAACAAGTGACAGCTATTTAAAAACTGTGACGGACCAAAGATTTTTTTGTTCCCAGACTATCTGTTTCTAGTTATGGTTTTGTTCTGTGTTTTCATCTGGCATATAATTACCATGAATTATAGAGCAGAACAGGGTGTGTGTAACCACACCTCGAACAAGCTGGTTCTCATTGGCTTGAGCAATGGCTGGAGCAGCTCAGGTTCCCAAGCACAGCTTTGAAACACAGTCTGGGAGGCCTGTGCAGAAAGCTGGGCTGCTTTAAAACTGATCCAAGTGACATATTGTACCCCTGGTGACACTGATAGTGCACACCATTGCTCTTTAATGAGCCCTGAAGTGTACATAGAAACATCAAAGTTCATTCCAACAATATTAAAGAAGATACAAATACTTGCTGACAATTACTTGTAGCATATGCCTGTTAAATCCTTCTTTTCATGTTTGGGCAGAGAAAATACCCACCTTGCAGATTTTGAGCCAGTATCTCAGTTTAGCCTTAGACTGTCCTGTGGCAGAAGTCTTTCATTCATCAGAAGCCTTCAGGAAGCGTCCTAGAGGCTCAACACGCAGAAGATTTTAAACTGATGATGCTGACAAATGCTGAAGCTCAGACCAAATCTGTGGCTGAAATGCTCAGTAGCAGAGCACGCTGGCAGACAGCCACCCAGCCCACCTGGCTGGGAATCACTGCTGCTGCTCCAGACAAAATAAGAGGTAGCTCATTATCACTGGATAATAAGTTCAATTATTTATGGCAATAAAATATGTAGGCAATGTATGTTGACATTTCGCCTTCCAAATTACTTATTTCAGCACAGATCTAATTTTGCAGGTAGGATAATACAACAGTGATGTAGAAATTAGTCTGAGAACTTCTTAGTGCTTATGCTTCTGGCTGAAAAAGCAAACTGCAGAGAATTAAACCTTCTCTCTATGCAGATGTTTGCAGGGATGGTTGATGGGCACGGGACACAATGAAGCCCCAAGGCTCCATAAAGAGTATTTCCATACTGATTTCAATTCCAGTATCTTTCACTACAGTAGTGAAGGTTTCCAGGCTGAAGGCCTTAAGTCAGTATCTGAACAATGAATTAACCAATTTACCTGGGAAAACTGACCACATTTTACTGCTGGGTGAATTGTGGGCAAGTTCTGCCTCACCTGCTGCTTTGTTCAAGATGAAATGTATTGACACGGAGGCCTGGAAATGGGAAATATTTTGTTTTTTCTCTGAACTTCAGAAGTCCCTGCCATGAGATACTCCTCAGACCAAAATCCAAAGTAATATTCAGAGGACAACAAGGACTTCCTGTGCAAGGTGCTCCCGCTGGGTTAGGTAGGATAGGAGCTGCTAGTTGCCTGTACTTTGCAGTGCAGAGTAATAATTAACAGTGATAAATAAATACACATGCCAAAGTCCAAGCCACATAGTGAATAACTGCCATCATGGAAAACATCCCCCATGGGCAAATTTTGATGTAACTGTCAATACGGGGTGTCAGCTAAAGCAGCCTCTGACCAGCCCATTCAAACTCCATTCAGGCTCCATTCAAACCCCTCAGACACCAACCAAAGTCATTGCAGCCCCTTGTGCACTCAGCAAACCCCAAGTGCCATGGGAGCCACTGGAGCGCAGGGCATGCTGCCCTTCACTTGGAGGACAATTCCTGCCTCTAAGCCCCTTTGCCATGAAAGCCTTTGTAAAGCCTTTTCTGCCTAACCTTTAAGACAGGAGGTGACAACTTGTGGGCCCAGTTCCCAGATGCATGCCGCACACCACGGCCCAGTTCACAATTCAGTCTTCAGTATAAATACGTATTTCTGCAGGATGCTCCCTTACGTGGTCTGCCCTTCCTGTAGATTTTCTGTCTGAACTAATAGCATGTCTTTTAACCCATCCATCAAGTTCTTTCAGATGAATCTGAACTTTTATCTGTGTTGCTATCTTCAGCCTTGTGCTGAGCTATCTTCTGTTGCCCAACATGCTTTATAAATTGATTTGTGGGTAGCAAACACTGTGATTTACGTGCTATGACATTGTCCCCTTTCTTAGTTACCAGGAAAATCTTGAGAAATCTCTTCCAGGAGAACTGAAATTTGCTATTCTTGGCTCAATTTGAAGATATATTGTTGCTGTTAAACGACAAATGTTTTCTTATTCTACTAAACATCAGCATTGCCATTCTTGTAATTTTATCAAGAAAGCCAAAGGTTTGATGTTTTCCATAATGCCCCAGCTCCTGCACACTCATAATTATGCAGGAGTAAAACCATTACATGTTTTAAGCTCTTTACTATGAGAGTGGCAAGGTGCTGGAACAGGCTGCCCAGAGAGGTTGTGGATGCCCCGTCCCTGGAGGTGTTCAAGGCCAGACTGGATGGAAAGCTGGGCAGCCTGGTCTAGCATTAAATGGGGAGGTTGGTGGCCCTGCTTTTGGTGGGAAGGTTGGAGATCCATGATCCTTGAGGTCCCTTCCAATCCAGGACATTTTATGATTCTGTGATTTATGTAAAAGAAAGTATCCAACACTCATATTCAGAAAGTGGAAAATTTAGATTAGCCATATTTTGAAGGCTCAGAAATCTAAAATACACAGATAAAAATATCCACTATTTGTTGTTTTGTAAGTATATAGCAATTTTCAAGCAGAGATTTTTGAGGTGTGGTGTCAGCAAACTTGAAATACTGCTACATTCCTCTTCACCTAAGTATCACAAATGGAAATAGATGATACAAATTGTCCCCAGCAAGTAGCATCTAGTTGTGAAGCATGAAGAAACAGGTTTTGAATCACCAGGGAAATGGCATCAAAATACACCTGGGTAAGGACATGCAGGGAAACATTGCATCACATCCCATAAGTCGCATGGCCAGCTGGCTGTAGCACGTAACAGCACTGCTCTGAAAGACATGCCTTCGAAGCTTTTGGATGCAGTACAGGTGATATGTCTCAGCAGTCATGCCAAGCACTCGTTTATCCTCTTCAGTGGCCTGTGTACAGCTGTGTCTGCTGGATGCACGAGGAAGACTGCCAAAAAGGCAGACACCAAAGAACTTTACTCATCTGTTTCCCAGGCTGCACCAAGCAGTGCTGTAGGAACATTCCTGTCTTGCCATTGCATTCAGGATACATGTTTAATAACATGGGACATTTGTAAAGATTTATGCAGGTGTAATTCATTGCTGAGTTGTGCTGTGTCCACGTGAGGCATAACAATACATCTCAAAATGCATTATTAATGGACAAATAAAAAGTAATTTCACATCAGTTTGAGATAGTTGTCAATGCACCAGGATCCCTCATGCACCACCTCGTCTCAGCCACACAACAACCAACTAGCTCAGCTGATGTCCTGCTCTGGGGACAGTCTCCTCAGGGCAGAGAGGAGCAGGCTGCTGAGGGTGCTCTGTGGATCAGGGTTTGAATTCAGCCTTGCTCTAATGATTTGCAGGAGGTGGACAGGTTCAGTGTGGGATGGAAGCAAGATCTCCCCACAGCCAGAGTGGATTTCCAGCTGTTCTACCTCATCTCTACAGCTGGATAGCAAGTGGGGCCCTGCCTGGCAGTCTCACTTCTCTACTAGCTGGGGAGTGGCTCCTTAATCCCATTCTTGCTTGACTTCATGGCAGCCCTTACACAATCCCTGGCAGCGCTACCAGGCATCTCTGTTATGTGAACACCCCCAGAGCTCTTATGTACTCAGCTTGAAACAACTTCAAAGATGCACTGCTTTTGGCCTTCAGAAGAGAGTTGATGCTGCCCCCAGAGGGGTAGCACTCCCTGGCTTCCCTCTTTTGCTTTTCCCTTCCCTCAGCCTCTTCACTTTCCTTTCTCTTCTCTCCTCTGATCCCCTCTCGGATGCTGATCCTTTAACCTCACCATCACAGAACTGGGACCCATGTATTTCTCCTTTCCTGGTGCTTCCATCTTGGCAGAGACCCCCCGCAGGGAGGCAGGGGGCACTGGCAGCTTTCCTCTCCCAGAGGCCTTGCAGAAGGACACCCTGCTACCACTGCTGGCCTCTGCCCCATCCTTTGCTGGGAACAGGAGGACAGAGCGGTCAGGGAGAGGCCAGGCTGAAAGCAGAGCCAGTTCTCATCTCTTTGATCACAAACCTCGTAATGGTTAGATATGTTTTTCCTGGAATTCCAGTTCTGTGGAAGTAAATAAAGAGGAAAAAAAGCAACCTGTGTTCACGGCCACAGAGTAAAGACTGAAAATATGAAATAAATGCAGTAGGGTGAGGTGGGTGCATGTTGCTTCCATTTTGGTGCAGCCTTCTGTTAGAGGTACCTTCCTCCTCTCTCAAGAAAGCCAGCCTGGATGTAAGCAATGGGGCTCAAAACTCAGTCAATAAAAAGAACAAACAACTGTTTACAAGAGGAAAAAATATTTTCTAAAATATCTGACCCCCCTTATCTCTTTCTTTCACCATGGAAGGATAGGACTGAGAGCCTCAGGAACCTTTCCCCTCTAATTCTGGCTGTTGTCTACAAATCTGCCTGTCTGAGGACAGACAGGCAGCGCCAGTGATCCCCGCAGTGGAAATCTGTCTGAAGGGGAGCTCTGTCGGCCTCAGATCTGTTTTCTCTGGAAGCCTTTCTGGGCTAACCTCTTCAAAGTGCAGGAGGGAAACACCATCTGCCTGCTGGATTAGAGGAAGAATGAATGAGATTTAATTAAGATGATTTTGCCCTCTAGACAGGTTGTTTAAAAATTAATTTTACCTCTCCTTTCCCTTCAATTAAGCTTGTAAGCTAGAGGGAACAGTGCACCCTGAAATATTGATTCTGTCTCTCAGATTGCAGTGACCTACATTTGTGGGTGCTCTGTCCATGACCAGGATTGTCACTGTCCTGCACACTGAGCATGGGAAGAGTGATCAGTCTGCTGGCTTGGGTTAAATGCAGAGCTCAACATGAATCCTTTAATTTCTTTTAAATACATCATGATTCATTATCTCAGGCAGAATCCTATATCAGGTGCATGAAGAAAGCTTTGTGAGAGGCAAGCCGAGGTTGGTTGATCAAAGCTATGCCCTAGGCAATATGAGAGAGCTTCCCAGCCGACTGCAGCTGGTTTCTGCAAAGGCAGACAGCTTCGGTTTGACTGCTGGGATTGACTAGAAGGAAATTTAGATTTTTATTTTTTTTTTCCAATAGTTCTTCCCCCTCAGCTTATCAGTCATGTCAGCCCTACACAACAAGGAATAACTAAAGGCTTTTGGCTTTCATCCACACCTGGGAAGCTTACATCATTCTCACTGAAGGCTTCAAAAGTGTGGCAAACAAGGAGTAAAACATCGGCCTGGCAAAGATGAAACTCTTGAGAAATATTCTGGTTTCCAGGCCCTGCCTGTAATTCCGCTGATCGGGATGCATATCTGCTCCAGTTAACTCAGGTAGCACGCAAACAAAGCGAAAAAGAATTTGGGAAGGAATTATGGATCTGTGAATAATTTTGACTTCAGCTCTCACCAATTATATGTGCCATGGCGTATTGCATGTTGAGTCACTCTCAAGAATTACTGAGTACCATCAATTTACATTAATACAAAACAAAATATTATGCGCCTTCATAATGCTGAGGGTTGAACATCACTCTCATTTTATATCTTGTGATGGCATTTTCTTAGTCCACTAACAGCAAAAAGCTCTGCCTATGTCATCACTAGAACACACTATCTTGCTTTACAGGAGATGCTTGCCAATAAAATTATTCCAGCTATCCACACATTCCAGTCCTTGGCAAGGGAGCAACCCTTTGCAATACTGGTTGATATGAGTCTGCAAACTCAGCAGTAACATGAGTTCCTGCAAGTTCCACTCTAAAAATCTAATCAGTGTCATTAAGGAAACCTTTTAAGAACAGATAGAGATGCTTGATGACTTGAAGGTTCGTGGTCCAAGCACTGGTTCTCTTGGGTTTCCCTGACATGCATAGCATTCCTCCAGGAAGGAATTTAGCTTCACTGCCCTTTGTGATGTTCAAATCTTTGTCACAGTTCCTCTATGCCCGGAGCCCAATGGTCTGGAGTTCTAGCAGTACTTTTCAAGAAGTATTACTGAGGCTTATCATCACATATAAAAAAGTAAATCAGAGCCTGTAAGCCTACACAAAAGTTTCTGTATTTGGGTCTGATTCTGGTGCTCAGTCATACCACAACTGCAGACAAAACTGGATGAGGTAAGTCAAGCAAGACATGGGTGCTGAAGAGCTTTCCATATATAAAATATTTCCATATGCTGGTGATTGCATTTGCAGTAAAACTCTTAATGCCTTACTCTTATGGCCTTACTTTTATGGCCTTAAGACCATAAGGCCTCGTGGCATGCTGCAAAGCTGTGCTCTTGCCCCAACCAAAGCAAGCTGTGGCTGAGGACTGAGCTTCAAGTGCAACAACATAAGTTGTTCTGCTCACACACCTCATTCTTTAGAAGGTGTTGTTGTGCCTCTTGTCTCCACCCTCAAGAAATCTAAAAACACTCTAAAAGATCATAGCAGTCAGATGAAATTAAAACCAGATTATGTCCAGTTTAAGGCATGAAAACATCAGAGGTCTTCTGCCCGTGCTGCAGGCTGGCACGGCAGGAGTCAGTGTGTGTAAAGCAGCCCACCTCTGTGCTCAGCCCAGCAGCACGTGTAGAGCAGCCCAGCACAGTGCTCAGCCTGGCACTGGGTAGTGCAGTGCTCCTGCATGAAGTGCCTTTTCAAAGTGGGCAATGCTAGATGAATGTGCATTCATGCATGGGCCAGCTGGGTGCCAGGGCAGGGCAGCTGAGTCTGTCTGTGCTTGCCCCCTACAAAGGCACTCTCCTCTACTTAGAAATCTCAAAATCTGTGCATGCCAAGCAAGGAGTACAGCCCTTCTGTGGGGCTGTTATTTCTGTGGGACTCATGGATGATGGCTTAAAGGTTTGAGCAGGAGGAAGTGCTGTCAGAAGAGCTGGAGATACTCAGTCTTTCACAGCTCCGGTTCTTTGGCCCTTTGCTCCCAAACTCCTGAGCAGCTTTGCAGTTTGGCAGAGCTGGGAGCACTCCATGCAGGTGTGGGCTGCGGCCCTGCTGACTTCAGCAGCGCTGCTCTCATTCTCATAATTACTGCGGCCCAGGAGGGGCTGTGTTGGCAGCGTGTAACACAAGCCTCAGATACCATGAAGCACATCGAGCAACGCCCTGCCTCAAACAGGCCCTTTCTGTGGGAGCACCACGTTACCCATTTGGAGAAAACCTGTCCCGGCTTCGTTCTAGCCCAAATTTTTTTGGCTGCAGCTTTCAACTTTTGAATCTCCTTTATGCCTTCTGCAGCAGCATGAGGCTCTGAATTAGCAAAGTAAACACACACGGTATTAGGCACAATGCTTTGAGCGTGGCCTTGCACTTCATGCCAGACTAAGCAGGCATTTGGTGGTGCAGCCCTGAGGTACGTCCTCGGTGAGAGCACGCTTGGCCCACCTGGTCAAGTTTGTCTGCAGCATACCCCTTAGAGCTCTAGGTTTGACTGGAAACTTTGATGGCAGAAAGGGAGTTAAAGTCAAGAGTGAGAGGATTTTAATGAAATAATCCTTGGCGAGGCTTCTCAGCTGCAGGCACTTTTGGTTGAGACCCCTTGCCTCCATGGCTGCCTCCTCCAGGAGCAGGGCAAGCAGGCCATGGCTGGGTCATTTTGGATTGACCAGTCCATGGCAGATTGATCAGACCATGGCAGAATGGCCAGGCCATGATGGATTGAGAGGGCTGCAGCGGATTGACCAGGCCATGGTCGAGCAGGCAAGGCCTGGTATGTTTAAGGGGACATCCAGCAGACTTGTGTTTAAGAAGGAAGCACTTCCAAATACCTTTAAAATGCATGGTGCCATCAGGGTTTTCTCCTGGTTTTTAATTAAACCTCTCAGACAGAGGCAGGTTTTAGCCAGTGACTTGAAGGAGGAACTTGACTTCACTTCTGAAGTCCTCGGAAGTAAGACTTCACAAAGGAAACACAGTCATTCTCCCAGGAATATAAGCCTTGCCTCAGCTTCCACCTTGTCGTGAAATGAAGTAATAACTCTTCTTTTTTCACCCGTAATAATATGTAACGTGTCTAATAGAGTCCTTGTCCTCTGATGCTCAGCTATGAGCCATATGGCACACACACAAGTGAAGATTAGCAATTAGACAGGACTTGAATTCAGTAACATGATTACAGTATAAAAATAGGCACGAGGCTGAAACTACACCTCTGTGTGTCTGCTCATTTTGCGCTAGCAAGAAAACGGAGATTTTCATAATTTTCTTTCTGTGGCTATCATTTCATATAGAATATAAAGGGATTTCTGGTTGAATAGTAGAGATCAGACAATTACTTATGAATCATTTATATTTACGTGTTACCTATAAATACTCCAAAGCACATTATGAAAAGCAATTGCGTGCTTCTGATGACTGCTTTATGCGATTGAAAGAGGATTCTGAGTTCTTCACAAGTCTCAGCTCCACCACCCTTTTATACCATTCTGGCAGTGCAAGCATGAACTGATCTGGGAAGAATCTGCTCAATGCAAGAATGTCTTACTATGAGCAGATGCCAGCAAAGCCCCACTTTATCACCACAAGCTGTTGCACTGTATGTTAATATCTGTGTTAATATCTGTGGTCATTAAAAACAAAACAAAACAAAGCAAAACAAAAAACAAAGCAGGTGCATCTGACAGCATCCATCAGCCATCTATTTGTTCACTTGGCATCAAAGGCACACACCTCCTGTGTCTCTGGGACATCTCCTGGCATGGGGCACCAGCACGGGGGTGGTGAGACCAGCCAAGGGCTGCACCCAGCCCAGCAGGGATGGAAAAGTAGGCCAGAAGGGTGGGGAGAGAAGACTTGGTGCAACCCGTATCATAAAGATAGAGATCTGGAAAAATGCAACACGGAAGGCACAAACTGATTGAGAAGTCTCTAATAAACTTCGTGTATTTATTACACATCTGCATGGCTAGAATTAGAAATAGAGAAAAAGGTTGTAACTGAGATACAGAGCACAAGAATATTGGAGACTTACTGAGTGCAACTCTTTGGATTGTTTCAATGCTAAATAGGTTGGCTTTGCCTCAATACCTGCCTGACGTTTACAGTGAAAATTATGGTGTCAATTATAGTGAAAATAATTTTGGTTCCCCAAAGACCCAGAAATCATTATGAATCTGATCTATTTGAACCGTAGCTCTAAAGCAGTGCCAAATGTTATTACAATTTTCATGCTAAAATCAAACAATAAATGAATGTTTCTTCTTCTCTTGACACATACGTCATACTACAAACGCAGTGTCAGGACAGCTTGTCTCTATTTGCTTGATGGCAGCAGACACCTGCATCTCTGTCCTTCACAAACCCCTTCTCCGCCAACCAAGGATTACTGCACAAACAGACACCAAGAAATCTGACATGCTATTGCATGATTATGTTATATTTAAGCCAGGTTTAATTATTCCCTTTGTCCTCCGTAAAAACAGTGGGAATAAGAAAAAAAAAGACATCTAGCCCTCCCAGGCAATCAAGAAAAATTTCTAATTTCAGAATCATTTCTTGTGTAAGCAGAGAAAATTTCTTAAAGATGTAGAAAAATCCTAATTTTTTACTGAGTTTTTTGTTTTGAAACAGACGTGTATCTGACACAAACCTTCATTCCAGGTGCTGAAGCACAGGCTGCTCCCTGAGCCTCAGCCCTTCAGCTGGCACATCCCACAGGGTTTCTCCCTTGGACTGGTTTTTCCAAGCTCACCCAATCAGGTTATTTCCTGGGTCCCGGCCCAGGCCCAGTCAGCTCCTCAGCTCAGGACGGCCACCTGCCAGAGTCTCCTTCCTTTCTAATTACCTCTTTCAAAATGGATTCTTTGCACACACCAAACTTGCATCTGGTGGGTGCAGTGTTTCTTACACTTCACTGCTGCCTTGTCTCAGATGACCTCATTTACATGAGGTTAAAGCCACTAATTTAAAACATACAAAGCAGGTGCCGCAGAAAGCCGTCATCAGAAAGAAGGCCATGGAGAGACAGCGAAAAGGGTTCAGCCTGATATTCCCCACTTACCAGAAAATTCCAGCCGTGGGAAGCCTTTCAACACCTCAGAGTATTTCCTGAGTCTGCTTTGCCCCTGATGTGAGTCTGTGCAAGCTCACCCTGCTGCCCATCTCTTCTGGGAATGACTCCCATGGGCCAGGGCACTAGGCTCCACAGCCAGCACACACATTTCTCATGGCTCACGTCCTCTCAGAGTGGATGCACTGGGAGGAAAGCATGGGGAGACACCTTCAGCCACCCCTGAACATCACATCACAAGAGTCATAGAAAGAACACAGCAACAGAACAACAGAACAACAGAACAACAACAATAGAATCTTACGAAGATCACAGCAAGTTTGTGGATGATACCAAACTGTGTTGTGGTCAACATGCCTGAGGGATGGGATGTCACCCAGGGAGGCATAGATGGGCTCAAGCAGTGGGCCCAAGTGAACCTCATGAGGGTCAACAAAGCCAAGTCTGAGGTCTTGCACTTGGGTCGTGGCAACCCCTGCTATCAGCACAAGCTGGGGAATGTAAGGATAGAAAGCAGCCCTGCCGAAAAGACCTGGAGGTGCTGGTGGATGGGAAGCTGGACATGAGCCAGCAATGCGCCCTTGCCAACCATATCCTAAGCTGCATCAGGAGCAGCACAGCCAGCAGGGCAAGGGCAAGATCCTGCCCCTCTGCTCTGCTCTGTGAGACCTCACCTGGAGTACTGTGTCCAGATGTGGAGTCCTCAGTACAGGCGAGACATGGGCCTGCTGGAGAGCGTTTAGAGGAGGGCCACAAAAATGATCTAAGGGATGGAACACCTCTCCTATGAGGACAGGCTGAGAGCTGGGGCTGTTCAGCCTGGAGAATAGAAGGCTCCAGGGAGATCTGAGGGCTGCCTTTCAGTATCTAAAGGGGTGCTGTAAGAAGGAAGGGGACAGACTCTTGGACAGCAGCCTTATCTAGGAATGAAACACATGTTTTAACTCGCAAACACACAACACCCACCCTTAGCTTTGCAGCCCCATCCCAGAGATGAGCACAGGAAGGGGCTTCCAAACTGCACACAGGCAAAGCTCTCACACAGGTCATGACTGCTTTGTGAATGATTCATAAGGAATGCTAAAAACAAAGTAAATGCAACATGTTTTATTTGACATTGGAATAAATTACAACTGTAAAGCATGATTTATTGCTTTATAAACTGTCTGCTCTTAAAAGGCATTAATATCAAACATAAATGAAACAAAGACACATTCGATTAGCAGTTCAGTTCTCTGAAGCTTTATGAACAGCTCAGTAGAGTGATTTCATTCTATATACGGCTGAAATCTCAGATCATAGGCTCATAAACTCAGCTTTGACATGCATTATGATCATTCAGATATACTGAGGGGACTGTCGGTGTGTTTGTTCATTTACTTTAGGATATAATTTTTATTGCAATTTTCCCTAGAATATCCCACTGAATATCCAGTCCTTCATTTCTCACTCAAACACAGATCCCACTGATTAAAAAAAATAATAATACTTAAAGGATGCTTAGTTTTTTCTGCTCCTGCAGAAGAAGAGCTTTCAAATCTAAAACCAGAAATAGTGTGGTCCCAAAATGAACTTTTTCTAGGTTAAAACACTTAAATCCCATGCACAGAAAGCGTTTTCTCCCACTTTGATTCTGGAAAAAAAAATCCCATTATTATCTGAATTAACTGGGAATTAAATTGTTGAATTACCATTCTTATTGCACAGTTAATCCCTGCTTGAGACCGGTATGAATTTTGCTTAGCACCTTCACTCATCCAGGACACAGACCCAAGAAAGCCCAGTGCTGGGGCACGAGAGGCTGCTGGCAGCAGGCTGGGTGCGCCCAGCTCTTTGCAACATTCAGCCCTTGAAATAACTCCAAGGGCAGAATCTGCCCAGCTCAGCAAGATGTAATGCTGAGAAGGTAAGCCAAAAAGACACTTCTTCGGCTTCCTAGGGAGCCACAGCTCCTGGAGGCCAGAGAAAGGATGGACTCTTGTGAATAATTCTCATTGTACCAAGGAAAACGATTCCACTGAGGCACGCTGCCCTGCTCTGGCCCTCTCTGGGAGTTCTGTAGCAGGCAGGTGCTCCTGTATGCTGGCTGCAGAAGAGCATCTCCTTGAGCTACTTCCCCAGGGAAGAGTGTGACCCTCTGCTTTGCTTTCCTGGCTGTGTCCAAAGCAGCACAAAGTAAGTTGGCTCATGTCCTTGACAAAGGACAAAGCTCTCCAGAAATGAAACTGGAGACTCCTGTCTATATCAGCACTTGGAACAAGCCAGAGAGTTTGCAGAAAAAATCCGCAGAGCAGCTTCTCTTCAAACTACAAAATCAACTTTAAGATGAATGAATCACCAGTACAGAAAATCCTTCTAAAAGTGGCTCAGCATTACTCAGACAG
This sequence comes from Perdix hodgsoniae, assembly GCA_035772895.1. Lineage (NCBI taxonomy): Eukaryota > Metazoa > Chordata > Aves > Galliformes > Phasianidae > Perdix > Perdix hodgsoniae. The sequence continues at coordinate 18,933,870 of JAPSGF010000006.1, forward strand.
CTCCTATTTAGAGAAGGTTCCTCTCCTATCAGCGCTCTTGTGCTCTTTTCATGCCCGCAAGAATGCAAACAGCAGAGTGGGATGCTGGGTTTTGTTACTGTGTTACTGAATAGGAATGGCCAAACTATTACTGGATCCCAGAAATACATATCAAGATTACACTGATTCTAGTGCAATTTCAGTTTTCAATAACATTTCATCAGTCACGATGCATGTTCTATGCAGAATATCATTAAAAACAAACAAACAAACAATATTTCTCCTTCTAAGCAGTTCCCTCAGAAGACCTGTTCTGTTGGGCCACAGTACAGGGTCAGCATTGAACTCTGCAGGGCAGTACAGCAGATTTGGGGTGCTGTGCCCACCAGTGACAGCTCCCAACAAGTCAGGTGCCACTGCAGTGCTTTGCTGGGAGATGGGAACTATACATGGGAGCTGTGCTGAACTGGGCCAAGCACTCAACATTTTTCAGTGTCCTTCTCATTCAGGGACTGGATGAGCCTGGTTTAGCTCCCAGCCACACAATAAAGTGCATCACGGAGAGTTGGGGAGCAACGGTGCCCCTTCCTCTACCTCAGCTCCTGCCTTGGGAGAATCTTGTGGAAAAGTGGTTTTGTGGCTGCTCTCTGCCAGCAGGACGGTACATTGCAGCTGCAACAAGGGCACGCATATGGTGCACACCTGATTCATCACAGTGGTCCAGAAACATAGCTCAGAAATGCACAAGCCTTTGAAATCATCAGTCATCTCATTTACGCTCACCCAGAACAGATTCTTGGCTGACTTCTTTCTTTCCTTAGCTGATACGGGTTTCTTTTGAAGATGAGAAGCAGGAAAGCTTGCCTTCAGGGACAGGCAGAGACACTCACAAATCAAAACACACGCACACATCATCCACCACCTCAGTGACCTCCAGTCTGCACTCTACAACACAACAGCTTATTGTCTGAACCTTTACTTCTCATCCCTTTCACAGATTCCCAGGAGCAATCTTTCCTCTTTCAGTGAGAAGTCCCACAGGACTCTATAGAGAAAACTAACAGGAGGAACAAACTGTTGCCACCAGTGCAGTGCAGGATTGCATTCAAGAGGAGCAGGTTGAGGACCTGACTTATTTGAGGTTTTGGTCCAGCATGCAACAAGAAGGGAGACAATCTAACGGTTACTGTGCAGGCCTTGGGCTTGGCAGACAGAGTTAATTCCCTACTGATCGCACCCTCCTCTTGTCCTTGAAGTCACCAGGAAATGTAAACAGTCTGTATTAACACACTGTTCAAACATACCCAGCAGAATGGCAACCTCTGCACAGCTAAACTCCCAAGGAAGGACACTGACAAAGGCATCACCTCTGAAATGATGAGATGCCAATCCAAAGTCTTTTCTCCAGCACTGGTGCTGAGCACCTCGCTCTGAGATGTGAACCCTGTTCTCATATGAAAAGCTGTCCATGGCATTCAGTTCTGAATACAGCTCAGCAAATATCCCAGTGCATTTCTCCTCTCTCAGCACTTCTTAACAGCTTATGCATTGCTTCTTCTCAGAGTAAGTCACCAGAAAGAAAGCTTCTCAGGAACGAACAACTTCAGGATTGCTACTTCTCCTCTAAGGCATTTACCTACAGCAGACGAAAGACCTGCAAAGTCTCTTGCCTGAGCTACTCCTGAGCTGCCAACTTCTGAACAGCTTCTAGCAATGGAGGAGGAAAGGTCTATGCACACTGCACAGTCTCCCCATCCAAACATGTGCTGCTGCCAAGGAAGCTAACGGGCCCATTTTGTCAAGTAACCATTTTGTCAAGACTGGCAATGCACTTGCAGGGATTCTCAAAATCCATTTCCACCTTTATTTCTAGTTCACCAAGTTCGGCCTGCAGCAAGGCACTCAGGCCAGCCCTGAGCTCCAGGGAGATCAGCTTGAAGCCCCTTCTGACTGTCTGGGGACATGGCTCCTACTGAACTGGGCAGCCAATGGCACAATCAAAGAGCACATCTGGAGTAAAGCTGCCACTGGTGCATTTTCTTGTCTGCTTTGCTCATGGGGAGCACAGTGTTCGTCCACTCTAACAAAATATGGCAGGCATCAATTAGTGGTTATAAAATGCTCTGAATTTTCACAAACCTTTGTAAGCGTTGAGAATTTTAATTGGCAGGACAGCCATGCCTGAGAATTCAGTGTATGGTCAGAAACAGACATGCTCTCCTACAGTCCTTCTCATCATAAAAGGTCTCATGGAACAAACATGTGCCTACACTAAGATTTTACCAATGGAGGAACCAGATCAAAGGTGCACACTGGCTGGCTCAGGCCCAGTCTCCTAATGTTGGGCCCAGTGCTCCATCCGCCCACCAGAGATTACTACACAGGGGACAAGTACTTCCCCAGAGGGACGGATATAGCACCAAGGGCAAAGAGCCTTTGAAGTTGTGCACCACAGCATAAAGTACAGCATGTGTATATTACATACTTAGCTCCATCCTTGTTTCTCTTGTCACAATGGCAGTAGTTTGTCAGGACAGTTATCTTCTGGTCAGCCTATTGCATTACTTCCTATGGAGATGCAGACAGAGACATGCATGCTACTCAGCAGTAGAAAAGTTTTGTTTCACATGGGCTGAAAGAATGTTTCTTATATCCAAATGACATTTCTGCATGCATCTGCATACTCACCAGATGCTGCCTCTGCTGTGCTCCATGCCTGAGTGTCATGCCATGTTTGCTCTGCGTAGCAGGCATATCATATGCACACAGTGACCTGGTACAAGAGCACATTCTGCAGGCTGAGTCTCAGGCCAAAACTCACCTACAAAACCTAAAAGTGTTGCTACTTCTTTGCAGTGAATTGGGCTTTCACTAGGAATTAACATAAGCTGCAGCGACTAATCTTATACTCGGGGCCCTTGCTTGTTTTCCTTTCACAGTTCAACCACTTTCTTCCTTAACACTGAAATGCTGAAGTCTTACATAGCATTCTGAGCATTATTCTCTGCTGGCTGTATTTCTCTATGCTCTAAGCCTCTAGCAAAATGCATGCAAAGGATAATGTCTGAACTTGTAATGCTTTTAACTAAAAAAATACTTTTAAAAACATAAAACATAAATTATTCATTCTTCTTTGTCCATTGTTTTGAGCACTGAGTCTTCTCCCAAGATTTTACACAGTTCATTCAGTCTCTGCTGCATTTTAGGAATTCCTGCAAGCTGGGACTCCAGTCTCTGTTTTTCCTCACTCAGTGACAAGCGGACGTCTGTGTTCAGCTGTTCAAAATGCCAACCTCCTTGTCCATCAAACTGCAGCAAGTGAGTGTGGTACTTCCTGCATTAGAAAATAATGCATCAGTAATGGTTCATTTCTGCACACCAGTTTGGATGTTTGTGTCTATTCTCAATGGTGTCTCTCAGGAAGCTGAATGCTGTCCAGTTCTGGATCACTGGGTCAGAGTCTCACAAGCTCTTCAGTGACTCATATACCTAGGACATTTCTTTGTGGGGGGTTTGGGCATCTCAAATCCAGTCACCAGGACTTCCCCAGGCCATCACCACTGGTGTCATTACACATATCTACCACATAATGCCTGATCAGCACTCCTCCCAGCTTCAGTCTGCTGCACATCCAAGCAGTCCCTTCTCTTCAGAACAAAGAAATGGAACACGTGCCCCAGATCATTATATTTATTTCTCTTTGCAAGAGGTGTCAGATCTCCTCAGAAGAAAATACATTTAGGCAAGCATGGTGCACCTGATGCTACTGATAAAACTGGTTTGTTCAACTTACACCTCAGTTTGTTCCCCTGCATTTTATAAGGTGGGATAAATAAACTTCCAGTCCTTAAATACTGCAAGAAGTCAAACTAAAAGTCTGTGCAAGTGTCACAGGTCTTTCAGTATCAGGGTGTGTGCACTACAAATATTCAAAGGTGTACGTGTGTGTGGGGTTTGCCAAGACCTGACAAGACATTTATCAGGAGGTGCAAGAGGAAGAGCAGAGAGCTCCCTCAGAGCTGCTGTTACAACTGTGCAATTTATCACTGTAAATTATAGAAGATGAAACGCATCATAAAAAAGCAATTATAAATCTCATGTGGGGAATGTGACAGTTTAATAAACTAATAGCTTATGACATGAGGTTCAAACAATAATCAGCTCCAGGCTTACACTCACCACTTCTCGGATATTAATCTTTGAGACATGAAATACTTAATGTCTTTTTTTTTCCCCATTAAAAAATAACAATAATAATAAAATCAGGAAGCCAAGATAGCTGACTAAGACATCTAATTGTGCTGCTCCAGGAAGGCAGCCAATATTTTGAATGAAAGAGCAAATATTTCATGGTATAGTCTTAAGGAGTGAGCAGCATGTGACCCCTATACAGTGCAGTCTCTATGAAAGCATATCTGAATGAAAGACATTTGATCCTTATTTCTGAATACTCAGAACTTGTTCTTCTCAACAACAAGGCCATCACATCCCACCTAACCACCTGCTTTTATCAGTTCCTGCTCCCTGCAAATCATCAGATTTCCAATAATTTCAGTAACACTGTAGAGGCTACCAGACCAATCCCAAACCTTTCTGAACAGCAAGTACTAGGAAATAAGAAATGTCCATGGAAATCTGAACTCCAAAATTTGTCTCAGCAGTTCTTTTGCAGATTTTCCCTATGCATTATCACTGTTTGTAGGTGGGGTACTCTCAAATACTTGTCTTCTTGAGCAGTGGTTTTCAAATAATCCCAGCCTCCGCCATCACTGTCTCCACAGAGGAAGAATGAATGCTCAGAAAAGTTTTTCAGAGAAGCAGACACTGCTACAATTTTCTTTCTTTAAGGTGACAAATTGATAATGGATTTTTTTGTCACCGGCTTAAAAAAGCAAACAATGTGATAATGGACACCAAGGACTTGAGTACCAATAGTCTCAGCTGATGTCAGCTTACACCCCAGTATCTCCGCTTTCCCTTCAAAGTATTTGGTTGTTTTAGGAATTCACCAGCTAAATTTCCTTCGAGGGACTCCATATTAAATACTACCTCACTAGAACATATTTCTTACATTTCTCTTTTTACTATAAAATCACATTTTGAAAGCTCACGGGCCCTGCAGATACAGAACACTGCTGAAGTTAAACCAGTGGATGTATCAATTCCTGTATCAATGAAAAAACAAAGAGCAGGTGAACCACTACTTGCCATGTTTCCCATCTTCTCCCAAGCACTGGTAAGCTTCCCCAGGCCAGCTGATGTACCTTGTCATCTTTAAGGAATAATCTGGTGATGAGTGTTGTGGCTGTGGTGTAGTGGACTAATTAACTGCCTTTCGGCTACCTACGTGTTGCCATTCATAGTTAATTACTGGCACAAACTAAAAAAAAATGAGAGGGAGGGGTAAATGTGTCTCAAATAGTGAAAAGAAATGAATGCTAAATGCATTTACATTGTTATTATTTTAAACAGATTATCTTACAAAGTGCAGTAGATATTGATTAAACAACTGCCCTAACACAGAACAAAGGCCAACCCATGTCTGTCAGAAAGCTGAAAGCAAGGCCCTTCATAAATTCCTGGCCATACTTACCAAAGAGAAGGTCTGTGTGTTATAGAAAGCAGGGATATCCCGGCAGCTTTTGCAGCTTGGAATATCTTTCCTTCAACATCAATGCTTACAGCACTCGTGCATTCATCCAGCAGTGCATATTTTGGCCTTTCAAAAGTAAAAAAAAGACATAAGTCATCTATGTTTTGGACAGTATTCCTACACATTTAGTTGAGAGAACAGTAGAAAGTAGATGTTTTTGCAGGAAAGCTGTCTCTCATCTGCAGCTGGAAGCCAGCTAGCACCATCAGGTACAGACGTGGCTTCCAGGAAAAATGTGTTTTATTTCCTGGTCCATCTGAGCACACAGTGCTCTAACTCCTGTGTCCCAGTTTGACCTGGTATTACTCTGTTCTGTCAACAGGCCATGCAGTAACTACAGCCAGCTCAGAGAGTCTCTATTCACTGCTGTGTACTGACTGCCTTTGCAAGGTTTCCAGTCCTAAAAATAAAATAAAACCTGGAGTTTGGCTTTCCAACTCTCACAAGCTCTAAAGCAGACAACCAGTTTTCTGCAATACTTGTAGGACAGATGCAGGGATGATATTTGTGCCTGATTAGATAAAGAAAGGAACATTCACAGAATGTAATGCCACATTGCTAAAAGCAAAGTTTAAGTAAGAAGCATTACCCAAGCTACAGGCTGAACTTGCATGAATAAATGACAAAGTATGCAGTCCTATGAAACAGTCTAGAAGTACTGCATGTTGTATAGAAATTACAGGCTACTACTGCTCAAACTACTGGAGCAAACCTCCAAAACTCCTCCTCATTTTCAGATATTACTTAAATAACAAATCAAAATGCTTACTTATGATAAAACATACGAGCCATGCCCATCCTTTGTTTTTCTCCTCCTGATAAGACATCTTTCCAATCCATGACGGCATCCCAGCCTTATAAAAAAATGCAAACAAAGCATGTCAGGACAACATAGGTTTATGATGAAAATACACCTTCACTTGCAACATCTCTGCATCCCACAACTAAAGTCATAATGTTCAGGGTTCTGAATCACATCTTCTGAAACACTCCAATGCCTTTCCAGTGGCACTTGGAAAGAAGTCCCAAATACCACGTCAGTGTTGAAAGCAGAGTTTAGACTCTCACAGTTAAAAAACTTTACTTACCATCTCTGTGAACAGACATCACGAACATGTATAACTAACCATTTTTCTGCCACGCTTTTGCTATTCCTTCTTGAAATGCACGAGTGGAAATTCAAAACAAATTCAGCATATGAAAGGAAATAAATGTAAAAAACATAAGCAACAGTGTCAGATTAGAATGCATATTGTCTGGCTCCTTTCACTGCTGTGAGTCAGCAAACTTTGCAGGAGCACAGACACAGACACATGCATTCTCTGTGCCCAGACAAGCAGCCAACATACAAAGCAGTGCACACAGACAGGAGCATTTTGCATACAAACTTCCTGATATTTTGTATTTAGAAGTGACCCACAGCTGTTACAACACTGAATATTCTTATTTAATATTCTGCATGGCCTCTAAATGACTTTTTTCTTCATCTCTTTCAGACACATGCAACAGGATGGTGAGGAGCTTTACCTGTGATGTTACAGTGGACTTGTGTTTCTATGAGTATTATGGCATGGCTCATTTCAGCTCATGAAAAACTATCTTCAAATACCAAATTACAGCATTAGAAGTAAGTTTCTGGTTAATCCAGATAGACAGAATAGCAAAATAGCAAGTAAGGGGAGTTTTGAAATGGGAGAGTGGGGACACAGAGAAAATCTGGTGAGACATTTCTCTCACTTATCATCTATTCATGAGAAAATTGGCCAAAGGCCAAGTGAAGAACATGACATTTTTCCCAATCAGCTCAGAAGCACTGTAACTAATAAATGAACAATGCAAACAAAACCTCTGTTCTGAAAACAAACAGTTGCCAGAAAACACTATGAGCAAAGTCAAGCAAGCAGGGAAATGATCATCCCTCTGTACTCAGCACTGGTGAGGCTGCACCTCAAGTGCTGTGTTCAGTTGTGGGCCCCTCATTACAAGAAAGACAGAGGCCCTGGAGCGTGTCCAGAGAAGGGCAACAAAGCTGGTGAGGGGTCTGGAGCATAGGTGTGATGGGGAGTGGTTGATGGAACTGGAGTGATCTGGTCTGCAGAAGAGGAGGCACGTGCAGTGCTTTCTGCCAGCTGGCTCCAAGTAGAGATGAGGCTGTGTAATGGTCATCACTCTGACCAGTTCTGAGATGGGAAAGATACACAGAAGCTGTGTGTGATGATCAGTCCTGATACTGGGACCACACAGAAAGCTGCAGTGCTGCTCCACCAGAGCTTCCAAAGAAAGATTATAAAATGCCTGGAGCACTCCTTTTTGATAAGCGCAAGAGGCGAGAGAAATGTCCTTCATGAAAGCCATAGAAATAGTTACACTTCCAAAGGCAATGCGCATGCTACTGTTTATACTTTCTTGTTTTAAAGCTGATAAAACAGATGAGCTCCAGGGCTGCGTTGAGATAGAAGCTCTGGATTTCAGCAAGGGTGTGGGTGGGTGTGCATGTGTGCACGTGCCCATGGAAGCAGCACCCGTGTTCTGATCAGCTGGTTTATGAAGGATTAGTAAGAGACAAAAATAGAATGAGGTTCAGGAAAGGGACACAAAATGGAAAGGAAATATCACTTGTCAGCAGTCATTCTATTCTTTCCTCTGAAGGGGTAAGATCTAGCCTCAGTTCACCAGGATACAACGGTCAGATCTGTGGTCCCTTCAGCTTATGTTCTACTTTAATATTAGCAGTGCATCCTGCCTCCTCCTACCTAGCTCCCTCCCTCAGCTTTCCTATTCACCACTTGGAATGTCTTAGACAATAGATAAGGAAGGCTCCACTTTAGTATTATCCCTTTGCAGTTCTAAAAATGGTTTTCTAATATCTGGACAATTTCCTCTGAACAATTAGAAATCTAACAATAAACCAGCTCCCTGTGGTGCATTAACAGCAATGCATCTGCTTGTTTCTCTTTTCTTTCTGCAGGTCAGTAAAGAACCTCAGTGTTCTGGAAGTATCAGCCAAGTCAGGGGCTTTCATCACCCGCAGCTACATCCATATTACAAATGAAGAAAAGAAATGGCTTGACTATGAATGCAGCACAAATCTCTAAGGAAGTACAAATGTAATCCTGGCATTCCGCACCCAAATTCCTCACCCAGCTTCTTGGTACACACAGCTTTCGATTGCATGCAAGATGATGCTTGGTTGATGCCTCAGAAATGCCTTCTGCAACCAGTAAGACAAGAGCATGTGCAGTGTGCTGGGCAGAGGAACAGCACTAGAAACAGATACTGCTGTCAGTAGAAATTAGTGATCGCCTCGTGATAGCAGCAGCTCATTTTCTTGCATGGTTTCTTTTATAATTCCTTTTCCTCAATTCTCTTAAGAAAAAAAAAAAGGTTACACTTGGGTTCTGTAATGCTATGCAACCAGTGCCCTCATGCATCCCTGCACCTACATGCAAGATCAATCAGCTGCCAAAAAATAGCAGTGTAGAAGTTCCTTTTCCTGAGCTATCATTTGGAAAAAGCTCATTAGATATGGACTGGAGGATTGCAGAATCATAGGAGAAAGAAACTGCAGCCAAGGAGGCTGCCCCAATGAGTTTCTGAACATGGAGCCTCTCTCACTGTACGTGTCCCCAGGCAGCTGTCAACAGGAAGGCAGCCCTGGTGCTGTGTGGGGTGAACATAAAAAAGGGAAATCCTGAGCTGAGGAAGGCACGAGACAATCAATTGCATGAGCCCAGCTCAATGTGGCACTGCAGGGATTTGTGGCTCTTCAGAGCAAATGGAAAAGCTGGTGAGCATGCCAGTTACTGTCAGTGCCATTAACAAAAGCAAATCCAGGGCTAAAATGACCCAATGTAAAAATCTCAGAAAATCTATCTGTCATGTGTTTATACGTGGCTTAGCAGGAGGGTTCCTTGGACAAGACCCAAACTTGTGACAAATATGCACAATAATGAGCAATAATTATAATCTGGGGTGCTGAGAAACCATAAACAGGTTGAACTTGTTCAGTACTGTCATCAGCCCTAAACAGACAGGCCTGGCCCTGCATGCAGCAACGCTGCCTCACGCACTCGTGGCTTGTCTCATGTGACAGGCTACCAGGCACCCATGGCTCCCATGCTAGTGACATGTGCTAAGTATACAGGGGTTTGTAGAGCAGGTCAACAAAGGAGCCATTCTATGCATATCCATGTACATCTCCATACTGCTCCTCAGGTTTCTGGATGTGCATTTGCCACCCACGCTGCATACAATCTTACTTGTTATCCTCATGTTGCATGCAATTATTGTGCTGCTATAGCTAGCAATGTTGTAGGTGTTGATGGGGGACCTCAGTGATAGCATTACTAAGTAGCGTTAGCATCATGCACAAAAGCTTCTTCATGCTGCCTCACTGCACCAAGTACTGTACACTGTAATCCTAAATCATTGTCACTCTCTTCAGCTTATGCCAAGTTTGCTGTGTTTCAGATGAGAACAAGGTTAAGGAGAGCAGATTTGTTGCTGGTGCGTGATGGTAAGCAATGCAATGGCATTCCCCAAACACTGCTACGGGATGCTGCAGGAAGGGAACTCTGCTCCAGCTGCAAGGGGTGCTGCTGCCATGGGAGCTGTGCTAGGGCTTGGGCTCAGCAGCAACAGGAGAGATGGTGTTGGGGTGGGTAACTTGTTTGGAGGTTTGGAGGTGTATCCTGCTGCTACTGACAATTTTTTTCATAACAGTAACATAGAAGCTGAATACTCAATTGGACTACTTATTAACTATTCTAATTACTTTTAACTTGGTCAAACCTTATTGCCACAAAAAGAGGAATCTCTGCCATTGGCAGCAATAATAGCAGGCTTTTTTGGCCCCTCTACCCTTGGATCTGGATGACCCTTGAACTGATGCAAAGTGCAAGTAACTCAGCCAAAGACAATAAAGTTTGGCCAGGACAAACAGATTTGGAGCCACAGCTGCATACTCCCAGCTCCATCTGTCTTTCCATAGCCGCCCACAGGGAGCAGACTTACACAAAGCTATAAAGTGCCACATTATATGTGCAAGGCATTCATGATCAATTAGGGCAAGAAGGCCATGCCTCAAGGAGCCAGCTGGCGGCAGAGGCACAGCACCGCAGGGATGGGTGAAAGGGAGTACAGGCTATAGAGATGAAGAGGATCTACAGCAAAAATACAAGAATAACAACATTTTGTTTCTATAACGAGATGATTGGCAGATGAGAGCTTTATCCCTGGAGTGATTTATGGAAACTGTCTGAAACAGCACTAACAAATCACACACACACAAGAATCTGAACAATTAAAATTGGTTTTGTTGCTGCTTTTTTTTTTTTCAGATGCTGTACGTTTACAAAATATGTATACAAGTAGAAATTTGCTTAGAATTTTTCAGCACAGCTTTGTCTATTGGAAAATGTCATTTCTTTTTGTTAACTATCAAAGCAGTTTGCAAAAAGAATGAGACAATTCCGGGCAAGTCCCTTGTTCTATAAGTTTTACATAGGACTTTTCATTATTTTGCAAACAAAACTTCCAGTTCTTAGTGGAAACCATTCTAGTTTAAAAATCTAATTTTAAGTAAAAGAGTAAAATAATAGATAATAAAAATAAAACATTCAGCTATGCATGAACAAAATGTCAGTTTCAAGAAGCATTTCTCTGGCTTGCTGGTTCAAAAATAAGGATATGAGTCTTTGAACCAAAGTAGGGGAGCTCTGAAGAATATGTAAGTATATCAAATCCATGCAACATGTCACTTCATGTCACAGATTTCCTTCTCCTCCTAATGCCCAAGGAGAAAAGAGACTAAGTAAGTATATTATAGTCCTAAAAACGTCCTGGTATGTAGTAATCTGTCCCTTGTTTTCCGGCTTTGCCCACTTGTGCCGTTTTAGATTAAAGTCTGTAAGACACTCTTTGTAACATTTGTTTCTGCCAAACACTACACAGTGTTCCTTTATCCTCATCTGAGTCAAGACCCCATACAGTTTCCAGAGCCCTCAATACTTTTTTTTACTCACTTTTAGCTCACTTCCTAAGTCTCACTTGTGCAGTTAGACAAACAGAATAGCAAGGATGGGATCAGCAATAAAACTAGATTACTGTCTTTTGGCACAGAAAGTGGAGCTAGACTGATCCAAACCTGGGTTTTCAGTTTGGCAATGCAGAACACCAACCCAGGCAACAGCATCTTAGAGGTGAAGCACAGTAACTGCCTCATCATCAGTGACACACTCCATCTGCAAGGCTATAAACCACAATGATGCACATTCAGAGACCGCTGGGGATGGATATGGTTTTGGCTGCTGAGGGTCATATTCTGTTCAGTCCATTCTGCAAGTACCAACAGGCTATGAATGTACACTCCACAGTGGCTTCCTGCCACTTACAACTTAACTGCTTCTCCTTTTCCAGCTCCCTATTCCAAAACATCTGCTCATTCTTCTGCAGACTGCACACTTGCCTTAGAGACTTAAATGACTCAGGGATACTAACAGTAATACTTTTAACAGTACAGACCTCCTCTGCAATTGTTCAATCACTGAGTTTAGCTCCCTGACCCCTCTTTTTAATGCTCATTGTCATAGCATCAGGTTCAGGTCTCAATGAACTAGAACACTGACATTTTTACATTCTATTGTATCCTGGGGGTCAGCAGCCAGTAGAACATTCTTAGCTAAGAAGCATTAATCCATGAATCCTCTTCTTAAGGCAAACAACATTGAGAACGTATTGACAACTTAAATGGCAAGTGGTAGATGGTAAAGCTTTGCTGTCAGTCAGTGTCACTTGGTTATTGTTAACTTGTTTACACTGGTGTGGTTGTTGCTGCTAATGTTAATGGAGGGAGGTAAAGGTCAGCCTCACTAATACATACACCCAAGGAAGGGATTTTGTAAAAGTTTTTATAATAATATGCAATTTACCTCCTTCTCTCTGAACTATGTGGTACAGATGAACCACATGCAGGATACACTCCAGATCTTGATCCTGGTAACCTTTCTCATGCATGTCTTCCACGGAATCGGGATAGATGACCTGATCACGCAGTGTTCCAATGGACATGTAGGGTCTGCAAAGCAATACAGAGAAACCAGTCATTTAGAGCTGACTCCAAAAGAGTGTATCTTATTGAGGATCTATGAGCAGAGTACAATACTTTAAATACCATGATGCTAAAACTGGATTCATCTGCAGATACACTGTGGGTGAATGTTTTTCTAAACTTATCTTAGGGACAGTGTATTGTTTACATAACAGTTGATTACAAAACACTAACATGGGTATTATTACTATGAAAACAAAATAACAGAACAAACATCCATTTCACAGCCCACTCTGAGTGTTTTTACTGGGAATAAGAAGCAGCTTCTGAACTACCACATCCCCTGACCAGCTAATCTCATCCCCCATACTAAAATAAGCTGTCCCCACCCTGGAGCCAGGGTTGACTGTCATGAGCTGTCCACAGGTCCTAAAAATTCTCCTAGCCTCTACACAAAGTCATTTCAAAGAACAGTTTTACAATAGTCTAGATGCTAGCAGGCCATCCAGGCACCCTAAGACAGCAGCTGCCTCCCACCCATGCATGCCACTGCACAGAGAGCCTCACTCAAGTGCCAACAAAGCATAGGTTGGATCTTCAACACAGTGAGTTTTTACTTATTTCCTAATTACTGGGAACAAATAAATGTCAACAGTATGTGTGGGAATAGCTCTATTTACTCCAAGTGATACCAATCCAGCATCTGCAAAGGCCAGACCATTATACATAGAGGCCTCATGTTGATAATTCCCATTTCTGACTTGCCTCATCCAACCAAATAGTCAGTGACTTTATCAACCACATTGATGCTGTGCGAAGACTAGACTTAGTAAGGACTCACTAGGCAGTCCTGGAGCTGAATTTACTGAAGCAGTGAGATGCTTTAGGGTCAAAATTTGGGTTAGCACAGGGAAATTTAATGCACCCTAAAGAACCTTGGTTTATGGACTTTGATGGATCATTTGAGAAATAGGGCCAAAGACTGCTGGTCACAGGGTTATCTAGTTCTTGCAAACTGGAAACAACCTGAGGACGATCTGTAGGATTTTGAGTTCAGAGGTGAATGTAAGAGCTAGACAGTCAAGCTCAAGACCCTGACCTGCTTGTTGAGCCAGGAGTTACACTAACTCCCTCATGGTTCATCTGCCAAAACAATATTTGTCTTAGTAAAGCTCTGGCAATGCCAGGGGCTGATAACACAGAGGAGCAGCTAACACTAGGCCAGCAATAAGGAGTCTTTCAGGCAGCTTACTCTTGCCAAAGAGAACAGCTTGTTGTTTGTGCTGCTCACAACCACATTGGTCTGTACCCACCTGTAGTTACACTACTTTCACCACCAGCTAGGTGAAGGTGGGAAGAGTAGTGGATCTAACTGCTCACAAACATCTGGTCATCTCCCTGCTATTGGCAGCATGGAGCAAAACCAGAACCACAGCTCAGATAAAAGCACTTCTGCTCCTTTTTGTTCATCATGAGCAGTGAACCGTTTACTTTAACAGGGTTGTTGCAAAACCTTAACTCTAAACATTATGTAATTTCATGAAATAATGATAAATTACGTTTCCACAGAGCTCTTAAATTAAATAAATAAATAAAATCTGCAAAGGTCTTTATTAATTGTGTATGTAGAAATCACTTCAACTGTGCCAGACTGCTGCCATCTCTGGGACAGAAGATAGCAACTCCACCTAGGCTAAGAAAAATTTAGCTGAGGATGTGCATAAGACTATGCAATTTAGGTGAAGCTGCAAGCGAGAGCAAGAAGAGTTATGTGTCATATAATTTGTCTGGGGATTAATACCTTACTCTTCTGAAGTATGATTCTATAATCACTAGCAGCTCTGAGATTTAACCTACAGCAAAAGCAGGAAGGCAAAGCTCAAAAACACCACATGAGGCCTCCTGTTCCCATGCTGAGTCACCTGCACCACTTCCTGGTACAACTGGATTTTCCTTGTGGTCTCCTATCTGAACGCACCAGTTAATATCAAGCTCACCTCTCTCTGCCTAGTTTGTAAAAAGAAACAAAAAGCCCAGCCTGCAGTATTATAGTGAAATCCTTCAATTAATAAGTAGCAGAAAGGAAAAATGGTTTCAGGTTATGGGTCTGTCCCAGGACATGAGAAAGTTCTGCTTTCTCCATCTCAGAAGGAGCCATTCTTGTCCCTGAGGGCACAATTCATCTTGCTTGGCATAAAGTCTAGGGCTTCAGCTCTTGCCAAAACAGAGGGCCTCCCCTGTGGTTGATTTATTGCATTTACTTTAGGGTGGGAATGGATTTCCTCCTGGAGTTGTCTTTGCCGCTCAGTAAGGGGCAATGCACAGACAATGAAGTTAGCCAGCTTCTGAAGGGCCAAACCTTGATGAGCTTTCTTTCACACTAAGCCACACTTACATACTCATAACCTGGCTTACTGAAGACAGTAACCTCTTCATCTACCATGCGTGCCACATAGACAAACACACTAAAACCTGTTAAATATCAGAGGTTATTGCAACAGAGTCTACATGTGTTTGATAGCTAGACATTAGGCAGCAAGTAGTCTGAGAAGCTGGATACATAAAATATGAAATCTTGTCTTTGCCAGCTAGCTCCTTGTTAAAAGATGGCATTCATTACATTTTTAGCAGTTCAAACAACAAAACCAGTCTTTTTGTCCTGAAGTTAGACTCTAATTTAACTGGTCATAATTGATTTCTTATGAAGTTTTTGCTTCCAGACAGTGTCTGGGCGTCTGGCTGGAAGAAAGCAAATTCTGTGCTGTGTGGGTCATACATCTCTGACAGTAATAGCTCTGCAATTATTATCATTCTTTCCCTGCTTTCTGACAAGAGAGTTGGTTTTAGAGAGTATTTAAGACCAGTGACTTTTTTCTTTTTTTTTTTTTTTTTAACTTTAATATCAAACATCCAGAACGCTAAGCAAATGTACAGATTCTTACCTAATTTTCTGGAATTTCATGGCATTTATTGGTATTTTCAGCTCTTACAAACCAATATTTTCAGGCTAAGTTTGATGTCTGTATTGTATCACCAGTTCCTGTACGGCGCACTTAGTGCTTCACTTTGTAGAGCTGTAACTTCATCTTGCTATTCACAAGCTGTCATCCCCAAGGTTTAGGAGTTCTCCCTTGCAGTGCAGGCTTTAAAGAAAGATGATACCAACACATGCTGCAGTCTGAAGCCTGTGATGTGGACAGTTCCCCAGTGCCCTGTTGATGCATTACATTGTATACAACACGGGCAAAACATTAGAGAAATCACTTGGGAGGAAGGGCAAGTGTTGCAGTTGATACCATCTCTTTATTGCTGATAGCTTTGGTGGAGGGAAACCAGGGGCAGGTGGTATGAAACAGACTGGAGCACATAGCAGACACTTGTCTTTCAGAAACACAGGATAACTGACACATAGGAGATGTTAGGCAACACCAATTCAAAGGGATGGTAGATTAATGTTGCTCACTGAAAACGGGCAGTACTGGTGTCTGTTAAGTCATTGATGCCTTAGAAAAACAGAGGGCTTCACTTTTTGGGTACCGAATTAAGGAAGATGTCTTGCTTTGATGCCAAGAAATTTCCCAATTTTGAACAAGCCAAATCCATGTGTAACACTTACAAATATTTCCTGAATGTATTTAAAGGTTTTTTGATCTTCTAAGCATATAAACTGTGTTAAAAGAACCAATTACCTGTTCTGACATCCAGTGCATTTTAAAGAATTATATCAACTAATCAAAATTGCCCAGAGAGGTTGTGGATGCCCCATCCCTGGAGGTATTCAAGGCCAGGCTGGATGTGGCTCTGGGCAGTCTAGTGGTGGTCACCCTGCCCAAGGTGGAACAGTTGAAACTAGATGATCTTTGAGGTCTTTTTCATCCCAGGACATTCTATGAATCTATGAATACACACTTTGAGAGCCTCTAAAGCAATCTGAATGGGTCAGAATCCTAATTAGAAGCACTGAAATAAACAAGAGACTGAAAATACATCTGAATTAAGTGGTTGGTGTCAGAAGTTAAGGGAGATTAGCCCAGGGAACTGCTCCCAGGTACAGTCTGAAGGGCTCCTTGTCTTCGTTGGCATAGGCTGTGATTAACATTTCATCCATGGAAGCTGAAGTCTAAAAATACGAGGCCTGTGATTCTGAAACCCAACTCCATGCCTCCAAAGCAGGATTCGACTTGTCATTTGCTGTCCAAGTATGTTTGCAGTTATTACTACACTACTGTTCTCTCAGACAGCCAAAATGACATGAGAAAAGACTAATCCTCTAGAAAATGAGGTGTGACGCAACTATAAACTTTTGACCAACCTATCTTTAATGTTTCTGTTTCTGGCTGACAAGGTGTGTATTTAATATAACCAAGAAAGAGAGAGAGGGGGAAATGCACCTAAGATTCTCCATTATAGATAAATTACAGGTTGGATTTTCAAATAAGACTGGGATCGTTTCCAAATGCCAGCTATGACATCTGAAGCAAAACATACTCCAAATTTAGGAACATTTATTCAAGAAGCTGGAGCCCAAGTTCCAGCCACAGAGGTGCCCTCCTAGAAAAACTGAAAGATCATCATGAGCACTACAGAAACTCCAGTCATGAAAGCATAGCTCACACCTACAGATGTGCCTAAATGCCCTCAAAATCCCCAGAAGGGATTTTGCCCAGCAAGGACAATGGAAGCAACAGTTTCAAATTGAGCACAAACCACAGTGGCTACTAAGCATGCAAGATGAGGGTATGCACTCTAAGCTAATGGTCAGCAAACCTCTCCTAAGAATTGGGTTCAGACAAAGTTCTCAGTTTCCAGGGGATCATTTTTCCATTTTTCTAGGCTAGTATCCAGGTCAAAGAGAAGTCAAAGGGAAGGGCACTTTCTGATCTTCCCACTAAAACAAAGAAACTGCTGCTTAGAGATAGCAATTGTGTCCAAAAGGAGAGTAATCAGAAAGAGCCTGATTATATACTATACTGGTCAGACTCCTCAACTGGAAGGAAGGAGACTTCAGCACCAGTCCTCATACCATACATTATTTATGTTGTTTCTTTTCAATCCAGAGCTCTCTAATCTAATATACAGTAGTAACTCCTTCTGTAACACTGTATAAGCACATTGAAGGGGGTTCTAATTTTATTTACGTGCCTGCTCCCAGGAGAGGACTTGTTATAGACAAAGAAGTTAAACATTTAGTTCCCAGTCTGGCACCTACATGTCAGCAGAGCTCAGACATATACCCGGAGATTCCCATGGATTAACTCTAGGTGGCTCTCTATACCTACTACATAAGTTTCCTGGATAATTTTCAAAAAGCCCTACATCTCTTCTGGACTGCCAAGGGCATCCACGTGTATTTAAAACTTTCTTTCCCCTTGCTATAGCCAAGCATCTAATTTTTAGGTGCTGGAATACCATAGTTGGAATGACCTCAGTAGAACTCCAGCTCTTGCCATACTCCTGATGTAGGTTAAGAGGAAAAACTCCACAGTTTCAAAAGCAGCAAAACTTAGTGGTGGTAATGCCCAAGAAATTCCAAGTTTCACTAAGAAAAGGGATCCAGATTCCTGATAGTTTTTGGTGACATTAACAAAATAAACAGCAAAGAAGCAATGAAAGCACCATCACCACCTCTTTAAATAGTGAATGTGCATTAAGTTATCTGATGGTTTGTACCCACTACTTTCTCACACAGAAGGTGATAACACTGTGGACTTACAGTAGAGAGAATAAATAATATAATAGCTTGCAAATGTTCAAAAAAGCAACAGCATCAGTTTATTGCACTGTATCTAGTTCAAGGGATTTTCGGGCCAGCTATGGTTTCAGCAACCCTTCTAAAGATGTAAATAATTGATCTCTCTTTAAAATACTCTACAGTTAACTTTCCTCCCCACTCATACAGAACTACCCATGAACATCCGCTAAATATTTCAGATGGATCAGTTACCAGAGCAGAGTGTAACCAGCCCATAGCCATTAACACAGTTCATGGGAAATGAAGTGCTCAGAAGAAAAGATTAATTCTCAATCCACATAATTAGAATCAAAGGCTGGAAACAATCACACTAGTCACTTTATGGCTTCTACTGCAAAGAAAAAAGTATATCTCCAAGAAAATAATCTGGGAAGAAATAATAAACTGATAGATAAGCCTTTAACTTAAAGCATTATTCATGCTCAGACACCATCTCATCTCATGATTTACTTATTCATCACTACTAAATACTTACAATATAACTAGAAGTGGTCAGATGACAACTTAATCTTAAAAGATTAAGATGCCATCTTCTAAGATTAAGGTGAACAATTCACAAAATTATTTTCTTCTTAACTCTATTTGTATTTTGTGATAGACAGAGAGAACAAAAGAACACATGTATAATTAAAAATAAAAAATAAAAACTAATCAATTGAAAAAATTGGTTATTAAATAAATATGAAAATAAAAAAATAATAATAATAAAACCCTAAAGCTTACATAATTTGTCCAAACAATGAGCAGCTATGCAATCTGAAATAATTACACTCCCTGCAACGAATCAAATCAACCAGCCAGCCAAATGAAAGAAAAATGTTTGCAGGCCCAGTCTTTCTATGTCATCCTCGTGATAAAAGGATCAACTGGAAGAGATCAATAAATTGAAGAGAGAACATAAAGCTATTCTGGACACAAGTCTGGCTTCCCAGTTCCGCCAGGCATACTCAACCCAAGAGACGTTTCCAGTCTTCATCACAGCAGTGTAACACAGTGGGGGAGGCAGTTTTCCTCTTTCAGAAAAAATCCAGATTATTCATGGTTTTGCATATCAGAAGCAATATCGTATTTCAGAGAGAAGAGGAAGTGCAGACAGTGAGGCAGCAACATCAGGTGCTGCTTTTACTATGACTTTCTCCAATGCTTAGCTGTGCCATTGTTTGTTCCATGCAGTGGAACATAGGTATGCAAGCAGTACCAAAGCAACACCACGTCTCCAACGAGACACCTGCCTACAGATAGGAAGTCACACACTGCACTGACTTTGCTCTCTAATCCTCTGCAAAACACTTTTGCTTTACACACACCAGAACATAACACAGAGACACACTGCGTGTGTGGATATAAGGAACGTTTAGCACCCACTACAGCCCTTTTATAAGCATTACAGATACCTGAAGAAGCCTCACATATGCTGCAGTAATCTTTAGCAGAAATTAAAATTGATCATTAATGTAAAACTATAGGCAGAAGTGTGGAAAAGCCTTCCCTATCTGGAAATACATGCTTCCACCTAACCTAAGTTATTATTTCTGCTCAGCTTCAGAAACCCACCTGCTACATGCTCCCATAAGGCTATCATATGATGGCTCAGAAACAAACAACTGAAAACACAGTGCTCTGGACTGCTCAACTGTATTTCCAGAACAGGCTCATCTTGCTTAGAAGTTACTTATCCAAGTCTGAGTTAGTCACTCCAGGCTCTCCTCGTGGTGAACCGGTGCCTCCAGAAGGTCTCATGTCTTCGATGTTTGCCCTAGGACACGGGTCAACAGCTGCAATGGACTGAACCAGAAAACTGCTGTACATTGAGGAGTTCATAAACTTTATAACAGCTAATCTGAGTGGGCATAGTCTTCGGCCATGTTGCAAGTTGGCCCTCAGGCCCATGCTGCACTGCACTTATCACTTGGCGGTTGCACAGATTTAGTTGGCTAATCATAACACACAAACCTGTCTGCAGCTCCCACTTGGCATCAGCAATCACACCACCTGCATGTCCTTGTCTTTATCTTGAAGTGAAGTAGCATGTTCTCATGCCAACATCCTTCTGCTTGACAGTGGAAATGATAAAGAGAATTGTTTATTTATAAGACAGTCCTATCAGAGCTCTAGAGAACCTTAGCACAGATAGGATCATTGCAGCATGTGCTGCGTAACTCTGGGTTCCAAGCAACTGGAGAGACAGTGGTCACTAAAATGATTAGGAGACTGGAGAACCTCACATACACAGAAAAGCTGAGAAAGCTGGGGCTAGAAAAGAAAAGGGGATCTTACCAATGGGAATCTTGGGAATCTTATCAATGCATAGAAATACCTGAACAGAGATAGTAAAGAGGACTGGAGCCAGGCTCTTTTCAGTGGTACACAGTGCCATGACAAGAGCTCACGGGCACACACTGGAACACAGAAGGTTCCCTCTGAAAACCAAGCAGCACTTCTGTGCTATGCAGATGGCTGAGCACTGGCACAGCTGTCTGAAGGCTGTGGATCTCCTCACTAGAGATCTCCACAAGCTGCCTGGCCACAGTCCTTGGCACCTTGCTTCAAGGGTCCGTGCTGGGGCAGGGGCTGGGCAGAGGGGCACAGGGGGCACTGCCAGCCTCAACCATCCTGTGTTTCTACAATTATCTATGCTATCAACTTACTCATTCTATTATCAATTAAAAGAATTTTAATTGATGTCTAACAGAAAGCCTTTGGATGGCTTTCTTACTGGGCTGACAGTCAGCTTTCACCGGTGCACTGCAGCAGTGAATCATCTTTTGTAGGTAGATAGTTCTGTTAACAAGCTCACATAAGGTTGTCTAACTTTGTGCTTAAATGAACTTAGACAAATTCTACCTTTAGTGTATAAGTTCACTGGTGTTTTTTAACTTGTTGGGGCGGAGGAATTGAACACTTGTGTCCAAAACAGCTCATATTTCTCCCTCTGGAAAGTGGATCATTGTTAGTGAACACGGCCTTGTCTCCAAGGGAATGTAGAACAGAATCACCACCACTTTGAATAAAACTTTATTTATCTTGGAAACCAAAGTGAACTGGAGGAACAGAAGGTGACATCCTTAGGCCTGCAAGAGAAGACCCTAAGAAAGGTATCTGAGCAAGCATCTCATGGAGTGGCTGGGAGATGGCTGAAGGTCCAGTTCACCTTGGAACTGGAACACAGTTCTGAATCCTGGACACAGGAACAGGTAAAAAGCAGCGCCTATGCATGGGAAGAAGTATCGCCTTCTCCTCAAGAGGGAGCTGTTGGCTACATCTGCTAAATGGATCAGAGAATCATAGAAAGGCTTGGGTTGGAAGGGACCCCAAGGATCATCAAGCTCTACCCCTCTGCCACAGGAAGGGCCACCAACGTCCAGATCTGGTACTAGACCAGGCTGCCCAGGGCCCCATCCAACCTGGCTGTGAACACCTCCAGGGATGGAGCATCCACAGCCTCTCTGGGCAGCCTGTTCTAGCACCTCACCACTCTCTCTATGGCAAACTTCCCTTTGACATCCAAAATATGGATACTTCAGAGCACAGGACACTGCAATGAAAGTTTCTGATTGAGAGCTAAAGCAACAAGTAGATGAAAGGTCTTCGCACGGCAGATGATAAAGTTGTTATTAGTGCTTTTAGCTGCTCCCTACTCCCAAACCTTTCTTCAGCATTGTCTTTGAATCATAGAATGGTTTGGGTTGGAAGGGACCTTCAAGATTATCTGGTTCTAATCTCCCTGCTATAGGCAGGTCTCCATACGGAATAAAAGTTGAGTATGTATCAGCGTGTCTTGATTTCTCACCTACATCCTGTTAACACTCTCAGAGCCATAGCTTGCCCTAGGCAGTTCCCTAATCTGAAGGGATTGAGGGATCAAAACCCCAGTACACACTGAAGTCCTTCACAAACATCAGACATGTTGCATTTATGTAAATACATCTTAAATCTAAAGTCCAAATCCCAGTGCAACAAGTTGACTAAAGCTTTCAGCCTGGGACTTCTGCAACTCTTTGCCTAATAAAAAAAACTTGTAAGCTTTAATCAACTGACTGTGTTTGGCTGCTACCTTACATGGCCCGAAAGGGAGTAGCTGCTAATCCACAAAGCCATCTTCCACCTATGACTACTAGCATAGGTAAAACTTGTTCACAATGCACTATCCCTGTGATCAGTCAGCATGAAGCAAATTAAAAACCTTCAAATGTTACAGTTGTGAGTGAGCCTTTAGTGAGAACAGAGAGGTCTCCTTGTGATTTTGCCCAGCTAAGCTTCAGCTACCTACAGGGCAGTATGACAAGAACTTTTCTGTTTTAAGTGAGGTAAGAAAGAACTCCCTTCAACCAGAATGGAGAATTTCAAATACTTCTACCTGAGTCACAGCAAGATGAAATGGAGAAGCTGTACCCTGGCCAAAGGGATAGCCTAACAGTCCTCACAGATGCAAGGTCACCCCTTCTAATCAACAGCAAAGGACTGAGTTAACCTGCCTTTATCTTGAAAACAAGCAAACAAAAAACTAAACAACAAAGTAGCAGTCAATACCTTTGAGCAAACCTGTATCAAGACAGTATGCATAACTGAACTACATTATCATATGTTTTACATTATCACCATCTATCATAGATACTTTACTCATCTGTCAAGTAAGCGGTGAACTTTGGAAATATGCATATTTAAAAGGAGTGCCATGAACTCCTTAACAGTATCACAGAGATGCTGAGTGTGAAGGAATAGATATCTCTGTAACATGTACTAATAGCAAAGTACTGAAGAAGTAAGTCAGCACAGTGGTATAATATCAGCAAAATGC
The DNA here is from genome assembly GCA_035772895.1 of Perdix hodgsoniae. Taxonomy (NCBI): domain Eukaryota; kingdom Metazoa; phylum Chordata; class Aves; order Galliformes; family Phasianidae; genus Perdix; species Perdix hodgsoniae. The sequence goes on from JAPSGF010000006.1 coordinate 18,957,100, forward strand.
TGATAGGCAATGAAGATTACTAGCAGTGTTGGCATATGTGGTCAGAGTACAGTATAAGTCCAGCATCTCACTAAAGTCATCATAACTAAAGACAGATATATGAGCTGACAAAATACATTAGGATGTGCAAAATACGTCCAACACAGCACAGAGACAAGAGCTTATCTAAACAAGCTGGGGCAAAGGGACTTGCATAGCCATATTAGTGCAGCACGACATCTGGACTATTTTCTTATCAACAGAGCACACACCAACAAGAATGTAATCTATTACAGAAGAACTATATTATTCACTATGCATGCACATACTTTCATATGTAATATGGGGTACCTGGAAGTGAACACAAATATTTTGTAAGACGAAAATGCTTAGAAAGTCAACAATTATCTGGAAAACAACCATACTGCAATGCCAGCGGCCACTACTAACTGCGTCCACACTTAAGATAACATGGGAACCATGCAATAATCTGCAAGGTTTCATATGCTTACAATGTAAAAAACAAACGTATCGCTTTATTATTTATACCACCCAGAACTGAAACATTCTTGTTTAGTAGTCAAGAATATTTTTAGAATAGAGAAGAAAAAACACCAGACAGGAAAAGACTTGCAAAGGAACATCAAAAATAGAACAGACTTACACAAAACCTAACAGTTCAGGAGGGCCACAGAAATATTTAGCTTGTTATGTTCCATACTATCCTAACATTAATAGAAAGACAGCAAGACACAGATATATAAATCTAAAGCTATGCAGAACCGACAACATTTGACACCAATACAACTTCAGTTGCCTACATTTTAAGATCTGACAAGCCTGATACTGAAGGAAAAAAATATTACAGCTCTAACAGAATGAGCAACAAAGACCAACAGAGTACAGAACTGGACCACAGAATCATCCTAGAATCATAGAATCATTTAGGCTGAAAAAGCCCTCCAAGATCAACAAGTCCAACCATCAACATGCCCTATGGAGCCCCATGACTAAACTGTGTCCTTTAGTGCCACAGTGTCACCACCACAGTGACTACTGAGAAGGTGGTCGGGGTCCTGTCTTTTAAAAGAATGCCACATGGAATTACAGAGAAGCTACGTACACTGTTGCAGAAACACAGCCCTCCCAGAGAAATACCCAAACTGCAGTAGAAACAAACTAGAGAGAGAAATGAGTAACAACAGACACGGAAGAAGTACATTTGATTAACAACTACTTTTTTCTATGAATGTCAATCAGTGAATTAATCATCAAGAAAGAGAGACAGAAATAGCAACTAATGCTTTGAATATGTCCTATGCTGAGGAGGCTGAAGAGTCGTGGTAAAAAGCTATGGACTAACAAGGGCTGCATGTTACTTGCCTCAGTGCAAATAAGACAATATTTTTATCAATATCCCTATGGTGACAGCAGCTTTCACTGCAGCTTTACAGTGCAGAGACAATGAAGTATATTCCTGTGCTGTTGTCAAGGTAGCCTGCAAGTACGTAAGTGTAAAATTCTGCTGGCATTTATAATCAAAGAAGAACTACATAGAAGAGAGCCAATGTATGCAGAATCTGAGTTTCCTTACAAGAGAATTAGCTGAGACTTATAGTTGAGAGCAACACTGAGAGTATGCTCACTGATTCCACTGAAACTCCCCTTTCACACTGAAGGCAAACAGCTGGAATAGGGCACAATCTGGAGAAATAAGACCAACTTTAGATCCATTGCTGATGTGCTATTAAAAGACTGACTGCTTCTTTAACTCTAAGCACTGCTAAGCATACATCTTGTGATCATATACCTAGCATTGACACTCATGCTACCCACTAGGCGTATTTCTTAATTATGTTTAATTCCAAACAATGCTTCTGAATTCTGATTTGAGTCATCATTCCTTCCCAAGTAGAACATCCACAAGCATTCCTCTTCACCTACACACTAATTTCTTGACCAGCCATTAAGAAAGCAGTTCAAAGAGGTGATTAACACAAACGAATTTGACTTTGAGAAGGAGGAAAAGAGATGCAAATGAAGACATGAGAATACACGCTCTGACAGTTACCAAGGCTCTAATGAGAGGTGGTAAGACTTGTTAAGCTCTTCTCAAATGACTATTTCATAACATTGATCCATCCTTGAAAACAAGCTGCTTTTGGCACCACAACACTGCTGGACTGCTAAAGGGAAGACAGAAAGCCTCCCTCTTTTTTGCCCACCTCTCTTTTATATATGTCACAGCCAGCACAGAGCTGTGACTGCAGAAAGCCTCGGCTTTATACTCCCTGCTCCTCAAAAGGGCAGTCTGGCCCATCAGCATCCATGAGAACTGTTACTGCCAAATTATGGAGGGTTTGGCCCTGTAAAAGCGGGAAAAAAAAAATCTCACAATGACTTCAGAGAGGTAAAAATCCAAAGCAGCAGAATAATGATGCTAAGCAGCCTATAACAATGTGGACTCTCGAGATCTGTTTAAAAGCCTGCGTAAGGCTAGGTAAAGCTGACTACAGTGCGCAGGCACTGACATAAAACTTGGAGTATACAATGAGATAATTCGCTTTTCAATGTATCGCACTTCTGAGTGTAGCCTTTGAACTCTGCAAAAGCACTTGGTTTCCCATGCACTTTTGCAATACCACAAACACTTGAGCACTATGAACAGAGATGAAAAAATGATCTTTCCAGTAGAATATTTTCTTATTTAGAGGTTACCAAGTTTTATACCAACACCCATAAGCAGGTAAGGTTCTTTTCCACGTGACTTGAAGAAGCAAAGGTAACTGCATCGATTCACAAAGTGCCACCTTCAGTGTCCTTAAGACAACAATCAAACATAACAGTGCTATTCCAATTCAGTGCTCTAAAAGACATCCACCAATTCGAGAGACTTTTGCTCTGCCCTAGTTTTCACTTATCCAACAAATCAAAGTCTGATGTAGATGGAACCCAGGTGATACCCTCTTACCATTCCCAAATCCTCTTCACCTGGAACCTAAAATTTCCCTAAAGTTACACTGCAATACAGAGGTGCTGAAATGAAGGCATGGCACAATTTTTTCCACCCTGAAGTGTTAGAATTATTTCTAATAACAAACAGAAAGTAATTCTGACCAAGCAGCAATTTATACAGTTAATTAAGTGGTTGCACCAATGTGAACTTCCAAAATAAGCAGCTCTAATTTTAGGACTTTGGAAAGATCTACAAACCACTACAGAAATTCTAAATGTATTTTAGAGCCAGGAAGAGACAAAAAAAAAAACAACTGTGTAATATATTTCGGCCATAAATAAATGAGCTCTTAAAGATCACTTTGAGGTGGAATAAAGGAAGCAAAAAAATACAAGGACCGTGTAAGGCAATCCACATCTGATCCAGGAATGTGTAAATTTCAATATGAAACTGAATCTCCTTCATGCCATTCTTTGTATTTCTGCTAGTGCAGTGGTTTGCAGAAGCTACGTTGAGACTTCCGCACCACCTCCTAGAATGGTACCCCTTCCCTCCCTCTGACCAGGAGCACAATCTAGGTGCACAATTCCCAGATATTTCAACAAGCTCCACCTGTTTGGAAAGAGGGTGGAACCAGACCATGCCCTTCTTACATAGGTGGTTAAACTCACTTCAGATGTTTTTAGACTCTCTAAGCCTGGACAGCAAATGCACGAGGAAAACAAAGGAGCTCAGAATTCTTAAAGGCACCCCAATAAACCTGACGGCTGTCCTATACCAACACCTTTAGTGCACTCAGTCACACTGATCCACAAATGCCTAAAAGATTTGCACCAGAGGAGATGCAAAATTTCTTCTCGGAAAGAGTGGTGAGGCATTGGCACAGGCTGCCCAGGGAGATGGTGGGGTCACCATTCCTGGGGATGTTCAAGCAATGTGGAGATGTGGCACTCAGTGACATGATTTAGTGAGCAGGGTGGTCGATGGTTGGACTAGATGATCTTAGTTGTCTTTTCCAACCTTAATGATTGTATGACCCAAATACAAAGCATTTAAAAGTGATGGGGTGTATTTCTGAGCCTACCAAACCCACACCAAGACAGCTGAAGCCTCCACCAAAGTAAACTTCAGAATTTTCAGCCACAACAAGGACTATTATTGTCAAAAGAGTGCTCTCTGTCACTCACTGTTACCCCTTGGAAAGGGAATACCTTAATAGTGTCTAAAAGGTCTTTGATGGCTGTAGTCTAGCAGGATAACAGAACCAGAAAGGATAATACAAAACTGCTGTTGAGTAAAATAAAATAGTAAATAAAATAGACAAGTAACAAGCTAACCAAAAACATTAAAAAAAAGAAAAAAATTGTTCTCTGCAAGAAGCCAAAGGAACTAAAAAACAGGAACGTCTGAATGGCATAGGTCATAAAGAAAAATCAGCCACATCTGCAAAATCTAGCAACTTGGGGAAAGGTAAAGGTGGCTGGAGGAGATTGCAACCACCATCTCAGTTTGATGCGAAACGCCCTGCTCTACCCACACCAGCAGGCAGCATGCACACTAATTGGGATACATAGTTAATAGAAAACTATGAAGTAAGATGTATCTATTGATTTTGCTCGTAAACAACAAATGCACGCACAGAATTACATCGACATCATGTTGTGACCTGCGAAGGTGTGCTACCTTATGGTATCACCACCTGGCACCCAATCTTGTGCAAAACCGAAATAAAAAAATCTTGGCTGTGTGTGTGGAATTGGCTCACTGCACAGTGGGTGAAAGAACCCCGTCTGTGGGACAAAGGAGTGCAGGAGTCCAGGAGCAGCATGATGGCCTCAGTGGAACAGGCTGACAGAGAGGCTGTGCAGTCCCCTTCTATGGAGATATTCAAGACCCATCTGGATGCCTACCTGTGTGACCTACTGCAGGGAACATGCTTTAGCAGGGGATTGGGCTCCATGATCTCCGGAGGTCCTTCTAACCCCAAGATTCTCTGACCTCCACGCTGCACCCTTTCTCCTGGGGGATGCTATAGGAATGGACTGCAAAGGAGTGATACCTTCATGGCCCCACTGCTAAGATGGTGTATGCCAACTTCTGGGGTCAAGAGGATGGCAGAGATGCAAGCTGAATCCTAGTTGCTGGCTATCTGAAATGAAGAAGTGTGCTGGAGGAAACTCTTCCAGCACTGCGAAGTTAGGGGAAAACGGCTAAAAACAAATAATGTTTACAGAAATCAAAACCCAGCAAATAGGATTGGGTTCCCTCAAACAGCCCCTTAGTAAATCTGCCTGAACACAAAGAGAGTCTTGACTCTTCAAGAGTAAAGGGGACATAAGTAGGAAGGGCTGCAGGCAACTCCACCTCAGATATTGCTCTGAGAAGGGACTAGGATCACACAGAGAACAGCAGCTGAAACTCAAGATTTTCTGCAACAAAAAAAAACGAGAATAGCTTTTGTATCACCTAAGAATGAAACCGATTTGAGGAACATTTCACACAACGGGAATTCTGAAAAAATGTTTTGAAAAACATATAATAAGGCATTTTGCTTCAATTGCCTGAATGAAGGCCTCCAGCTGATGAGAAAAGTGATGGCCCAGTGTTCAGCCTGTCACACAATGATAACATTAGTGAATACTGCCCTTGTCATCTCTTTATTTCTGATCTGACTACAGAGTAGAAACACGTAAGGTCACTTGAACCAAAATGTTCACAATTGTTCACTATCTGCAATCAGACTGCTAGGAATACTGGAAATACAGTTGGAATTACCAAAACTTAACACAAAATGTCCAACAGAAGGGTCCAGTATTCTCAAAAATAAAAGCCTTGTCAAACGGATTCAACGTTTCAAACGGCTCACCTAACATTAGCAGACACCTCAAAAACACCGAATTTGATTTTTGCATGCATTCATCAGAAAAGAGTAAAACAGGGATTGTAACTCCTATAGCTACTGCAAAGATAAAATCTTTGAGATTTGAGGATAGGAAAACCGAACACTCTGTGTGAAGTTCAAAGTTTGATGAAGTGAAATAGGAGAGAAAAGAAAAACTGCGTAAAGACTCATTAAAGAAACAAGGCAGTGTGTCTCCAAAACTAGTTTTACATGTTTGTATATTGGTATTTTCTTCAGAAAAAGAATAAAAAAAAATACTGTTTTCCACAACCATTCTGTACTCTTAAAATTATTGGTAATTATAACACATAACTGCCTCTCACTAGGGATTTTGAACATAGCAAAAGAAAAAAATCATGTCCCCAGTGCCTTACAGCCTTCAGCTGAAGAGAATAAAAACAAGAAATCACATTTTGTAATCACCTTATACATATTTTGTAATCACCTACTGTACTTAATTAACCTGTTAAACTTTTATACACCATCTTCTATAAAATAGTTTATAAAATGGCATATAAAAGGAATATAAAGGACATATATAAACATATATATATATATATCTACATCTATCTATCTATACATATCTATAGAGTGAGAGACATATATATATCCCTTATAACTACAAACTAAGAACCGCAGGTACCCAGTAATCATCAACTTAAAACATGGTGGTAACCTTCTCAGATAAATACGTACAATGAAAGAGGCCATGAAGTAACTTTCCACACATTTTACTTCTTTCCTAACCACGATTTATGTATGCCAGTATATTTCAAAGAGGAGATATGTGTGCAGGCATAAACATGGGACAAAACCCAAGAATTCAATTGCAGAACACCTAATTTCTTATATAACCAGAATGCAGCTCTTGCAGAAATTTTCATGAAAGTCAGTATTTCATGAAGACACTAACAAAGAAATCTGTGACTTTAAAGCTAGTATGAGGTTTTGTTAAAAGAAAAGACATAAAATAATGGTGCTGAAGTAGAAACCTCATATACTTCACCTTCCAACTTCACATCTTGCACAATAAAGTCCTCCTGATTGTCTGCTAGGAAGACTGTGTGTAGGTATGTAAACACACGTATGTTGTTTGCTTTTGTTGCCCAACTTCCAAATCAAATTTCTTGTCTAGGTAGTAGCATTCAAATAATGCAATTATTTCTAGGATAATCTAGAACATTACATGTCATGTACTTCAATTTCAAAATTTTCTCCATGTAGAACTTTTATGACAGTGGCTGGCAATAAATTACACATAAATTTGAAAACATTATAGATAAATTTTCTACGTTACCTTCATTTGCAGCAAGGAAAATCTGTTCTTCAGTCACTATTTTCCATTCAGCTTAATAGCTTGTATTTTTAAACAAGACTACAGACTGTATCATGAACATTTGTTTTGCCCATGGGAAGAAATGAACTACAGAAAGCAATCACAGATTCTCAGTGTTTGATTTTGCTTCCACAAAACAACCTATTTAGAAGTCTCCAAGGAGACATTTTAGGATCAACTGCATAAATTATGTTAGAGAGCCCAACAACAAGTCAGAACACAAATGAACAATAAAACAGCCATGTTTCCTTTAGTGAAATAAGCATCTGTTATATTAAAAAAAAAGCCCTTTTGCAGTTATCATTTGATTAGATTCTTGTTTCGAAGCATAAGAGCTGAAGTTTTTACAATTATTTTGAACAATTCAAAATTTGGAAATCCAAATATCCTCACTGGTTTTGATCTAGAGTTTTAAAGTGAAATTGGAATATACTAGGTGTATTTCAAACTGTTTCACATTGTAGTCTGTTGCCATGATCCCAATCAATCAGAACTCATTAGCCATCAGGGGAGTGCAGTCACCACAAGAAGAGTACATCAGCTACCCATTTCCAGTGACTGAAGATTTGCATCAGCAACAAACAAGGAATCAATATTTTTTAGCACTCTCAGTACAGCTGAGGTGGTGCTTAGCCCCTCGTAACCAGGTCGTAAGATATCTAAGATCAAAAATAAGAGCAGCAGGGTCAAAATTCATGCAACCAGATGAATAGGTATCACATACCTTTGTGGTATATAAAACATGTGCTGCGGAGGGGGTTTGTAGAGGACTCCTTCATACACAGGCCACAAACCGCTTAAAATTCTGAAAAGTGAACTCTTTCCACACCCATTGGGACCAGTGATTAAAAGATTCATGCCCTCTTCAACCTATAGTGATAATGAAAATGAAAATATGTTACTGTGAAGTGCTCTAAGGCCCCTAGAAGGAGTTATGCAAGCATTTATATCAAATTATTAACCCTTTTCATTAATTACCTGCATATTTTTTTAATGCAATCATTCTGGAAACAGTAAATATAAAAATAAAAATAATTTCTATAAAGTCTAAGTGATGCTAATTATATCATAACATCAATCCATCACAGTCAGAATCAATTATTCTAATGTAAATTCAGTCCAAAGATGTTAACAGCACAAAAGCAGTGCTAAGCCATCAGTAATACTAATTTAAGCAATGTGAGTTAGATCAAATGATTTGGAAAAGATAATTACCAGTGTTATCTTGGGTGCAATGCATTTGTTTTCATTCAAATAGGACTCTGTGTATATATGAGTGTATATTCATGCACAATCACAATGTCAAAATTTTATATAAACACATTGATTGTTATAACTGCATTACATAATGTCTTTGTTGAGCCAAATAAATAAATATAACTGTCCCTTTGGTTGTAAAGCTGTAATTTCACAAATCTGCAATTCCTACACTGGAGCCACTGGAAGCTTTGCTGCAACTAGGACCCTGCACTGCTAGTTCAACTACTCCAGTTCCATACAGAGGTGACAAGAGAAAAAACTCTGCTTTAGCTAACTTAGAGAGCCTGCTGCAATTATTCACATTACTGATCCAGACATTTCAACCATTTTTAAAAATACTACCATCTGCATCGGAACATAAGATCAGGGCATATATGGGAGAAATTCAGTAAAGGACAGTGAGCAGTACCAAGTGTAGCTACAACAGTCTTTTAACAACTCTTTTTTTTTTTTTTTGGAGTAAAGACTCCACTGTTACAGTGCATAGGACTGGGAACCATGCTGTCAACTATTAGTACTGCTCTTTGTGGTTGTCAGGTAAAACTAACTACAGACTCAGCTTTTTCACGGTTGCTGTGAACTCAGACTTTTAAAGGAGCCATGCGAGTCAAGCATCCCAATTTTACTGATGTTACCTAACATGGATGTGGACTCTCATATACGCCTTTTAAAATCCTAGGTCTAATTTTTCATGTGTCAGCAGCACTATAAATCCTCTCTTCTTTTTCTTTGAGCACTACACAAGTCTGCCTCTATAAAGCTACTATGCCTACCTTTCTGGACTTCCCCTTTTATCCATATGCTCCGCCAAGTACTTAACATAAGGTACATGAATTCTGTGCTGTTTATGTTAATGTGATGGCAACAATCAGAAGATTCTTGCATATCATCTTACTTTGAAGTTTAGTCTGGAAACCACCACATCGCCATTCGGGGTAATAATAGGAACATTGTCACAAATTATTCCATGTTCAACATCAATAACTTTTCCTAAAAAGAAAAAAAAGAAAAAGCAACACTTAATGTTTTTTGAAACCTCCCATTAAGCAATGATACCCAACAGCCTCTGTGCACAGCTGGGAAGTGTAAATTAGTGAGCTTTGAAAACTGGTTTATGCTCCCCAGGTTCCTCAAGTGAAAAATTTGGATAGTAAATCACAGCTGGTCAGAATTACACTGTCAATATTAACTAAGAGTGTGTAATAAATCCTATATTTCATCATAAATAGACAATATGCATCATAAATAGATAATGCATGATGAAGACAATCATTCACACCCTACCTGTATTTGTTATTGTTTTAAGCAGCTGGTCGTCATCCATCAGTAAAAAAGTTCAAGGACATGGGAAGCCTAGTTCACCTTCACTTGGAGATTTCACTGGAAAATAGAATCTCCTTTTGCTCCCAGCTGTGAAACTGTAAGCTCAGTTCAGTCTTCTCCAGCAATTAGAGCAAAGAAGAATATATTTAATGGCTTGCTTCAATCTGTTTTTAAAGACACGGATGCCATCAAGGTCTCTAAGAAGTATCAATGGAAATATTTCACTCCAGTAACTATACTTCCTATTTGAATTTGTGGCAATTTTAAATACACAATGTCCATCAGACATTGTTATGTGTAACACAAGGACTTGGAAACTAATTCTTCTGTGAGTAATTAAAGAAAAAAAAAAAAAATCAACCACACACTACCTTCTCAGTTGCCTGCTGATACTCTCTTCTAACAGAACCTAAACAACCAGATTCATAGACAAGTACCAGAAATTACTATTACATACAAGAAGCAAACAAAAAGGATTTCCCTTTGTATCCTAAGACTGCATTTTCTAAAATGTAGATTAACCTGAACAAAGGAAAATGAAGCTACAGAAAACTTAAGCTCATTACAGTAGGATCTGGTAGTATTTCCTTCAGCTAAGGTTAAAGTCTCATGTCTTCCATTAGAAGGCTCTTTGTTCAGTTGCTTCCAACTTTGCCAAATTACAGCAAGCTGAAAAAAATTTCTCTTTCGTTTATCAAAGTGCTGTTTTTCCCTAACATAAGTTTCATTTAAAACAGTTCAGTAACAGTTCAGTAAAACTATGGAAAACAAAACTGTTTTGCTATTGAAAAAAAAACCATGATTGTGACCTTCTCATATCACTGCCAGGCTCTACCTTCAGACTCCTCAATGGCACTTGATATACAGCTGGGAGATCAACCACACCCCATCAGCCACACAGTTCTCACAGGTTCATGAAAAGGCAGACAGATTTGGCCAAGACGCTTCTCAGAAAAGGGCTGTACCTTTTTTCACTCCAGCTACAGAAACATTTGCATGTGAGTTGGCACCTAACTGTGGAGAAGATCTCAAGCACATTTGCAAAATTCACTCATGTTTCTGAAGAATGCAATTACAGTAGAAAAACTGTAGTTTAAAAAAAGATGTATGATACAAAATAATAAGCTAAGTACTAAATAAACTTAATTCCCATTCCCTAAAGTCAGAGTGCTTGACAACCACAGTGCGCTTTTAAACCTTGTAATCAGAAATACAGTTTTACAGAACTTCTGTACA
>JAPSGF010000006.1:18968101-18982063 GCA_035772895.1 Perdix hodgsoniae
TGTGAATTATTAGCTACCTTATATATATAGCAATATAATCATCTGTTAAAAATATTCTAATACTTCCCATATTTTCACAATGTTCTTATTGACAATGGTGAATGCAAGGCAAAGCATAGTCATACTTCAGGTACATAAGTTTGTACTGGACAATTTAAAAGGAGTCTGTGTTGAAAAAGCCCGTGAAAAAGCTGAATATTAAGAGTTTTCTTTTCTAACAGCGGAAATGTACATGCATGTGAGCACTTGTACTTTCACCCAGATAAAAATCCACTCTGTGGAGATTTCTGAAGTACCAAGACTGAAAGAAAGGAGGAAAGCCAGCATACAAAGGCTCTTGTCAAAAAAAGTCCAGGGCCTATGGCCTAGATTCATCTGGCCTCAATTCTGCTTAAATCCTTGTGCCTAGCATTCTGTACTGGCTAGCTGCCTCTGAAAGCTTGCAATCACTGCATACCAATTGCTAGCCACTGCAATGTGGGGGAATTCAGGCTAGGTGAGATTGCCACTCTGGTGGAATCAAAGCTCAAAAGGAAACACAAACAGGATTCTTTCACATCTGAATGTGTTGCCTTTTGTTTTTAAAATACAGAGTTATCTAAATGGCCCCAAAATTACTTCGCTGCTTCAAATAACTAAATGATTTTTTCTCTCATACATGAGAAAATGTAACAGCTCTACAACATCAAATGCCAGCCAAACACTGCCAAAGCCTACAAGATTAAGGCATCAGCTGTTTCCACAGCTATCCACTGCACTGCATCACACTGTTTTGAAGAGCCTTCTCAGCAGACCATTGAGAAATTTGTGCAGAAGGGTAACGCTGTTGAAAGTGTCAGAAAAACTATTTCGTAAAGAGTGCTCTGGTGCCTTCCACTCTGAGTCAGATTTAAGTTTTCAGAAACTGGAGGGTGAGAATGAGGTTTTCCAACACCAAAGAAGATAAAAAAGGGAAATGGTGTATAATGGAGCACAATAAGAAATTGATAAACACAGGAAATGTTTTGTGAAGGGTGCAGACAGAAAGACAGAGGCACTAGAATGATACAAGGTAGGGACAGGAAGAAGAAGCTGCATATTCATCAGGTTATTTGGTAGAGGGCAGCAGAGAGAGTTGTCAGTCCATTTCCAGTAGAATATCCTCACTACAAGATGAAAAAGCGAGCAAAGGCTGAGAGTAACTGAAAACAAATTATTATTTTTATCAAAAACTACTGAATCAATTTCTCTTACCCTCCTACCCTACACAAAATAATGATATTTAAAGACAAAAATGTTACAGTCTCCATTTTCTGGAAACAAACAAACAAACAAAAAACAAACGTTAGAGGAAAGCAGGCACTGTCCATGCAGTGATAATAATGCCATCACCACAACCACCACTTAAAATAGTACAGCTGAAATACCCTTTTCACTGTAAGTTTTCACAGAAAACACTTGAGCAATCTCTGTGGAAATGTTTTAGAAAGCACTGCACAAGCACAGAGTTACAAAACGGCAGAAAGATAAAACAGAAGGCAACGTGGTCTCTGGGGCACTAGAACTGAGAGAATGATTTGTTGTAGAAACAAATCCTGTTCATCTACTGCCCTCTGGACCAGCCAGGCATTCCCCCAGGAGAAAGATATAAAAAATGTGACTTAATTACCCTTGATTTCTAAGGGTCCATTGACATGTGATTCTATTTTATCTTCATTCTTACTGTTGTTTTCAGAGCCTTGAATAACAGCAGTTCTCTTGTAGATGCCTCTCTTCACCTCATCAAAGACAGAAAACATGTTGTAGACACGGGCTGTGTATCCTGCTAACTCAGTAACCTGCGAAACAACAAATCCCTCATTTCAGTTATACTTCACAGATTCTGTAAATGAAATGCTTGGCCAAAGATTCATGAAAAACATTCCCAGCTATTCTAAATACTTCTCAATTATTACTCTGGAAAGATCAGTGATGCATCTTTTGTCACCTATCAGTTCTTCCTCCTTTGAGATTCTGTCTTAACTAAAATGCCACCCAAAGCTTGTAACAGCCAGCAGACACAGTCTGAGGACAGATGCCAGCCAATGTAATCTACTATTGCTCCAGTAAATAGGAGGTTGCAGGGACTGCTCTTTTTCATCAGTTCAATCTTTAACCTAGGCAGAATTCGTAGCTTACTTTAAAATAGCCTATCATACAAGAGAAAAACAAAATTTCTGCATTTTCCAGAAAAATACAGGCTGACAGCAGTTAGAAAAATAGGCACCTGTAATTATATGGTTACTCCCTTGTGTTCTGCAAATCTCCAGTGAGAAAGGTGTGTTTCTCCTGTGTAAAATGGGTAGCACAAGGGTGTTTGCTAATGAAAAATACAGCACAGAAAAGAAATGATTGTCCTATAATCTGCATGCTGGGGTACCAGAGCCAAATCTGAGATCCTGGATTGCAGATGGGAATTTTTAAAATAGTGAAGTCTCTTATGGGCTTTATGATTTTTTTTATCCCTTTATCTCAGTTACCACCTGGTGAAAACAGGAAGGACAGATCTCTGCTCCAGGAGATTTCTTATTCACAGGCTCTGACATCACCAAAACTCCTAAAGAACTACCTCCATCTGCTGGCAGCAAAGAATTAAACCTGGACATCTTATTATGGATCAATTATGAGATGTTTTTAAAATGAAAGATTTTTATAGTAAACACAGATAAGAACAGTGAGAAAATCAGCATGAGATTATAAAATATTTAGCTTGAGGTAATTAAATACATACAACCCATAATTCATTCCACCTGCAGTGGGCATAAAAAGATTTAATATATGGAGAAACAATCCCGTGAAAATTTCGCTGTACTACTAAATACAGATCTGAGTACTAGACAGGGTCATTGCTCCACTGGAGATTAACAATTACACAGCATCCGAAAAACTCAGCTTGAAGAGAATAACCAGCCAATATTTCAACTCCACCAACAAGCAGATTTTTTTTTTTTTCCACCAACAAGAGCTGATTTTTGATCTCATTATAATTTCACTATATGATAAATCTCATGAGTTTGTTCAGCTGCTACTACTATGTCGCAGGGGATTTGTTTTTCCAAAAAATAAATGCACAATGTCTGTAAGTCCCCACACGGATCATATAAATGACTTAGATATTGAAAATAAAGTAGAATAACATCAGTGCATAATAGGTTATCTGGCAGTCCCTCTAGAGCAGAGGTCAGGCAGGGAAACAGCCAAAGCTGCGTAAGTCAAAATCACAGTCCATCAGAACTCTGTGGAAAAACAACACAGACTCTGGCCTTATCAGAGACTGTTTGAAGGTGCCAAACTACCCCTCCTCTTCCAATTTAAAAAGCTGTAGCTATTCAGGCTGGATTCCAAGTAAAGGAATTCATAATCTTTGATTGCAGTGCATGCCTCCTCCCATTGCATTGGGAAAAGGCGTCCCCACCAAAGGGATAAACAAAAACTAACTCAACAAACACAGAACCACATTCAGAAGGAAACACTGGGAAGAGTAACAGCTTTGCCTGGATTTTCATTTGCTTAATAGTCTGTGCCTAGAGAAATCTCCTGGAGAGATCACAGACAGACTGGAACTGGGGTGATGACACCCATACCTGATTCTCCAGGCAATGATTTCTGGGCTATCTGCAGTCATATGGCAGATTTTTCCTGATAAAATTTCTCTGCTGTACAAAATTACTTACAAATTAACAGGTTCAGAACAGTTTAATTGCACAGGAAATAAGTATTCAACTCTTTTTGCGTATCATACACTTTTCAACATGACAGTCCCAATACACTGGTCCACTGAAAAGAGGACAACCTGAACTCAGGTTTGTGCTGCAAGCAGAAGAAAGCTCTGAACCTCTATCAGCCAGATTCTGGGAATTTCTATTGCTCTCTGATGGCACCTGAACACAGGTGCTAAAGATTATATCTATGCGTTGCATCATATCGACAGCTGTGCACTTTAAACCCTTCGTGGACTTCACTCTAAAGACCAAACTATCAGTTCAAAGTTTGCCATAAATTTAGCTGAGACAGTATTTAACTTAAACAATAATATATTTTTTTAAATTTTACAATTTTACATTAGATGTAAACCCATTTTACTTTTACTTCCTTGGCGTTTTGCGCATGACTGACGTACGGTACCTCTTTGTATGAAGACATAATCCTTTCAATAGCATCTGCACCAGAGATTAGTAGGTTTCGTGATGTGGTAAAAGCTTCTGTTCTTTCACTAACCATTGCCTGCTTCTGGCCATCTTCTAATTCTAAAAGTTTTTTAAAAGAAGAAAACTCTGTTAAAATCTTCTTCTGAAAATTATCTCCATAGATTAAATTATCATCAAAATGTGAGCTTTTAAATTAAGAAAAATAAAAACAACCTTTCAGAAAGAACTGTTGAATGTAATTAGTAACAAATTGGTAACAAAGGGTAAAGGGGAATGTACAAAATGCATCTTCTTATGCCAAATATCCTATTCTTTTATACTACTTGTCTCCTTGCGTAATTTCATCTTAACACAGAATTACCCAATCTATAATTTTTCAAAATATGAAAAAGTGAAACCTAAGCACTGAAGCAGATTTTTGATAGCACTTTTTTACTGCTTTTGCATTCACATATTTGTTTTCAGCCTCACTTATTTACCTACTTATTTACAAAAGAGACATTTATCTTGATGCAAACTTTGTAACATTTGCAATATTTTTATAAGAAAACAGTAAGTCCTTCTCTTCTTAAAGATGTGTTTGAATACAATACCTCTCTCTCTCTCACACACAACAGTTTATCTGTTCATCAAACCCCAGAAGAATACAGCAAACAATATTCTTTCACTTGGGAACTGCCTCACCTCCCTGGCAAGATCAGACTCCAGAAATCTAAAGGCGATATCAAAGCCAGATCTATCTTTCTGTCTTTATTAGACACATGAATCTAAATACTATCTTTTTCATTCACATTTGAAAATGTATCCCTACGTAATTAAGTCTGAATCACTAAAATATTATATGGATCATTTGTAGAAAACTTTTCATATTTCCCATATATTAACTTTGCTTATATACCTCAGCTAATGTTCCTTCTGTCCTCAGGTGTTTCTATCATGTAATTTTTTATTAATTTAATCAATTACACAGTAAGTACACTGTCATCTGATTGTGTGCAATCCAGCCACATCCAGAGGCATGGTTTTAAAAAAAAAAACAAAAACAAAAAGAGAAGATGAAGTCTCTTGCAAAGAAAGGAGGGATTATGAAACTCCTGCACATGTTGGCCTCATTATTTACAAAGTCATTTTCACTCCAGGAAGAGTAAACTTTGGTGCTAGCAAGAATTTAGTTAACTCGCTGCTATAAACTAAAATAACATTTGTTTCTGATTTCTCAGAGAGCCAAATTTTACTGGTTTTGTTGGGATTACAGCTCATGCAGCCCACACTATGTAGAACTACCAAAAATAAATCACTTAGGAACTGGCCTAAAGCAGTATTTCCTCCTGGATGCATTTGCTTACAGCTGTTTCCAGCACCCAGGCTAGCTCATCTACCAACAACAAGGAGATCTCTGCATACTGCTTATTTTAAGCATACTCCAAGGGGGGGTATTTGACAAATTAAAACTACACAGAATTTATGAGTGTTTTGTTGTTTCAAAACATCTCTTACACATCAAACCCAATGACATTTTGTGGACTTGCCACCTGTTTGAAGAAGTGTGACACTGTAACAGTGCAGACAGATTGTCCCTACTTCATGCAGTATGTAAACATTACTCTTTTCATTTATGTAATTGATACTCCTTCTTATGTTGTAACCAAACTAAGAGTTCATTATGTCCAAAAAAATCTGAGCCTTATTTTCAAAAATGCTACTTTTCAGAAACTGATGAGACCTTTGGAACACCAAAGGTTTAATACAACAAAAATGAGAAATATCATCAAATGGAAGTCTTCACTTTGCCAGTTAATTTCCTATTACCTAAATATCCCCATTAAAAAATGATTTTTTTTTCCTTTTATTGCAGGATATATATATATATATATTTAAGATTTCTTTCTTTTCCCTGAAGAAGTGTATGAAATCTGCTGCTTTACACCCAAAGTCTCAGGTCTGGTCACAGAACACATTTTATGCACTTCCTTTATTCTGGCAATTTGTCCTGAAGTCCAACATCTGTTCCTTCAGATTTGAATTAACTAGCACCTGACCTGCTGAGGCATAAGGCACCGCTTTGCCAGCTAGATAAATGTTTGATCCAAGTCTGTTCAATTCTTTCAATACTTGTTATACACTGGTTCTGACAGTATCATTTGTCAGTATTAATTACATGCTTATGAAGAACCATTACAATATGCCTCAGGGCTCCATGATAAGTTTCATGCTCTAACATTATGCTGCTGGTAAAAATATTCTTCTGTTTTACAACATGAATTATCTCTGTATCTTCTTTTTCTACATTTCAAAAATATTTATCAAAAGTGTACTCACAAGGAACAAGAATGCTATTTAGTTGAGCGTGCACACAGATCGTTTATCCATCATTTGTTCTATATACTGTCACTGTGGCTTAATTCTTGCAAAGGACAGTCTTTTTTCATTTTTTATTCATGCTGTAATACCAGGGAGATACATACAGTGTGCAATCAAATTACTTTTCTCTGACTTCACTCATTCTCATCCTAGCAGACAGACTCTTACACTGATGATGGCCACTCTCACACTGATGGTGATTCTCACTCAGCACTTCTGCTTCTGCTTGCACAACCTTCACCGGTTGCACGCAGTGAAACAGCTTTTACAAACTCTTCTGTTTGGAACAGGACCTCCTGATATTTCTGAAGCTGTTAGCAGGATGCCAGCCAGGGTGCTGAATATGGTGTCCCCTGAGCCATGTGACAGGCAGCAGCTCAGGCAGCTGAGCACCCAGCCACGTGCGAGCACAATTGTGAGACTACTAAATAATGTGTGGGCAGGTGGAACCAAGCTTGTCAACTGAGTTGAACAGCCCTGATTTGAAACGTCCTTACCAAAACCCGCATCGAAAACAACACCTTTATTCCTATTTAAATGCACCAAATTTAAAACTCATCCTTCTGCTTACACTGTAACATCCATGCTTAATGAATCCTAGGGAGTTCGTAATGTTTTCTGCGGTTCCACCTGTGCATAAGGCAACCTGTGGAGGCAAACTCCCTGACTTGTCTTCATCCCATCTCCCTAACTACCTTCCTTTCTGATCTCTTTTTTCTTATAGCATCTACAATAACAACAGTCTCAATTCACTTCTTAGAGAAGTTATGCCAACAGAATGTCAAAAATGATGACACCAAAGCCCCAAACACAAACTTCACTGCTCTTCTCCCAGTGAGCCAGGGAAGAACAGCAGTTCCTAACAGCCAACATGTAATACAATAACCAGCTATAATTACACTGTGGTTTACAGAACAAGGAGATAAGCTTTCTAGGAAAGCTAGCAAGAAGTATCATTTTTTAAAATACTAGGAGCTGCTGCACGAACCAGCATGCCATCCCAACAACAGCCAGTGAATGAGAACTGCAACTGTCATTATAATCTCATGGGAGTACCCCTTAAGTCCCAAATGATAACTCTTTGGCAGGTTTATGCTCTAAGCTGTATCTTTTGCATTGCTCCTCCCTCAGCTGAATTGCTACGCCTGAGTTACAGATGAGACACGGACGTGGTTAAAAAAAAAAAAAGGCTGTGAACAATAAAGAAATGTGAACAACACTGAAGGAAAGTAGTCTTTTGAGGATGTAACTTTACAGAACCATTTGGAAAGAAATAAAAATGGTATTACCACCATCTGCAAATCCTGTTGCGGTGATGATAGGCACAGCCACCATGACCATGCCACAGCTACTCCAGACGTACTTCATCAGGAACTGCTCTATCATGATGTACCATAAGCGTTTGGATAAAATGAGATTCATTTGATCTGCCAAAGCCTTGTAGCTTTTTTGCAGTTGTTTCATTTCCACCTATAGTTAAAAAAATACAATTACACAATACAGCAAAAATATACATGTCATGCAAGATGCATTCACACATGTGCATGAACTAATCAAGTATCCAGAGCTGTGGTGCCTGATTGCCATCTTTTGTGCAGTACTTCATAGTCACAGTGCTGTATTCTCACAGCAGAACTGCAAAGCTTTATTGAAGCCAGAGGACCTGGTTCTTACTTATATCACTGTCCCTTTATGCCATACTGGGAAGCTTTCAGTTCTTTTAGCATCTCTGATATATACAAGAACATATGAGTAGTCACTATAGCTGACTCTAGCAATCAAAACAAGATTGATTCTACATCATTTAATGAAGATGCAGCTGAAAAGTTTCACAGCAACTGAAACTCCTCAAATTGTAAAGTGTTTGGGGATCAATTATCTCTGACTTAAATCTACAGATCTCTTTGCTGAAACGCAATGCTTCTTGTTTTTGTGAACAGCCTAGAGGAAGAGAGAATTATCCCAAGAGGTTTAACAAGTCAAAGATAGTTCCAAGTCAGTATGACATCATGCACTCAGTTAAAGCCAGAAGATGCGGGAACAGAAGAAACTGTTTAATTTAGCTGCACTGCAAACACTACGGTAGGCAGCCCTGGAGAGAGATTGCTTCTACCAAAACAAACCATCTGCATTATATAATTGTTGCTTGGACTGAAAGAGTTGGCAACCCCTCAGGCTAGTTACCAGTCCTCATTTTCACTTTATGTGAAACCACTTGTTTTTCAAAGTCACACTTGAAAGCTGTAACAGCCAAAATCCATTTCTAATAAAAATATGAAGAATTCCTTCATAAGGTGGCTTTAAAACAACCCGTTAGTTTATGTAACTATGGCTGCTGAAGTACTGTACTTAAGCTATTTTAAGGCTCTGATGACTACATCTTTGCTTAGCTATGTAAAAGAGTGTCAAAGGTTGTTGTGGTCTCTGTGCTATCACAAGGTCTTCCCCTAGACTTTCTGCTGTGGCTTGCTAGCCATTCCTGCAGCACTAAAGCTGGAAGCTCACAAACAAGGAAGGGAAAAGAAAAGCCTGGAAGAGTTAAGCAGAGTGCACTGGGTGGGGAAAAAACAATAGCGACGATCGGCTTTCTAGAAAAGCACAGAGTACAGCTGCAAAACAGGAACACTGTCAGAGCACAGGGGAACTGCGCTCCGCTCCCCCCAGACACTGCCTGTGAGATTGCATTTTCCTAGGAAACGGGAAGTGCGAGCTGTAAACAGCTTTAAATGTCAGAGGGACCAGAGTGCGTGCAGAGGGTAGCAGGGGAAGCACGGGTCAGCTCCGGCGCTGAGGGAGCAAGCCCAGCACACTGCGATTTCCCTCCTTACCTTGTGCCCCCGGTAAAAGGCGATCTCTTCCACGTTGGCGATGATGCGCGAGTGCATGAAGCGCAGGTAGCCCTTCTTGTGCGCCTCCTCGGCCACCAGCTTGCCAAACTTGGGCGAGCAGGCTTTGAGCACGCGGGCCGTGGCGTAGACGACGAGGCCGGCCAGCAGCGTGGGCCCGATGGGGTTGGCGCCCCGGGAGCGCGCCGTGCGGATCAGGGTGTAGGAGGTGAGCACGACGTCCAGGATGGGCTTGGTGAGGTTGGAGTAGAGGTGAGCCACCGACTGCGAGAACATCATGATGTCCTCGGTGAGGGACTGGTCGGGGTTGGCCAGCCGGCCGTCCATGCTGATCACTCGGTAGTAGGTCTGGTTGGCAAAGTAGGTCTCGTAGGCGTGATCCACCAGGCGCGTGCGGAAGGCGAGGGCCAGCTTGCACTCCAGGTACCGGATGGTGCTGTTGACGAACGTGGCCGGGATGGCGATCATCAGCCATTTGACCAACTTGACGACGAAGCTCCGGGGCTCTTTTTCCACGATGCTCTTCACGATCTTCCCGTCGAGGGCCGCCACATAAATGGAGAGGAAGGTCCTGGAAACCAGCGCGACCGAGTGGAGGCACAGCAAGCCGAGCTCGGCGCTGACCAGCTTGGGGAAGAACAGCCTGCGCAGCTCCAGCAGCTGTTTCAAGAACTCCGCGTTGACCGCCGGCGAGGCTCTGCCCCGGCCGCCGCCGCCGCCGCCCTGCGCCGCCCCCCGGCCCGGCTCAGCGCGGCAGCCCGCCCGCCTCAGCCGCCGCCGGAGGACGGGGTAGAGCACCTTCAGCCCGTACGCCGCGGCCAGCAGGCAGGCAGCGCGCTTCGCGGCGCCGGAGCGGCTCCATTGCAGCCGGCGGGCCGCCGCGCGCAGCATGTGGGTCATCGCGCCCGCGCAGCGCCGCTCCTAGCGGCGGCGGCTCATGCCCGGCAGCAAGGCCGGCCGCGCGGGCTCCCGCCGCGGCAGACGCCGAGTGAGCGCTGCCTCCCCCGGGGTGACGGTTTCCTTCCCGGCCCGGCGCGTTGCACAACGCAGCCCGGCGCCGCGCAGCCCGGCCCGCGACACGCCATTGGCTGCGCCGCGCGGGGCGGCACCTCCGGCGACCCGGCCGCTCCGCGCCGCACCGCACCGCACCGCACCGCTCGGCGGCCGCGGGCTCGGCTGCGGAGAGGTGGCGATTGCGGTCGCTGTCGGGCCGCGGCTCGCGGGCCTTCGGGGCTCCGTCCGTTCCTCCCCGCGGCCGCTCGGCCCTGCCGGCGGGCCCGCGCCCCTCCCTGCCGGAGGAGGGACTCGGGTCGGAAGCGCGGCCCGGCGGCCGAGGGGCTGCGGCGGGTGCCTTCCTGTGTGCGGGTGTGTCACAGTGCGTCTGTCTGCTTTGTGACGGCGAGCGGGTCTGGAGATGCACTGCAGGCGTTCGGGGAAGTGCAGCTCTCCCCTGGAAATGGACAGGGGCCCCTTCACCCCGCTGTGACCCGGCACGAACGCAGGCAAACGAAGCCACGTTCGTGATACGGTCGAGTCCTCGGGTAGAGCGCACCGATCGCGGTTAGACAGCAAGGCAAGCTCAGGGGCGAGCAAATGGTTTGAGAGAGATTTGCTTCTAAAAACCAGGCAGCGCATCCTCGGCTGCAGGTGCTATCTGAAAAGCCCTCAGGCCGAGATCAGCAAAACACGGCCAGGCAGCATCCATGCTTGCTCTCTCCTTGGGGGCTGTGCGATTTATAGTGCACTGGAAAGTTATGTAGAGATGTGAAGTAATCCCGGGACTTACTGGAATTTCTGCCTCTCAGAACAGGACAGAGATCTGGATCAAGGTCCTTGTAGCTTTGTTTTTTTGTTTTGTTTTGTTTTTTAATTATTTGTTTTGTTTTGTTTTCAGTGCACAACTAAAGCTAGGAGAATGTCAAACTCTGAAGCAGAGCAGTACCGCCAAGTTTCAGTTACTAACCAGGCCTGGGTTCACTGCTGATGACTCTGTCAGCAAGATAAAAAAGGTTGCTCAGGGCACCGACAGGATATGTGGCTGAGAAAGCACCTTGCTGAGGGTTTGTTAGTCTTTAATTCTGATTTGCAGTTAAGCACTTTGCGTTCCAGCTTGTGAATATCACAGCATGCTCTTGGGGCTCTCTTGCCAAACCACAGTTATTTGCAACATTTCGTTACTGCAGCATTTTCATACTAACGGGAGAGTTCACAGCTCCCTTTCGGTTCTGCGTGTCTGCTGACCTTTCACTTCAGACCTTTTGTGGCTTGGTAGCAGAGCTGTGAGTGTGGGTGTACACCCACAGTTGGGTTGCAGGGAGGTTTAGGTAAAGCAAATCAGGCTGTGCAGTGTTTCAGTCAATGAATGCAGTGTATTTCCATTGTTCAATCTGCTACCAACACTGAACAGCACATTGCTCCCACAATATGCTGCACCATGTACTCTGACATGGTCAAATTAGATTTCTGGATTTTTTTTTTTTTTTTAATTTTGAGCTGTTCGTGTGCGTTCTGGAATGGGGCTTTGGTTAGACTCAAGTTCACAGAAGATGATCATACAAACCCTAATTCAGCTAAGTACCTCACTGAAGTGCTTCCGAAGTTTCTGTTGACTTCAGTGTAAATACTTGCATGACTGTGGAAAGGCACCCAGGGAACTAGTTGGCGTTATCAAGTGAACCAGTGACAAAACACACCTTTACATCCTGCAAGGGATACAGGATGTCTGACATTTGATTTTGAATTTCTAGAGGAAGAAAATGACCTATGCTTACTTTAGAGAAGCTGTTTGCTATAGGCATATACCCCAGCATACTATCCAAATGCAGCCATTTGGACTCTTATTTGGGAGACTTCTAAATATTAACAATAAGCAAGCTGGTTCAGATTATTGCTCCACATTTTCAGGCGTGAGAATTTCATGAGACACTGAGTTTTCTTCTAAGAAATATTTCACTCTTACAAGACGTTTTCAAGTGTCTTGAACTCAGATAAACTTTTACATAAGTAATAACATCTTTTGACAAGTTCCTCAGATCTGTTTCCTGTGTATGAAGAGGGTCTGCTTGTTTGGACTCTGGTTCCACAAGCTCCACTTCATGGCCATCTTTGCCTGTTCTGGAAAAGACATTCAACAGCAGAGCTCCCTCTCTCCATGCCACTTGTCAGCCTCTGTCCCATATCCATACCCACCATGAATGCAAGAACTAAATATACTCTCCACCCTCTCCTTTTGGCCAATGGTAAGACCTTCCCTTTTATTTCATAGACTCATAAAATCATAGAATAACCTGGGTTGACAAGGACCCAATGATGACCTACTTTCAACTCCCCTGCTATGTTCAGGATCACCAACTACTCGACCAGGCTGCCCGGAGCCACAGTTTCACAACATCTTTTTTAAAACTTTCAGATTTTCCTTAAAACCACCATCAAGACTATAGCAGTCACTCTTTTCTACCTGTTTATAAGGCATCACATCCAAAAGTGGAACATATATCCTGGCGCTACACATGTTGACCTATATTATAGATTTTCTGACAGGATTTTGCTCTTGGTTGGTGTGTAAGATGAATTATTTCAAAGTTTATACCTGTCAGTATGCTGTTGTCAGTGGTACTGTCCTGGCAGATGGTCTTTCAGGTAGATACAATCCCACATTCTTCTCAGCTGGGCTTTGAATTTCAATCTGTGTAGATCATACATGTCTCATGTGTGTCTCATACATGTCTCTGAGGTGGACGGGTTCCCACATATCTTCTCTACTATCTAATATTTGGG
Organism: Perdix hodgsoniae; assembly: GCA_035772895.1. Classification (NCBI taxonomy): domain Eukaryota; kingdom Metazoa; phylum Chordata; class Aves; order Galliformes; family Phasianidae; genus Perdix; species Perdix hodgsoniae. Next base: position 18,981,252 of record JAPSGF010000006.1, read on the forward strand.
CTAAGGCATCATCTCCTTCCATTTATGCTCACTCCTAGCTCCTTCAGACCTATTGTAATGGAGCTCAGCAAGGGGTGTACATCAGGAGAAACAACCAGAAGTTGTCTCTCATCATGCAATTTCAACACAGCAGTGGAAAAAATGGTCTTCCGTTGTATGTTGAGGTAGTCATTGATTTCAATATGTTTTATTCAAACTGAGGTTGATTTTCATTCTTTCTACTTGTTCTACAAGTGTTTATTTCACTCTCTTATAGATTTCTCAAATCCCATATGAATACTACTCACCTCGTGTTGCACAATTTACTGTCATTTTTTTCTAATGTAATGCTGAAACCTTGTACATGAACATAAAGAAACCCGCTGTGTTTCTCTTTAGATGCTTGGCTGAAGATTAGTGTTTTGTGGTCAAGCTTTAAGAAAAACTGGGCTTTCTGAAATGTCTAGATTTCTTTGAACTAATGCTCTTAGGGCAAATCAAAAAGGCCAGCTGTCCTTTAAAGATGAATGGGGGAAGGGCTTTTAGTCAAATTAATTGAAAGAGAATTCCGTCTTTGAATATAAACTATTTTTTGAAGGGGAAACTTTGTTTTTAAAACAAGTTTTGACTTTTAAATTTTCTAAAAAGGGCAAAATACTTTAGGGCAAAATAACTAACTAAATTCATAAGAACAGTATTACTGTATTTCTGAATGGACTTGTTTCTCAAGAAGGGAAATGGGTAGAGGAGTTTTCCTCTTTCCAAAAGTTTTAACTTGGAACAAGCTATTTTATTTTATTTTATTTTATTTTATTTTATTTTATTTTATTTTA
>JAPSGF010000006.1:18982073-19142701 GCA_035772895.1 Perdix hodgsoniae
TATTTTATTTTATTTTATTTTATTTTATTTTATTTTATTTTATTTTATTTTATTTTATTTTATTTTATCTAATTTTATTTTATTTTATTTTTTCCAGTAATGAATTCATAGTATTAAATAATTAGGTCAATGTTAAGGCATGTAAGTAAGTCTATATGGTATTTAAAAGTACCAGAAATTCCCACCCTGGACAGAGGACTGAAAAGCGTTTTAGGTACTCTGCATGTTTTATACAGATATCTACAGATGGATTTAAATAATACTAAACTTCCAGATCAAACATTTTGGGGAAAAATCAAAATTAGAAATATGTGAAATGGACATGCACCAAAATAATAAAAAGTAATATTGTAAAATATTAAAACATTTAGATTTAACCATGAGAGTCTCAGGGCTGTTTTTTTGCTGTTGTTGTTTTGTTTTTTAACTACGCGTTCACTTTTAGTGATCTCTTCCCTTGTTATAATCTACATTAGACAAAGTTATTTTATGAGAAGTAATCTTACAATGGAAGATTCATAAAGAAGCACAAGAACCATTTGCAGTTAGTTCTCAGAAATGGTCTAGAAAGACATTTTCCCTCTCTTTCACTCCAGATTTTGCAAAAGTTCACTCAGAGCAAAGACTGTCCTGCTTAAGGAATGAAGGGTATTCAGATCTACAGGATACAATAGCAAAAGACACTTTCACTTCTTGCAGTTTTGTTTTAGTTAGCTTCTTCTTCTCTGGGTTGGGACACAGTGTAGGAGCCAAACGTGTTCTGAGTTATCCATCCACCAAATCATACTTGATTATACAGGAGTTCAAAGGGGATTACTCAAAGCTCCGTGTCAGAATTTGTATGATCAGTGTTTCTATACCAGCCCTCCTGTAGAAACCTGGTCTTCCATCACTTCCATTATACCACTTTGGACAGCTTTTCAACATCACTTTTAACCAGAGCTGATTTGATAATAAAGAAGCATGTCAGAAGGGAAATCTCAGTGCTCTAAGACCACAGCTGCTTTATTTTAGTAACAGGTGGAAAGCTGTTCTGAAGATCCTGCATAATAAATACTTGTTGAACAAAGAAACGTCAGATTTAATTACACTGAAGAGTTGTTAAACTGTTACAAATATGAAAAATCTTCAGGGTTTTTTTCTTCCTAATACCCATTTCTGACACACTGAGAGCATCTACTTATTTTTGTTTGTTTCACTTCTTGGAGAAGTAGTTAAGTTCCATGAAGCTCACCATCAGGAACTTCTAAAAATGAATAATGTCCTGCAGTTATTTAAAAGTATGGCATCACTCCAAAACTCAATCAACTAATTTGGAGTTTTCAAATATTGACAGTGAAGGTGCAATGTTTAGAGTCTCAGATCTTATTTCAGTGTTTACTTTGCCTTCAGTGAAGAAATATTTTTGAATTTTAGGACCATTTGGAAAGGTGCTTTAGCTTTATCTGGAGAAATGAATTCAGGGAGGGGAAGATTTCTTACATTAAAAAGAATTGTTTGAAGCTGCCACATCACTTTTCCTAGATTCTACAAAGTGCTGTTACCTACTGGATTCAATAAATCAAGCAGAAATAAAAGTGTAGTTTTTTCCTTTAAATCCAGATAATGATGTGGAAGTGTAAGAGTAAGAGTAATACCAATACTATGTTAGGAAAAAAAAAGGACATTGTTAGACATAATATTAACATGTTAAACATTTACACAGGGTGGAAATACAAACAAAGTAGAAACTGATCAAATGAGTTTAATCTTTCAGTATGATCTGTCATAGTAGCTGACGAGTTGCGCATAAGCAACACTTCAAAATCTTCCATGTAAAGTATATATATTTATAATCTAATAGTGCTACAATAAACAATTAGGCTTATTGACCTGAAATATCCGAGCTATCACAACAATAACAAATTCTTTCCAATAATTTTGTTCAGTTTAACTGGTTATATTAAAGAAGCTGGCATTTTCACTTTTCCAATCTTCTAGCCACGGATACTTTAAAAAAAAAAAACCACAATAAAAATTAAAGAAAATGCTTGGCTAATTTTTAATGTTAGTCTTCTAACATCTACTCTGAGCACTCTGCTCATTGTTGTACCAACAGCTATCCAACAGGTACCTTGAAAAGTTAAGATAATTCAGTACAGTGACACCATGGGAGATTTCTATATAAAATTGTACTTGTGGTTTTGTAAGTGGCAGCGAGTTGCAGGGACAAGAGCGAGGGGAGCTGCGTTGTTCCCCATTCAGTCCTGGGACCTCCCACCCTTTTGTGAGGGTGTGCCATCATTTATCTCCAAAACCTTGTCAGGCAGCTCCAAGAATGAGGGTGCCTGCTAGCAACGAATGCTCGTTGATTCCCTAGCATGCCTGGGGAAGGGCAGCACTCATCTCTCGCCCTACAGACTGTGCCAGTTGCAGCAGTGGCACTACGGGCTGAGCCTGCCAGACTGAATGTCAGCTGCTCCGACATTGTTGTCAACCCACTCCAATAGCTGTGCATTTCGTGCACACGGGACAGCAGAGAGACCTGTGATTCCTTGGCAAAGGGGAATGGTTTCTGTCAGCAGACTTTAAGGGAGTGACAGCGGCAGAGGAAGGGTGGCAGCAGCCAGACCGTTGCCTCCTGCCCATCAGCCAGTTGCTCTCCTTGTCCCCCTGCTCTCTGTCTCTGCGTCACACCGCCCCTCTCCTCTGTTAGCACTGGGAGCATGGAGATCGGTGGCCCTGGTGCTGTTGGTTAGGAGCAGGCCCCACAGGAGAGCCCCGCCTGGGGCCGCGCACCCACAGGGGCAGCACTCTGTCCTTGTGGCCATCGCCAGCTCTCCCCCTCCCCAGCACTGCCAGGGACAGCCCTCCCTGCTTCCTCAGCAGCAAGAAAATGAACTGGGTGGGTGGCAGCCGGTGAGTGAAACTTCAGGGCTGCCAGAAATGGCTCCACGCCAAGCAGCACAGCGCTGCGTTTTGGGCCTCGTGTCCCTCAGAGACCTGTGGGGTCACGGCGTGGCCTGGTGTCCCCTCAGAGACCCACAGGGCCACGGCGTGTGGCAGCCCATGTCCCCTCACGGACTGCACATGTTTAAGATTCACTGAAATATTAAAATAGTCACCTGTGGGCTGATAACATTAAAAAAAAAAAAAAAAACAGCATACTATTCAGTTTCTTTGGGTCCTGTAGCTCTTACCTATCATAATTTTAAACCCTACCGTTTCTGTCAGCATTTGAAAGCAGCTTTGGTAAACATGGTTTTATACTCATCCTGACACTATATGCAGAATCCAACTGAAATAAAACCTTACGTAAGGCTCTCCAGACAAATGGAGTTTCTGGAAACTGCTGTGGAGGGTTGACCTGGTTGTCAGGTGCCTACCCATGTCACACTGCCACAGGGAGAAAATGTGAAAGGAAAACCTTGTGGGTTGAGATAACTTCAGTTTTTAAAAAAGAAAAGGAAAGTCTGCATGTGACAGCGAAGGGAAAAAAAACAAACTATTCTCTACTCCCTATCCATGGACAGTGCCTAGCCACTTGCTGGGACGTAAGGCCTCAGAACGAGCAGCATTTGCTTTGGAACATATGCCTTTGTACAAATGTCCATTCCTGCCTACACCCCCACAATCTTTCTCCTATGTTTTATTGACACCATAAGGTATGGAATAACCCTTTGGTAGATTTGGGTAATATTCTGCGGCTGTGTTCCCATCTGCAAAACAGGCAGAGCACAGAACTATGTGGCATACATCATACATACATATATAATTTATATTTATATACTTTATTTGTATAATTATATATAAATTTATATGCATGTGTTCAGAAAGAGTGTGAGTCCTTTCCAACTCAGGATATTCCATCCTGAGTGCTATAAATTTGGAGATAGTATTAAAAAAAAAAAAAAAAAAAAAGTAATTCCAAGGATCTATTCCATATTTCTACCCATTAAATAAATATGCAACTCTTACTTGACCCAAACATTGCACCCACATTCAATGTGTTCACAACAGTGATCCAGAACTCCTATTTTAAGCATGGCGTCCTGCAACCAATTGATTTAAAACTATGTGTAACAAGTAGTTAAGGTGTAGCTGTTTCCTATATAGCACAAACAACAGCAGCTCAATACAAGTTGTACTGACAATTTCTTTTATCTCTTTTTTTTTTCCTAATGTTCACAATATGCCATAATGTCCTGAAAGGCAGAAAGCTGCAATGTGCTCTTTTGCTTTCTTTGTTATTGTGGTTTTGTAACTGTGTTGCAGCATGAAATTGAAAATTAGAATCAATATTGACAGATTTCTTGCAGTGTTTTAAAAGAAGTGAAGAATTGATGAATTGTTTCATTGCAAGTTAAATACCTGAAAGCTTTTTCTTCTGAATGTTCGATATATTTTATATCCCTGAGATAGAATGGGAACATAGCCTTACTTAAGTAAAACAGGACCAGCTAAAGTGACTTCAGCAGCATAACTATGTTGACTTCGCTACCTGAAGGCTTGACGCATTATAGCTGAATTTGCTTGCAAAATTCTCAGTAACAGTTACGTGAAGCTCAGTCCACGACTCAAGGTTACATCTTTATGATTAAAACAATAATTATTTGCATCTTTCAGGAGCAGAGTCATACTAAAGCAGGAAAAGAGAAAGCAAAAGGTAAATGCTTCTATCCACTGTGGATTTTATGTTATGCAAATGATTGTGTTGTTTCACTGCAAAAAGTCTTTCAAAGCAATTGGAGTGAGGCGCAGAACTGTAGCATAACACTTGTGGGTTTGCCTGACTGTACTTAACTTTTAGAACAGAAGTCTTTTTCTAGGTTTACTACACTGAATTCCAGCAGTGAGAAGAGTGAGGAGGAGAAGGCATGAATGAACACATGAATGCTCCCAATTTAAGTTTTACTGAATTACTTTTGGTACTACATTTTGCTTGCTGAAGCAACAGCTATTTTCTGTAGATGGTAGCACCCTGGAAAGTTAAAGATTGTGATACAATATGGTGGAAAACGGTTACCAATAAACATGCTAGGTATATTAATCACATGTAATGTACAAGATAAATCCCCCGTAATTCAGGATGACAGAAGGAAAAGTTCAGAAGAAAAGCCTGTCCCTTTTTTGTCTTAGGGCCTTCAGTTTTCAATATCCTTCTTCTGTTTAAAGTAAAGATGTACCATTAATTTATTTGTTTTGGGGGCTTGCTACTAATGATTTTTGAGACGATTATTAGCATTTCCACAAAATGGAGATTTTCTTTACTAAATGTCTAAGAGAATTCCAGTGTTATTCAGAATTATCTGCTTGATATATTTAGAATTACAGTCATATTTCTTTTTGTTCCTTGAAACATACAGCATTTCCAAAGTCCCGGTCATAGAGGTTTTTCTTCTTTCCCTTTTGTCTCTTTCTGACTCTTTCTCTCTTTTTTTTTTTTTTTTTTGTCACAAGACCCTATTTATTGCATCAAGGGAGAAAAGTTTGAAGAACAAAACAGTCTTTGTGTTAATTTAGATGGCCACGACTAATAATCTTGCTGATTTATTTGCCTGCTGGTTTATATAAGCTGCCTAAAAAGTACAGGTTTAATTTTTTTTAAAGACTTCTTTTCTTTGCAGGATTTTGAGATGTCTTTTACTTTGAAAAATGCTTTTAATGATCACATACAGAAGTTGAGATGCAAGTATATAAGGACTAAGTTTTTGGTGTTAAGAGAACAATGACCTATTTTCATATCACAGAATCAGAGAATCAGAGAATAATTTGGGTTGGAATGGACCTTAGAGCCCATCCAGTTCCAACTCCCTGCCATAGGGTTGTCGCTCACCAGATTAAGGCCCCATCAAGGCTCAGAGCCCCATCCAACCCAGCCTTGTACACCTTCAGGGATGGAGCATCCACAGCTTCTCTGGGCAGCCTGTATGAGTGCATCACCACTCCAAAAGGAAAAAATACCTTGTAATATCTAATCTAAATTTCCCTCATTCTAATTTAAAACCATTCCCCCTTGTTCTGTCATTATCAGATTATGTAAAAAGTCAGTCTCCCTCTAGTTCACAAGCTCCATTTAAGTTCTGGAAGGCTGCAATGGAGTCTCCTTAAATATGACCAAATTATACTAGAATTATTTTTCAAAATAATAGAAATAAATCAAGTGATAATAGACTGAATATTTGAGTTTGGAAAAATTTAAGCATATTTTTATTTATAAGAATTACATCAAAATATTTATATATTCCACTGAAGTGGTATGAAGCTTCTGTCAGAAACTTATTCTCTCTTTTAATCTCTCTTTTTAAAAAATAGGAATTCTTTGAAAAGAAAAAACTCAAATCAAAGATGAAGCTTCTGGGAGTATCATCTCCTAAAAGTTCAGCAGTCAGCTTAGATCTCCTCAATCTATACGTTGTTAACCAGATATCAACCAAAAAAGACAGCACTGGTGAGTTTATGGTGACAGTGTTCTGACCTCATTGCTAACAGAATCAGTTATCTTTTATTATCACTTCTAGTATTTCTTTTTCCATTATGTTGTAACTTAATGCTTAAATAGTAATTTATTTAAACAATAAAAAATAGCAATTAAATACAACAGTAATGACTGAATAAAAAGTGAGGACATCATAAGAAAAATCAAATGACCTATTTCAGCTTTATAGCCTCACACACTTATAAATTTCCCTCATTCCATGTATTAATTTTACTCTGTCTCCACTTCTTTTTCCCTTTGCCATTAAACTGGACCATTTGTGTTCCACTTTTTTTTCTTTCTTTCTTTCTTTTTTTTTTTTTGGAATAGAAGGTCTGTAATACCCAGAGTATCTTTGTTAAAATCTGTCATTAAGCTCCCCTCAAAATCTCTACAACTTGAGTTCTAACTCTTATCTTCTGCGACATATTCATAAACAGGACTGGGGCACAGTTGCTACTATGCTCAGAAAGGTTCGAAGGTGGCTGATTAGGGCAACAAAGCCTGTCCACAGACAGCAGTTGCTCCACAATTTTGTGCTATGGTGACGATTAGAATAGAGCTCTTACATTACTGTTAATAGAACAAAATAAGTTTTAAATGGATAAATGGTTTGAGAAACCCAAAACAATGTCCTTGGTACTGTAATGAAAAATTAGGGAGCTCAAAGCTTAGTTTCTAAGTCCAGTGCTGACCTTCCAAATACTTTCACCACAGGCAACCTGAAAAAGCCAGTCCATGTTGATATAACTGAAAATGTAAAGGCACCTTTTAGAAGGAACAACCTAGAGCTTCCCAGGTCACCACTACGAAACCAATTTACAGCACACTTAGATGACATCAAGAACAGGTACTTGTTTAAAACAGGCAGTAGTTAAGCAAGTTAAGTCTGTAAAAGGTGTTTCACAATTTATTTTCATTTGATTTCTAAAGGAGTTACCACTGCAGTACAGATCTACTTTGTGTATATTTATTAACACGGACAAAAGCATGTACTTTGGTGGCAACAAGATAACTGGGAGAAGGGGTCTAGGCTAATACAGTAGCACAGGAGCATAGAAAGACCAATCTGAAGCTGGTCGATCTCTTCATCTTTTGATCAGCGGATCCCTTTTACCTCTGTGCTCATAAGTGTCTTGCCTTGAAAAGGCTGAACAAGTATTTATCTGGGGCATTAAGTATACCTAAATATGCATTGCTAAGACACAGTATTTTCACGACTGCTTCTGAGATTCCAGGGATACTCTTATCGTCAGAGTAAGGAAACATACTCTAAACTCAGAACTGTACACAGAGTTCAGAGCTTTAAATATACAGATGTATTACTTTATTCGTGTCACGTTGTTCATACACTAAGTTCCTCTCACAGAGCAGACTATTCAAACAGCATTTTCTACTTACATTGTTTGCCATCCAATATCAGGCATGCTTAAGTGGCTGATTTACAGACTGGCTCAAAATTGCGTACAAATCAAGAGTTTTTTAAACATCTGGAGAAATACTGTTAAGTTATTTTGAAATTAATACTCTGGTTAGGAAGTTTTTAATCTTATAGATCTTATGTTTCAGAGGCTGTTTTTATTCATTTTACAAGGTTACAGGAGCAAGTACTGGACAGCAGAAGGCAGCATCTCTTAGAAAAAGAAAAATACCAACGTGAAGTAAGTTGATTGTTCTCAGTGATGTCAAGTTAAAAATGTAGCGGTGTTTTTTTTTTAAGTGATTTTTCATAATGATCAGATTTCATGTGTACTTAAATGTGTAAAGTCTTCTTTAAGACGACATTGATGTGTTAATTGCTAATCATATTTCATACTTTTTCTTCTGCTATTTCTTACAAATATTACAAAAAGCTCCACTTGTTTGGGGCATTTTCCAAAACATTTAGAAATACCTGTACTCTAAATTCAGACTAAATAAGTCACAAAGGACAAATTATGGGAAAGAGACTAAGACCAACATATCAGAATATATGAATATTTTTTCTTGAATATAGTATATCTAAAAAGAGATGTAAAAAATTTAGAAAGTTTGGATCCTGTTCAACTATGCTTAGATGATAACAATGTTAGATAAATCAAATCTATTTGTTATCTCTTATCTAGTTAACACAAGTAACAGAACTAACTTATGCTGAATGTACGGAACATGAAGACAACACAGCAACAACTTTTAGCACCTGTCCATTGTCCCCTTCTATTTTTTGGTCCTCTAACTGTGCACAGTTTTCAGAAGAAAATTTCAATACAAAATTGATGGGTGACCCTTGGGAACAGACTTATGAAGATAAGCTAAAGAAACAGGTTTGATTAATGTTTTATTACTTTCTCTATTTGAGGCATAGAATTAGCATTATGGTGAAGATAATGATTAACAAGAAAAACTTCTAGGCTGGTGGCAATGAATATTCCATAAATACATATGCATTTCTTTTACTGGTCTGGAATAGATTTAATCTGAGCCTTTGTTCACTGAGCTTTCAGTACTGTCTGCAGAAAGACTACAGTGGTGAGGACAACTTCTCAAGAAATAAACAAATGTTATGTATATGCAAAAACCAGGAAAGTACTAGTTTATCAGCCTCACCTCTGTCCCTGAAAAGATTCTGGAACCTGACCTCCTGGATGCTGTTTAAAGTTCTGTGAGGAACAAGAAGGTGTTTGAGAGAAGTCAGCATAGGTTTACCATGGCCATGCTATGCTATGCCTGACAAGCCTAATTCTGTGATGAAATGACTTGTCCTGTGGATAAGGAACAGCAGTGGATATTATTTACTATGACCTTAGGAAGGCTTTTGACAAGGTTTACTGTGGTATCCTAGTAGCCAAAGTGGGGTGGTATGAACCAGATGAGTGGGTGACAAATTGGGTAAAAAAAGTCAGCTGTACCATTTTGCTGAAAGTCTGTGGGTTAAAGTCTGATTGGCAACTGGTCAATAATGGCAGGAATGCCCAGGGTTTAGTAACAAGTCTGATACATCTTATCAGATACATTATTTGGACAATAAGATAGATTGCACCTTCAACATCACAACAGGTTCATAAATGAAACCAAAAATTGTCAGAGAGGTCATTACAGTAGCAGGGCTGCTATTCAAAGGAATCTTGTGAATCTGAAGGCTGACAGGAACCTCATAAAGTTCAACACAGAGAAACGCATGTCTTGCACCTCAGAAGAAATAACCCCATGTATCTGTGCAGGTGGGGATTTGATTGAGTAGGCAGCAGCTTTGCAGGGAAGGACCTGAGGGCCAGAGGATAACAAGTTGTACATGAGTCAGCAGTGCAGGAAAGGCCAGCTAAATACAGGGCTGTGTTAGAAAGAGCTTATCCAGCACTCAAAAGCAAGTGATTATTCTCCTCAAAAGCAAAAACAAACAGAAAAACGTGTTAGAACACATCTGAAATACTGTGTGCCCACTTTGAGTCCCCCCCAGTTCACAAGAGAGATCAACAAACTGGAGGAAGGCTAATGGAGGGCAACAAAAATGTCAAGGGGATTGGAGCTCCTGATGAACATGGAGACTGAATGAAGAGGGTTTGCATAGCACGGGTAAGAGAAGGTTTGAAGAGAGTGAGGAGGGGAGTTAACTGCTGTCTTCCTGAATCCAGACAGGACAGAGTCAGAGATTCCCCATGTAATGACAAGTAGTAAAAATCACAACCTTAAACACTGGAAATTCTGCTTGCGTGGAAAAAGTTGTCACAAAAGTAGCTAAGCACCAAAATAGGTCACCTCCATCCTGAACAAAGCTGAGCAATCTGGACAAGCCCTGAAGCTGGCCTTGCTTTGAGCAGCAGGGTAGGTTAGGTACCTCTCAGAGCCTTTCCACGCAATAGCAGTCTATGGTTTTGTCTTCTTCAGTGAAGCATCAGCTTTCAACAGTCTATCCAGCTTGCTGATATTATGGGGGCGTGGGATACTTAAAAAGATCTTTTGCATCCTAGCAGTGACATGCAAATATAAAGAAGTATGAATTGTACAGAACTCACTTGGGTGGTAATGTCTTGGCCTTTACTGGAAAGATAAAATTAAGTGAAAAATAAGTAAAAGAAACTAAGATAGAAAATATGTATATTGTTCTCAAACCCAATTTTGAATTTTAAAACACTGCTACTATAGATTCAGAGTTTTATAACTTGGGCCATTTTCTCAGTCAAGAACTATTTCTGAGCAAGACCCTTGGATTTCAAATCACTCAAGCCAGTGTATTTTCAGGAAGTCTGAGACAGAGCCTCAGGAACTACTTAAGCCATTGCACAGGTAGGCTGCCTTCTTGATTTTACATTAGAGAAATAGTTACCATTAAGTTAGAGAAATACTAAAATCATCTGAAATTTATTTCCACGTGATTTTTCACTGCTTTTTAGTGCTTTTGAATAGGAAATGATATCAAATAGAAAGACTCAACAAGCAAAGCTATTAAAATTTGCTGAAAGACAGCAAAATGTGATTTTGGTAGGCCTTTGGTACCATGGTCTATTTTTGTGGTGTTGTAAACAGGATGGTGTTTTCTAATTCATCCAGAAGCATGGATTTACCAAGGGGAATGGCCAAGAGAAGGGGGGCTGCTGGCACTCTCGTTAGTTCTGCTCATTGTAACAAGTGATGACCCGATGCCTCAGCACTTGAGCAACTTCACTTACATTATTTACGTTGAGGATTCCAGGGAAAAGTATTTACTCTCCTATTTCATATGCAAAAATTCTGCTGTAGCTTTTTTTAAATTATCATTATTTTAAAATCGATTAAAAATACATTTACGAGAACATGGACAGAACGTAAGAGAATGGACAGAAGCTTTGTATTGATTTCTCTTTGCATGTGCTGATTACAAGTCTTTTCAATCACAGAGGTTTTAAGGCCAGACAAATTTGTACTGTTTGTTTCCAGGAGTTCTTACCTTCTACCTAGGGGCCTTATTTTCCTTTTTTTTTTTTTTTATGTTATAAAAGTCTGCTCAAGGTTGCATCAATCTCTAGATGTGGATGAGGTAGAGCCATAAAAAGGTCATCTATTACTTGGCAGTTCCCGAAGTGCCAGCAGCTTGTTTGCTTGGGGCACCAGGCACAGATTAGCTCACTGATGACATGATAAAAATGGACATATATATGAGCTTCTACTCTTAGCCATCTGAACATTCTCTCTCCTCATGGATTTCCTGGTTTCTCTAGCAAAACCTAAAAGCAGGATAACATTCACCTTGCCATGTATCTTGGTAACTTTCTGATGAATATCTTGATGTTAAAGCCCAACGTAACCTGACATGGCCTAAATCTCCCTTTTAATTTCTCCACAGTCTCTCAGGCCTGCACACCTCCCACAGTCCCCTGCCCATTCATGACTCACTGACAACATTCCATCTCCTTTTCCAACAATTTGTCTGATCCATTTTTGTGTTTTGTCCATGTTTTATTTTCATCCATTTCATTCATTAATTCTTTTATCTCAATAACTGTCTCCTAAAATAACTAGTTCTCCTAGAAAGGGATTTTCTTTCGATGTATATGAGAAGTATGAACTTATACAATCATTTAATGAAAATGTAATGATGTAAAACTGTGCACCGATCTGAGACCTGTGACCCTTCATGGTCATTAAATATTGACTAAAAATGTAGATATCCTCTATTTTTCACTCTGTGTCATACTTGTCTATTTCCTCACCTACAATTACCTTTTACATAGCATTATGTTCAGCTAGAATGGAGAAGGAGCCTCCTTATTGCACCACAAAATGTTTTTACCTTCCTCATTTGAATGCATCCAGGTTTCTCCCGAAACAAACTCCAGTGTGCTTAGTCTTTTAAAACTAAGACGTGGGTTTTACATAAGTAGAGGGCACAGCTTTCTCCCTTAAGTTCTTTAGGATCTTATTCCAATTCCAAGTGTTTTCTCGTCAAGACATTACAGAATTTTTCTTCAGGAAGTTTTTACTCTACTACATTTCCATTTTCAAGTTCCATTGGTAGCACTGTTCTTTTAATTAATTTATTTATTTTAAAATAAAAGGCATGTTTTGTATTCTCTGTATCCCAGAAAGCTCTTAACTCTCTGCTCAGATCTTTGGAAAGGTCAGTCAAGAGATCAAGCTTAGAAAGAAGTGGCAAAAAAAGTTAGAGTAAGATCCAAGTAAGTGAGTGCATGATAGCTTTCATGTTGATGATAAGCATGATAACATCTTCAAAAGCACTATTATGAGAAGAAGAGGAGGAAAGTATGGGCAAAACAAAATGTCTAACTGGTCTTCTAACTCTAGATCTGAAGAATTCTGTGCTTGAATAGGGTTACTGAGCAATGCTACACAAGAAGTCACTGCTAAAGAGACCAGGAATGAAACAATCATAGATCTTACTGTGGGTTTTCAGTACAAGAGTGAACTGCTCAATACCTTTTTACAGATCGAAGCTGCCATCCTCTTTTAATCCAAAGTGTTTGGTCATTTGAGTGGAGCAGCAGTGACATACTGTGGTTGGTTTTATAAATCACAGTTCCCTACTGAATGAGATGACATGCTGCGTGTCTCAGTGTGTTTGGAAACATTGCGAAAGAGCCCTGCTTAAATCAGCCTTACTACATGTGTAAATAAAACACAGGACACTCATTCTGTGGAAATAACATGCATTCAGAACAGAAGCACGTGTGTTGAGCAGTGAAGTCTTTGAAATTTTGTACTGATTTGATGATCTGTAGAGCTAGCAGTTAGTATTTTGCTTATTTGTGTGCAAAGCAAGTTATATTTTTTTCTCCCCTTCCTCCAAAGCCTACACTATATGAATTCCGCCAGAAAAGATCCAGTGATAATGGCCAGTAAAGAATCAGAAAACACTGAAGGAATAAAAGAACTATTGTTTGGTGTCATGAAAGAAACTGCAGACCTGAGAGTTCCTCAAGATGAAACTGATTGTCCCTTTCTGTCCCTATTTGGAGATGAGAGCCAACCAACCTATAATAAAGCTTCCACAAAGCATTGTGATCCTTTTGTTAACCAAAACACTGCTCCTGTTTTTCTCATTGATCCCAGTGATAGAAATCAAATGACCAACAGAAACTGCACATACAATAGTGGAGAGGCTCATCCTGCAATTAATGCAAGAAAAAATTCTGTAGACAGACACCGTAAAGGGCTTTTCACAGCTCCAGAACAGGTTTTATGCAAAAACAACAATGCACCATTTGCAGACTACAAGAAAAACAGCCTTCATAAAACCCAGCTTCAGGACTGTCACGATGTTCAGCTCTACTTAATATCGCCTGGAAACAAAGAGAAACCTTCAACATCTGAAAAAAGTGGTGAGTGCCAACAAGTTAGGGATGTATATTCTGTGTTTTATTCTTCTTTCAGTCATCTCATGCTACTTTTTTTTTATAAACAAATGTGTGTTTGCCCTGACCCAAAACATGTTATCAATCTTTGGATTGCAGCAATTCAACTTTAAATCCAGTTAGTAAAGTTACTTTTACTAGTTGATAGAAGGAGTTATTTTCTATCTATATTTATGCTCTTGCACTTCTAAATTGAGGTTTACTTTTTGATTTTAGAAACATATGCTTATTATCATGATCAGCAGATTAATTTAAAGGAAAACATGCAGAACCTTTCAAGAAATAAAAGGTGAGTGCGACAAAAATTGTCAATCTATTAATTAGTGATAACTGCAGAGACCTTTCTGAACTGGAGAAATCCTGTCTAAGAGAACAAGGTGGCAAAAATTCTAAACAGTGTTAATGAAGACCCAAGTTATCCCAGTGAAAATAATGATGACTAATGTGAAAAAACTAATGTGTATGTAAGCTTTTTGTTATACCATTGTATACCTGCTTGTAATAACCAAACAGGAAGATTCTTTGATAGGATAGTTCTGAGTCCCTGCAGGTAAGCTGTTGCTTTGATCTGACCTCTAGAACACCCTGCCCACTTCCATTGCCTACAGAGAAAATCAGTGTCTTCCCTGCACCAAATGTGGCATATGTGAGTGCCCCATGTTTTACATTAAGGCAGTTTTGTCACATATTCACAGTCACCTCATACTACATTCTACAAACACACAAACAAACAAACAAACAAACAAACGTAGAGATTCGTGTTGCTAAATCTCAAGTTCAGAAATAAATTCCAATATTTCAGTAGGGGAAAGCATTTCCTGACTACTGGAAAAAAAAAAAAAAAGTAATTTAGAAAGCAAACAAAAGCACGGGAAAAATCACTTACCAGAGAGCTCTGTTTACATCCCATAGAGATAAACCTGTGAAAGAATCGGTCTGGAAACAGAACCAGCTTTTTGAATTAGAAGAGGTAACTTTTTATAAACATTTTTTCCATTACCTACTAGCAGAGTGTTTACATCATTCATTTAGAGTAGAAAAGAATTATCCAGAACAGTTAGAAATTGAAATTACTTTATGTGAATATCTGAATTAACTTCTGTGGAATCTACTTTCCTTTGTTGCTTTATATGGAAAGTCCAGAAAGAACAATTTCTACTTAAGTGGTTGAGATAACAGTCTTTTCAGGCCCATAATAGTCTGATTAACATCCAAGCTGATGCCTGAAATACATTTTGTAAGGTACTCTTTATCCCACATTATGATTCTGAGGCAGTGTCCAAAGACTGTATGTAGGATATTTCAGCATTGTAACGAAGTTTTCTGCCAGTATATATATAAAATCTTCTGTAGATGTTTTGCCCATTGGTAGTCACCCAGGTACGCACAGTACTGCTCAGGGGTTTTGTATTCCTTAACATAGTTTGCAGTGACCTGCAAGGTGTACTCCTTCATGTAATAGAGAAACTGAATGTTCTTCACTTAATTAACCCGAGGCACTGATCCAGCTCACTCACTATTAATGCTTGTTTTTGAAAGTTTGCAAAAGCACAGCGGAAAGAGTACAACCCCGGAGTGAGTTCAAACCTTCACAGCATGGAGCAGGGTTAGTATCATTTGGATACGACTAGTTACAAATCAGATTTTTCTCTACTTATGAAAATGAAACTTACTTTTAAATCCAGGGAAAAGCATCTTCATCTTTTTAGGATGTTACATTTCATGAGTGCTTCTATTTTTATTCATTAGCATTACCAGGTAACTAAGTATTCACTTTCCCTTGAAGAGATAAATTCAGATTAACTTATTTCTGGTGAGTATTATCCACATATTTTTCATTTGGGTTCCTTAAACCGCTAAGCCAGCTCTGAAAGTAGGGGGAGCTGCAAACAAACAAACAAATAATAATTCACCAGCGAGATCAGGTGTGTGTTCATCTGAACACCGTGACTCAAGTTTGTGACCACTGGCATCTTGTAACAGTATGTAGCTGTATGGGTCAGCTGTTCCAGCTGCAGCTCAGAACAGATCTCCCAGAGGCCTCCAAGACAAAACACAGCCTAAAGCCCACATAATTTGTATGGCAGCCAATACATGCAGTGATTTTGCCACATTCTCTCCCTACCTCTGTTCTGCAGAACCTCTTGGGTAGCACAGCTCTGTTGCTAGTGCAGGCTGACAGCACAGCTGGAGCTTTGGAACACCCATCTCACACATTCAGCCATGATATTTTGTCTTGAGAGGAAGAAAATTGGGTATTACCATAACCCAGATTGACTTTGCTATCACTTTGTTCTTTAAATGATATCTCATAACTGCTTCAGAAATAGTGATCACTCTTAATTTTGCATGCTGTAATTGGGAGCTGAATGTCTGGGAAATATTTAGTGAGTAACTTTTCCTTCTGATGGAGCTCATTTTTCAGATGTGGAGTCACCACTCAGCAGCCCATCTCCCAGTTACTCTCCAAGACAGACAGAAAGCTGCCTCAGCTCCAGTCCTGACATGGTGAGTACATTCTTCTAATTTAACAGACCTGTGGTCTGGTCTCTTGATAACGCTGAGCCTTGTGGAATTATAATGACATGTCATGTTATGGGAAGATGTTAAGGAAGTTTCTGCTCTCTTCCTTGACATGAAGGGAAGAAGATTTGGTGCTCTGTACATTCTTAGCCATTACTGAACACACACACACAGAAAAAGGCCAAAACATAGGAATATAAATGCATGAGAGCAAAGATCCTCTTTACCTACCTTTTCTTCAATGACTAGCAGTACGTCCTTCAAGAAAGAACACAAAAGGCCAGCAGAAAATTCTGGCCTTTCAATCGATTTCATAATTTATCTGTGCATTGATTATTAACTTTGTACATAATCACTGAACTGTTTTAACAGTTGCATTCACACAGTTCATACTGTTCATACAGTCTGAAGAGGAAGATGCAGCCAGAAAGAAGAAATATGTGGACAAGCAGCACCTCCAGACAGACAGTGTCAACCTCATCTCAGCCTCTGAAAGCACAGAGTCCCTCAGGGCTTCTCATAATGGAGCTGTGCCTCCCCAGCTCTGCAGCAGTCTGGCTATGGAAGGAGACGGCCATCTTCAGCAGAAACACTCCGTTTCACACAGCAGAGAGGAAAAGAAAGAGCTCGCTGCTCCATGCGAGGGCAGCTTGTTGCCCCAAGCCCGTAAGAAAGCACAAGTCATGCAGAGTGCAAGGTGCGATGTTTGGGTGCAGACCGAGAGCTCTGGCCCGCAAGCGGGGAAAGTGGATGCGGCCACCCAGTGTGATCCCATGCGGGTGTGCAGCTGTGGGCTCCCCCTGCCCTCCGCCCGCAGCCCGCAGGGGCTGCATCCTCCCGGCACCGCTGGAGGGCACAAAACGCCTGAGCATGAGGCGCTGCCGCCCGCAGGCAGCTCAGCGAGGACGGCAGCGCTCTCCTCTGAAGCCGAGTATCTCGCTTTGGCTGACAGAACGACGCTAGACATTCTGAACTACATTGATACAGTGACGGGGAGAGAAAAGCAGTGACCAGCTGATATGGCATGGAAAGGAACAGAAAGAATGCTTCCAAATTTTGTCCTGTTCCCAGTAGGTTTCATTTAACAGGTGTATTTTGATTTTTCTAACCTGGCTTGAAAAAATATCGTTTGTAGTCTGCTCACTTATAAACTATGGATCTCTGCCTACCAGTTGCCATCTCTGACTTTCTGTAGATCTCAAACTGATAACATAGGATCAGTTTTACAATAGCTTAATAATTGTAAAATTTAGGAACTAGATTTGCTTTCCCACTTGCGTGGTTCTGGAGTTCGAAGGTGCCTTTGCTTCTGTGGAAAGGAGAGGAAAGATTCCATTTCACTTCAAGGCTCATCAGATGTGACTTAGTTCAGAACTGTTGTCAAATTCTCACCCATTTTAAGAGGCAAAGCAGTCTTTGGTTTGTACTAAATATCAAAATGAAAATATGAAAATCAAACAGAAAGCGCACAGCAGCACACATAAAGTCAAAAGCAATTTTTAAAGAACTAATTTATTCATTAAAAAAAAAAAAAAGAAAGAATCCCACCAAAACCAAACAAAAATGTCAGCAGAAAGGCTTGAACCTCTTCCCACAGCACATCTATGTATTCGTTCTCTGACTGTTAACACTGACAAATATTTTATGTGTTTCTGTGTTTTCCCTGTGGGTTGAAAATATGAAATAATTTCCTCCTCATTGCAGTATTTGTGTAAGGCTGCAAATAACAACAAATAAATGTTTCTGATAATATTCTCTCTGAGCTATGTTCTTTCCCTTTAAAAAGATTCCCAGCAAAGATGGCTCACTGTGTTGCTGCCGCCATCCACTTATGTATCCACACATCTTCACACACATGTGCAAAGCTGTGTCACTCAGCGCAGGAGCTGTGCTGGTACGAGGTCGGCATGTTGCGCTTGTTCCCTTGGAGCCGTTGTCAGCAGATTCACTGCCCTTATTTCCATGGGGTCAGCTTCTTTTGGTTCTCCATTCTGTGATAAAGGCTGTGTGGTTGTAGGGCCGTGTGTCACGCAGCGCTGAAGAGCCCCTTTGCCATTCTTTGTTCTCATCACCAAACCAGTGGCTCTATTTTCTGCCGGCTCCCGCATTTAAAACTAGAAGAGGTTTTTAAATTGTTCAACAGTTTGCAGGTTTACGGCTGTGCCATTTTAAAAAACAGCATCTCTCAGAAGCACCAGTGGGCTTCCCTTCACCTTGAAGAAAATAGCGTTTTCCCTTATGTAAATAAATTGCTGACACAGGAAGGGATTTGCACAGCCAAACTGCTGCACTGTGTAACTATCATTTACCCAACTCACCTCCCACTTCTTAAGGCTCGACATAAGCAGATTTTCTTTTTTAGCTTGCCTCAATTTACTGTCAAAGCAAGCTGCCATGTCATTTCTTAGCTGAAACTGCTGTGATCATCTTCTTCACAGGGGGGATAATTTATCTGAATAATCCTTGTGGTTTCCCGAAGGCACAGCAGTTCCCAGTGCTCTGTAAGACACAGCTGATCACTCAGTGTTATGAAACTGCCACAGCAGCCCCTGCTGGCTCGAGGCAGGACATTTCTACAGAGAGCACTGCCACAGCCAGCTGCTCTGCTCCTCTCAGCCCAGCTCCATGGACTTGCCTGTGCTCCCCTTGCTCAGCCTTCCAGCTTGCAGGCTGTGAATCACAGAATACCTCCAGTAGAAGGGACCACAAGGATCACAGAGTCCATCTCCTGACTCCACACAGCACCAGCCAGAATATAACTCTATAAGTGGAAGCAGTGCCCAAATGCTCCTTGAACTTCAGTAACCTGGGACCGTGCCCACCACCCTCTGGTGCAGACCCTCTCCCTCAGCCCTTTTCCCGCCCCTCCCCTCACACAGCTCCCTCAGCCCTGTCGCTGTCACACAGAGCAGAGCTCAGCGCTGCCCTCCGCTCCCTGTGAGGAGCTGCAGCCGCCATCAGGCCTCCCCTCAGCTCCTCTGGGCTGAGCCAACACAGGGACCTCAGCCACTCCTCACACACAGTCCTCCAGACCCTTCCCCATCTTTACATACACCTCCTGTGGATGCTCTCTAGCAGGGACAAGCCCTTCCCTCACCTGCTGGCAGTGCTGGGCCTGGTGCACCCCAGGGTTTGGTTGCCCTTTTGGCTGCCAGGGGACTGGTAGTGCCGCACGGACCAGTGTGGGTGTTTCAAATGAAGTAAAACCTCCTCAGTGAGCTCTCACATCTCCTACAACATAGAGCCTTTCACTGGCTGTAGCATATTTTCCCCACTGCACTAAAGCCGCTAGCAAGAAGCATTCAGTATCTGTCAGGTGGCAGCCAGTTTTCAGCCTGGATTCCAGTAAGGATAGAAATTACGCAGCTGAGAGGCAGGCACACAGATCAGCTGTCTGCAAGAGCTGCACACATCTCTCTGACAGGATAATTCACTGCTCAGAGTATGTCGGTCAAAGTGGGCCACCGTATTCCTGAGCAGGGAGATGAGAGCTTACAGAATCCAGTTACCTTAGATTTCACCTGTGATTGCGACCCAGCCACAGGAATGAAACAGTCTGTGCAGAGGTACATGGGCTGGCAGCAGCGTAAACAAGGCAGTGTATTCCTTTCAGCCACTGGAGAAGTATTTAGAAGTATTTATGTGACTATCACTGTGTTAGAAAAGAACGATGCCTCCTCTTCATTGCAGCGTGCCTCACCCTGTGCTCAGGGGCCTTCTTTCACCTCCAGTTTTTTGTGACTCTGGGGAAGCACTGAGCGTGGTTTAACAGGAGCCTGCTGGCAGCCTCCAGTTCCGACTGCTTCAGCCTATGCCTCAGCAGCTACCGCTATTTATTCTCCAGTATTTGTTACTGCAGTAACACAGTAACACTGTGAGGCAGGGACATGGACAGAGATGACCCTTTTTCATTGTCACCTCTCCGGAGGTGAGCTGAGCCTCTAGGGGGCCCATGCGGGTTACATTGCTTAGCTATGCTGAGAGAGAGCAGATTATAAACAAAATTGTGCTGGAGAAGAGGACAGAAGCGTACCTGTAATTAACCAAAAGAGTGTTGGCCTTTGAACATTTCTAAACAAATATAGGTGTACAAACAGAGAATGTGACCCCAAGCTTCAGTCTGAAGAAATCTTGATGTGCATTGGTACCCTGCTTTCCCTATAAGATCAGCTCTAATTGCAGTAACCTGCAGGGTAAGGAATCAGGCGAGGTTTCCTCGGGCGGCTTGGAGCCAGGCGTTACTGTGCCAACAGCCTCTGAGTACTGCATGGAAATCCTTATTCCATTTTCGTGAAGGATTATCATTGTGTGAAATGAGAAGCTTAAGTTTCCATACAAGTAATTATTTCTCAGGTGGGAACTGTTTGTGAATTGCCTATTTAAGGGTTTTAGCAGAGAGCTGATTAAGGAAGGATGAGGTTTCCTAGAAAAAGTGTTGGCTCTCTGCATCCAAATCCTTGCCTATCCCCAGCAAATCCAATGACATTTCTGCTGCTGTTCCTCAGGCTCTTTTCATCAGTGGCTTCTGACAGGTTGGAGGTGACTGTCTCACCTACTCATGTCACAGCCACCCCCTCTGAGGCAGTGATACTGAGCTCTGGTGAGGTCCCACAGCTCGATGAGCCAAAAACAAACCTCCCTCCCTCCCACCTTCCTACTCTGCTGTCAATTCCCACTCTATACCTTGACAGTCCCTGCATGGCGTGCAGCCATTCTTGGGATGGGACAGCCAGGGGACAGCAGCCCAGAGAGCTCAGTGCTGGTGCAGAAGACACCAGTGAAGGTAAGGCAGAAAGCTGCAAGAGAGCCACTGTATAAGAATTAAACATTTCCAGGCCAGCTGTGTTGTGTACACTTCCAGTGAGAGGGCTGTGATTAATGGCAGCAGTGCCCCACTCAGCACACAGGGGTTGGCTTGGCTGCAGGACCCAGAGCTGTGGCTGTTGGGATGACAAGGCAATACATCACAATGCAGAAATGTACTCTGTTCCCTGGAGTGGAGTAATTCTCCCGAAGCAGGAGGTCTGTGGGGAGATCTGACCTCTGAAGAAGCAATGCTCTCTGCAAATGGGCACATTTTTGGAGCTCCTGAGCTGGAAACGGGAGCTCATTGGCAGTAGTCAGACGAGTTGATGTCATCACACTGTAGAACCAAGTACCAATTTAGCAGCAGGGCTTCCTTCAGAGCATCACTCCCCAACAAGGCTGTGGCCATCCGTTGCAGGCCCATGGGTTGGAGACGCCCTCTCCTCTGTGCAGGATGACTCACTGCCACGAAACATCTCCTGCAGCTGCTGTAGTGCCAGGTGAGTGGCAGCACTGAAACAGGCTGCAATTGGGTCAGTGGTGGTGTCCATTTTGGCAAAATGCACCAACTGTACCATGTACATCTCTGTGTACGTCGCCTTGGGATATTAAGCACTGAGCAAACACTGCAGTGCCCAAGAAATGCCAAGGGGGGGGGGGGGAGAGAGAGAGAAGAACATGCCTATGAAAACCTGAAATCTGGATGAAAAACACTTCATACTGGGAGATTTAGCACATTCAAACTATTCATCAAAAAGAGATTGCAAGGAAACCTGGTTACTGAACAGAACAGGCACTGCTGGCAATAAACACAACATTACTGCCTCTCGTGCTGCTCCTCTATCAGCTGACCCTGCTGGGCTCCAGTGGTGCTGTGAGAAGCCCAGTGCCAACCTGCATGGGAGCCTTGGTCACAGCAGCCCCAGCACAAGCCCTCAGTGTGGCATCATCTTTGTGATGTGGCTCTGGTGTGGATGTGGCAGCACCCAGATGTGATGACTAGGCTTGGAACAGCTCACAGAGATCTGGGAGGAAGTGCTGCTGCCCGCAGCTCAGTCTAGGCTTCTTTCAGCAGCAACATATCTATGGGTAATTGTTTTGTGAGAGCAGTTGCAACGGAGGGAATGGGAGAAATCCAGAAAATTGAGTGTTTGACAGCAGGGCCACCAGCTTTTCATTACTCCAAAAGCCGCTGTGTGGTTTTGGTGACAAGTAATCTGAATGGCAGTCATTCATCACCTTTACAAGCACTATCAGCCAGAAACCTAAATATATCACCTGTCAGCATGGAAACCATGAGATCAGTTCGCCCATCCTGCAGATCCAACACTTCGCTGAGCAGGATCCCAATGCCAGCATTCCCTCAGCAGCACTGCTGGGAGACCCCAGACCCCAGGCCAAAGGGCCATAGCTTGGTCAGAGCGAAGCTGAACCTCACAGGGAGACCCACTGTGTGCAACATAGCAGGGAGGAGCAGGACCGCTCCCACTTGGGCTGGAGTGTCCCCAAAGCCAGCTTTGCTCAGGAGGCAGGGAGCATTGTGGCCCTCTGAGGAGCTGCCCCTGGTTGCACATCACCTTGGCACAAGTTGTCCGCCCCTCAGTGCAAGCTGTAATTAATTACAGTCCTTAGCAGCTCTGTCCCAGTATGCCACTGTCACACTCTGGCTTAAAACAGTCTATTTAAGATCAATCCTATCCCAAATTACTGTTCTTCTCTTATTTCAGGTAAGCGCACAGACTGTTTTAGTTCATTTTGCTGGGCAATGCCATTTTCCTGTTCTATGAGTATCCAAACAAATAAAACTTTGAGGAACATTCTGTAATTAAGTATCACCTTTTATTTTGTTCATTTACACTTCTGGCACTGACAATTCTTTGAAGATATTTACTTTTATGTAAAGACCAAACGTCATTAAAGCAATCAGAACAGAAGTCAATTAAATAATTATACATCACTGAAGTTTCAGAAAATGTACAACACTTTCATACATTATAGGCTTGACTGGCTGCAAAAGGAAATGGCACATGTTCGACATTGTTCAGATAACAAAATAACTTGGACGACCCAAAAATGAGTTTTGCTCAAACCTGTTTTGTACCAAATACCATACCATGCATCCTGATGGCACCATATGCATGTTGTTATGGAACGCAAAAGCATTTATTTCTACCAATTTGGTCTCCAATAAAGTCTCAAATACCCTAAAGAGAATTCATGGCAGAAAGACCTGGGTGATGCTTTTGTAGGGTTGTGAGATTCCAGATGAAAGGCAGACACAAGACTTGTGCCAATTCCCGCTATGCCCCGGACCAGCAGGACACTGGAGCACATGAAGAACGTCAAGAACAATCACTTTCATGGGCACCACTCAGATGCCCAACAGCGCTCATACAGCGGGCGCGCACCAGGCAGGGCGGGGACACGAGCTGGGGCTGGCAGCCCAGCACCATGGAACCCTTGGGCTTCCCCCCAGCACCCAGCCCACCAGCTGAAGTTTCTCCTGCAGAAGTCACGGCAGTCCTACATTCAGTCCTCTCCAAAGTCTGTGTAATGTTTAAGGCAGCGAGAGAAATTTGCCTTTATTTTAACACTTCCTGAACGGATGTTTCCTTTAGAAACACAGGGACGTTATTCATAATTAATCAGCGCTCCCCTTACTTGTGCAAATACAATGAAATGTCAAACTGCATTTTGAAAGATCAGAGTGCAACTGAAGCACACTTGAAGCTTTATAATTACACACACCAAGTCATTCAGCTGTAACACACCGTGTAGGAAAAACGTGAAGAAGTGGGGCTTGAGGTGAACTGTAGGTTCCCGAGGCTGGGTTCTGGTCCAGCTCCCCGTGTGCTGTAGTGAAGCTGACAGTGAGCCTCGAGGAGAGGCGCGGAGAGTCAGAAACATGCCGCTAGGTCACACTGACAGCTCAGCCAGGCTAAAGGGAATGCTCATATACACAACTCTGGAACACCATTAACACCCATTTACAAAACACTACAGTGATGGTTATCGGCACATAAAAAACTCTCTATATGAAAACATACACAAAATAGATAAGAATTGCCTTTTTTTTCCAGACTTTTAAAATCTATAATATAGTTGCCTTTAAGGAGTTTTAACCCCCGATATCACTAACAACATTATTCTTTAACAATGTTCACCTAGGTTTTACTGTGCTGGCGTTTTTAACACTGCCACAACCTAGACCACTTTGTGGACTACGCTTACTGTACTGTACACAAGGTGATGGAGATTGATAGAAAACCACCAAGAGTTTTGCACAAAAATGTGACTTGTTAAAATCCAGAGAACAATTGTGTCACTTGATAGGCAGCAGCTACATGTAAGCTGTAAATATTACCTGCAATAAAAACACATTTTGCCATAAAGCACATACTGTGGCATTATCTGCTTCTGGCCTGGTACACAAAGCTCTGTTTTCTTCCCAATGAGGAATGGGGTTTGGTTGGCTTGGCTCTCTCAGAAAAGAATGCACAGATATCTGACTCGTTAAAGTGCTTCGCAGGACTTGCTACTCTGACTTAGCTCCTACTCTGTGCAATGAAGGCTCTGACCCGTCCCCGCTGAGTTTGGCCTGCAGAGCCTCTAAGGCAATCGCAAGGAGAACTTCAAGATGTTTGTGTTGGAGCAGCACTACGCTGCGCAGTGGAGGGTGGGTGTGAGGCTGAGAAGCACGGGGCCTGCTCTAACCAACCCACAGCGTGTTTGCAGGGAGTGCCCAAAGGACAGGCCCTCGCCCAGGGCTAGGAGCCCTGCAGTGACCTTCAGAGTCCAAACTTTCTCCCATTGTCCAGCTGAGGACAAACAGACTTCACAGAGGAAGAAAGCATTCGCTTTGCTATCTCTATTGCTGTGTCCTCACCCCCATGGAGAGGGGAAACAGAGCCCCTGCCCTCAGCCTGCACGTCCTGCTGCCGTCTTCAGGACGCCACCTGCACCAGGAATCTGCCTGGTCCCCTGCCCTTCTGCCCCACAGGAGAGAATCTGACAGCTCCTGTCAGCTCCAATCCTATCCCTACTGAAATGTGACACATCTTTCATTTCTTACCCCACACTGTCTGACAGGGCAGGCACTGAGACTCGCTGGTTGTCAACGTCTATGGCAGCAACCTAAGATGCATGCATACAATGCAGCTTCAGCCCTCGAAAGGAGTCCCAGGGGCTTGCTTTTCTCTTGTTGGTTTGGTTTTCTTTTAAAACCAAGTTTGTGTCTCCCTTTAGAAAATGATTTTGAGCAACAAAGTGACAGTGGGAAGAAACAAGTTGCAAATTACTTCACCCCCCCCCCCCCCCAACACTTAGAATTTGAGCATGGTTAATAAACCTCCATAGGTGAATTAAGGTGAATTAAAATATGAAAGGTTAAAAGTTATCAGGAATTGTTCCTTTTACTCTTGCTCATAGGCCCAAACCTGGAAAGAATCTGAGCTGCTGAAATACTTCAAACTGTTGTGTGCAACCAGCGTGTGACCCACGCACAGCTGTACCAGCAGCGCTCCTCATGCACAGAATACCTGAATGAAGGTGCAGTCCCTGCAAAGGAACTCTTACCCACCTCCTACAGAAAGCTGTCTGTAGAACGGCATTGTGCTTAGGTGTACTACTTATGCTACTTCATAAATTAACGTTCTGTCATAAGAAATGACTCAACTGCATTTGTATTTGCATTCTTCTGCCTGGAATGTCACTAGCGCTACCCTTAGCAAAAATTCATAAAACTTAAAGTATGCACAAATATAAAAATCTTTGCAAAATAGAAACATTTGTTTAATTATCTTCATACATTATAAATGTTCACAGATTCTAAAAATAAAACCCTAATTGTGTAAGATTAATTTCAAGTATTTGATCTCACTTTTAAGATACATGATGCTTGATAGTAGGTCCAGGGTTTATAAGTTGTGGAATGTTTCCTTTGTGTAAAGCAACTCTCAGAGGAAGACTAAAACCCAACTCTGTGAGTAGGAAAGGGGATTGACCGCAAAGAAGCCAATATATTTTGCATCCTCATAAGAAGCAGAGACAATAAACAAGATGCTTGTGATTCAATCACTTTGCCTCAAGAAAAAGGGCCCCGGATGTAGAACTTCAGAAAACTGCTCTAAGAGAGACTGAATTGTAGTGTGGGAAATAACCCAGTGCTGCACACAACTGAATGCCACTTCTGAGAACGTCCATGAGACAATGCTGGCAAAGAGACTGTCTTCTGCTGCTAAAAAGTCCCAGCACTGCCTGCAAGAAAAAAAAAGAGGCTGATCTTGTGATGGCAGTTTTCATAGGGACTTCACTTTGGTTATGCCACCAAAGTGCTGCTGTTTCCTCTACCTGTGGACATGGAGGTAAGTGCTGGCTGGAACTGGGAGCACAAACCACTTCCATTAGGAGACCTTGGGCTCACGCTTCTGGGGATCAGAGCCATAAGTCCTTGTCCTTAAAAGCCAGGAAGTACCTGCCTCGGTCTGTCTTTGTGTAGCATCCCAGCGTGCACATGTTGGGCAGTTTGCACCTATTCACATGCTGCTCTGGATAACAAACCTGCTCTGAAGAAGGGTCTTCCAACAGCTATTTTTTGGTTTCAGAAGGAAACCAATTCGCCCTGAACTTCATCTGTGACAAGAGTCCCTTTCTCTTATTTCAAGTACTGCACCTTTGGCGAGGCTTTGAAGCAGCAGCAGCCCAATGGATGGTCTGAAACTGATGCATTTGGATAAAGGGCCAGAGAGCCGGTCCTTTGCAGCTGCTGGTGCTTACAAGCCTGGGAATATTGTGCACTTACAGAGAGGGAAGGAGGGTGGAGGATTGGGATGCAGCCCTGTCACTGCCTGTCAGAGGTTCGAGGTCAGTCTGCTCTTTGCAATAACTCACCGCTCCCTCTGTTTGCTACATTGTTCCCTTTTATTCCCAGTCAAGTTACAGAAGGATGCTCTAAAATATTTTCTTTCCAAAATATTTCTTTGTTTTATGAAGTAAAAAAGAAAATAACCTAAAATACATCCAATCACTGAATTTCAATAATTAGAGAGTAAGAAACCTCTCCTGTATAAGATCAGACAGCATAGCATCATACTTCATGATTACAACAAAAATTCCACATATTATCCAATAAAAATAACTTAGTAACAAATGTCCACTATCATTCTGACGGTTCTCTTACACTCAAAATATTTTTCAATCAAAAAGGAGCCCCCAAAGTGTCTTTATAAAAGGTAGTGAACCCAACATCTTCCTTAATCCTTACACAATGAAAAATAAACGTATTTTTACCAAGCAAATGGGGAGCAGCCTACAGGCAGAGGAATTTTTCCACACTCATGAAGCAAAGGTTTCAGAGATAAGAATTTGAATTTTTTATGCTTTCAAACTCATATCTCTGAAGAATTAAAGCCGTGGAAGGAAACAGGGCAAGAAAAAAAAAATAACATTACACTTTTATGTAGCTGCATAAAATTCAATTTGCCAAGGCAAGCAATCACGGCAGGTGAATAAAACACCATTAATATTTTCATTACCACACTAAAGGCAGCCAACTGGATTTTTGTGCCTGACAGTTTCTTGACAATTTTGCAATGCTTCAGTAAGGCAGTTAATATGAGATGTAGGCTTCTGCCCACCACTAATATTTTTCTTTCGATCCAGAAAGACACGGGTTGACTAAGGGCATTTGAAGGAAAAAATTGCTGGGATTCACTCACTCTGCAATAGGAAGATAAACCGAAGGCAATTGATTATTCATTAGCAAAAGGCACAGGAGGAATGACCACTGTGCATTTAGCAGCAGAAAACCTCTCCCTTCCTGTTATTTCTTCCAGCTCACGATATTTTGTGTTCAAAACTAGGCACAAGCCCAAATGTACACATGCTGAAAAGGAGAACAAAAATAGTTAATTTCCAACTGACTGTAGCCTCTGTTGTCTGCAGCAATGTACACCACCAGCTCATTGGTACATGCAGCCATGTCCTGGGTTCTGTTTCCTGCTCTCAGAATGTTGTTTTGGCAGTGGATCTCACAAACACAAACTGCTCACTGCAGTGTGTCCTTAAAGAGCAGCAACAGCAACACAACCTGGGGCAACAGACCGGTGCCACCCTAATGAGGCACCACCTAGGTGACCATGGCTCTCTCCAGCTATCTCAAATGAATACAAATGAGATTCCATTGGGATAAATTTGGGCACCCTTCCCTCTGACAGACACGGGAGATATCTGTAGCTTTTACAATCAGTTAATCCTTTAAAATGGCTACCATTGCAGCAGCAACCTTTGTTGTGTGGCATACAAGAGCTGTCTGATAGACTGCTAAGAGATGGGGATCTGCAGCTGATGTCAGCTGCTTTCTGACTAGCTACATTACTTCAGTTTTTGTCAGTATTGAAGAAAAGGACAACCACTGACCACCTAGGATAGCCTTCTACATTCATCTGGCACAGTACATCATGCAAAATACCTCAGCATGGTGTGGAATTGCAAACATCTGGTTAATTCATACAATTCTGGAATTAAATCTCTTTTGGAAGCCGTTGCTTTAGTTATCAAGAAAACATATTAAATTTCCTCCCCAAACGGAGCCATTTTGAACATGAAGGCATTTTTAACTAGACAGCAGAAAGGAGAACCAGACCAGAAGCAGGGCAGTGAGGTCACCAGAGAGCTGCTTTTCCCCCAGAAGGCTTTTACATGATTAAATACATTAGCAGCTGAAAATTATTCCACATCAGAAGCATCATTGTCAGAAAGATGGTAATTACTTCCCTTCACCCGAATATATTCAATATACCTCCCTTCATCAGAATCTGACATACCACATGTACATAGCCTGCTTTCAAACAAAGATTCAATTTCCTCTAGTTTTTTCCCTTTAGTCTCAGGAAGGCAGCCATAGATGAAAAGGAGTCCCAGGCCAGCAAACCCTGCGTACAGAAAGAAGGCTCCTGCAATACAAAAGAGCACACAGTCAGTGATAGAGCATTCCACCCCTCTGGGAAAGGCAGAAGCAGAGGCTTCAGATAGCAAAGCGATGCACAAAGGACTGCAAGAGCTGGAGCTGCATCTGTAACACCCCCAGCTGCTCGGCTGGGGTATAGGAGAGCACTGCCTTACTGTGCTGTATTCAATTAACAAAAGCAATTTTGTTTAAGATAATAGTCATCCTTTTTTTGGCAAGTTGTTTTGCTTAAATAAGTTAAAATAAGTTAAATAAGTTAAAATAAGCAGCAATTAAATTACTGCATAGCCAATAAATAATAAAAAAAAGTTGATAGGAAGGGTGAGAAGTTTCTTAGTTATTCTTAACATCACAGGAATCATTAAGACTGCTTCTCAAAAACTTCAGCAAAAAAGAAACAGCCATGATTAAAATAATGCTTGAGACTCTTACACCTAATTATCACTTACCAAAGACAATTGGCAGTGAAAAAGATCTCATCACCCCTCATATATTTGCCTCTCCCCCCCCAGTTATGGGGAGCAAAGAAGGCACCAACAGCCCAACCTTTACCTGCCATTTGTTTCAAGAGATGCCTGAAAAGAACAACACAGCAGCTGAAAGGCTCTGCACAAGTGATGATGTGAAGGTCACAAGATCTTATTGCCATGTACAGGACTTGTAGTGGAGGGGCAGAGCAGTAAGCTGACCAGCTCTCCACATGCTCCAGCAGCCAGGACTCAACAATCGTCAGCTGGGAGCAGATCAGTAGCATCTTCAGATGCACAGAGTTTTGGCAACGACAACTGATAATGGTCTTGGATGCCATTACAAAATGAAAAATTGCAGATGCTGTCTTTCCAAGTGAAATATTTCACCAAGCCAAAAGGTAATTTTTTCAGCTTCCTTGCTTTACGCAACTTTCTAGAAAGAAAGAAGCATTTCTTATGGAAGCAGGACCAAACTGCAGGCAGGTCATACCAGGTCCCTGGTTTTAATGGAACACGGCTGAGAACACTGCATCCACAGTTGCAGTTTCACAGCCAAACCAACTAAGATCTAGAATCTAACCAGCAGATAATCAATGCAGCACTGTGTCCATGGACACGTACTGTTCCTTACCATAGTAGGTCAGATATTCAGCTGTATGCAGGAAGGTCAGTGACACCAGCACGTTGAAAACCCAGTTGACTCCAGATGAACACGCGTTTCCTGTACTTCTAGCCCACAGAGGGTAGATTTCAGAATTCACGGTCCAGGGCATGGGACCCATCCCTGAGAATTAAAAACAGATCAATCTCAGTTTAATGGCTGCATTGAAAAGCAAGTTTAATGTGTAGCCTCACCATTTATTATTTCACCCTTACAATTTCTTAAACCTCAATGTGAAAACAAACATTAGCTTACCAGGTGCAAAGAAAACCAAGTATAAAATAAGGCCCAGAAGTGCTGTCCAGGAGTATGGGGTGGGGCAGAAATTATATGCCCAAAACAAATCTTCCTTTTTGAATATGGTTTCATTTGAACACCTGAAAAATAACAATAAAATCTAGTATTAAACTATTTTCAGGGAAATGGATGGCATATCAAAATAAACATGGCATGCAGCTTCTCAGGGAGAGCTGACAAACGTGAAATTAAGAGAGAAAAGCCCCACCCTGTTTTATCCTTTAAGCCGAATCCTACATTTGGAAACGTGCTTTTTCCTGAGCCTTACAGATAACATCGTGTGTGGCCTTAGGAAGAGTACCCTGCAGCACATTCCTGAATTAAGAACTTGGCTTGTATCTGCTCTTTCAAATGAATTGTCTTTATCAGGCCAGCAGTCAGACCAAAGCCAATGAGAACACTAACACGGATATCACACAGTGCAACAAAGGATGCAGCAGCAGGAATTTGAGCTGAAAGTTAAAGGATTTAGGTCAAATGGAAGTTAGTCCTTAAGTCACTGATGAACTATATGCAGCACACTTTGGCTGTAATGGGTAAAGGCTGTGGAGTGTGCTACAGCAACATGAAGTTGTAAGGAAAAGAGAAATAGACGTCCTTTCTCTGCAGTGAAATAATTAGGAAGTCACAGTATTTCAAACTAGAAAGTAAAAAGCAGAATGGGACCAGAGGTAAAAGCCTGAGCTGATAAAAGAAAAACTGATTTTATTCCCAGGACTATGTAGAAATTGCATATTTCTAGGAATAGGCATAAAATCATGTATTTGAATTTGAGTGTCAACAAGATAAAGTATTTTAAAGGAATTCTGACAACTTCATCTTTTTGTTATATCTTATTTTTTTAAATTAGCATTTGTTTAAAGGAACAACAAGCCATTGCTGTAACTAGAGAAACTTTTCAGCTGCAATCTCAGCAATTGCTACAGCTGAAAAAATGTGTACTTCTGGGAGAGAAGACTTAGGCGGAGAACACCCTTTCATATGCAAACCATGTTATTTACTTGAAGAGAAGAAGTCACAGAGTACTGAACATCTGTCTGGACTACGATTTCCAGATTAGCTGAGCACTTATGTGAAAGACAGGACCCTCTCATATGTAGAAAAACTAGAACGAACCCTGCACTGGGTGATAAATCAGAGCCAGACAACAAATAGCAAGACAGGAGCAAAGACCACCACTGCAGCCAGCTTCCTAAGGAAAATTACAAGCAACACTTTCTCCTCTAAGTTTTCCATTAAGAAGCAACCAGCCAGCTCTGAACTGAAGAGGAATGCTGGTGAGCACCAGGGTGCCCAAAGGGTTATTCTGGGGCAGAAACAGTCCTGATGTTGGCAAGAACGTAGCAACAAAACAACTTTTAAAGCAAGACATCACCATCAAGTCCCAAACCCAGTTTGGGGACAGTCAGACATCCAGAATTCAAATACACTTAAACAGAGGGATTAATCCAAGAAATCTTGGAAAAATGTGTGTGAAACCGCAGCCAAACCCTTTCAGTGGCAGTGCCAGCTTGCACCTACCTCATGAAGTGCACACAGATTCAGTTCTGGGGTGATCAATAATATAATGAGATCAGAGTTCAGCTGAACAGCCCCCTCAGACATATCAGACAGGTACGTCCCTCAAGCCTGAGATGCTGGCAGCTGCCAAATCTGGTATTTTTGCCTTCTCTCAGATTGAAGTCCAGCCAGCATTGCCATTTCTTAAATCTCGCTTCTCAGTACTGCCCAGGTTCCTTCTTTTGGCACTTTGCTCTCTCAAGGCTCAGCTCAGTGTTTCTTTTATGTCATGACAGCCAGGCAGGGATCATTCCCCATCAGCATCCACTCTGACATTCGCACGCTGATCTCTCACCACATATGGGTCACATCTGTGCCAGAGAACTATCCTTGTGTTTAAACCAGCAGTTCCTTACATGTTAAGGAAACGCCGTTTGCAAGACGGATTACTTAATACCTGGAGATGACACTGCTACCTCACATTCCACCTTAATAGCTGCCTGCTTCAGATCAGCATCACTGTGAAATCATGGCACTGCTCAGTGCCACACATTTGTACAACTGCACATTTGCTTCTTTGCTACTACTCTCATTTCATTTGCAGGTGTTTGGTAATAAATACAAACTGATCAGCATGCTAAAATGCCCTGATGCTGAAAATGGTTTCTCCAGTCAGGCCAGCCAGCTTGGCAGCTCCTCCAAGAGAAGCCTCATACAGTGATGTGCCTGGTTAATTACCTCACATACACCTCTATCAGCCAACCTGCCAATTCACAGCCACAGCTATGGGGAGGATGTGTCCCCCACCACCTTTCCCTACACAACATTTATGTGGGAAAGCCACGCATCTCTGAAGCCTCCTATTGCAGAAGCTGCCCTCCTCTCTCACAGTAACTTAGAGGAAATCCAGTTGCAAGAAAGCAGATTCAGTACATTGAAACAGGAAAAATTGCACAGGAAACATCGATTTAACAGAAACCTTGCAATAATAAGCTTTTGTGTTTTACTTATCCTTCAGGAGTAAAGCAGGATGGCACACAGAATGTAAGCAAAGACATCTGCATTTGTTGGAGTCTTGTATTTGCTGGGTATGTACACAATAACACTCCAATGAGGGCATGTCCAGGAGTGCACTCAGGTGCTGTCACTGTGCTCATTCTCCTGCTGCACTCCATTTCTACGAGAGCTGCTATTGTGCTAAAGAATACATTAGTAATTTCTGTATAAGATAATGCCAGATACAATTCTGAATTTGGCCTAGGATGAAAGACCAAATAGGAATCTACAATGGAAAGCAGACAAGCAGCTACTGATCTCTTTACTAGCTAAAAAGCACAGAGAAGCTTCCATGTAAACCACTTACAAGTGAAATTATGCAGTCATGTACCACTGCAAGTAAATAACAGCATGCTGGGTCATTGGTACCTTAGTATAAATGATGAAGACAGACCACATTCTTCCCTCTGAAATTACTGCCAAAGTGAAAGCACGATAGTATTACTTTGAAAATCTTTACCACTCATTATGTTTTCCCCAGACATTTTAGGAAGCACATCTGTTATAATCAGTGGAAACCAAACCTTCTGACAATTGATGTGAACAATTCTACAGATTGGAAATAAATCAGAACAGCAGCAGATTTCTATGTTATGTGCATGATGCACTTGGTTTCAAAGAGTCCATCCTTGATCAGATTTAGCCTGTAGTTCAGAAGATGTAAAGCTTTGCTCCCTGCCTTCTAAATTATCTTCATACAGTGCATTAAAAGTTGAGAAAGAAGGACTGCTGGAGGTGGTCTGAGAGGCAATTCTTAATAACAAGAGGATAAAACAACATAAGACCACTTCCTTAATAATCAGTCTAAATTATCCTTGAGCCAATTTGGTTGTAGGATAATTCTCAACAGTGAAAACCACAAACCAGGGCATGTGTTAGATGCTGCATAGCATCTAACATGTTAGCCATGTTAGCACAGCACAAGAAGGCTGATTTTCTTCTCAAATTTCTGTTAATTTTTACTTTGCTGCACAGTAAGGAATGTGTGGCTCTAAATATATGGCTTTGTAAGAACTGAATGATTCATTTTGAAAACTCCTTATGTTTTTAATATGAAAGCTGCTAATTTCTCACTGTCTCTTAAGTCCTTCAGAAGCATCTTAAATGGACTTAGATAAAAAAATCCTAAAAGGTCAAAATTTGAATCTAATGAGATTATGGAAATAGATTACTGCTAAAGAAAATCGAGAGTGTTATCATTTGTGTTCTTAAAAAGCTTATTAGAGCAGCCTTATTTCCAAAGTACGCATCCTGCTCTGAGATAAATGTTAGCATTGGTTCGGATGGACAGAATTCAGATCTAATTCTCAGTTGCACTAATCCACCACGTCTTTGTTCTAACAAGAGGAAAACTGCTTAAGGACTGTTGTTGTGTCAGACTTCTGAGTCTGGGTTATCAAGACAGTGATAACTGACAATTTATCAACTTAGTTTCTGGTGTAACACCAGTTAATGAGATTTGAAATATCTCCATTAAAGTGATTTTGAAAGTCTCCTTGTGTAAAGAGCTGACTTTCATATCACGCCCATCAAACTGAGCAATAGGTAGTTATCCTGAGCTTAGTGACCCAGCTGTCCACCAGAAGCCTGGGCACAGCAAAGATAGAGCAGCCAACACAGACCTCACTAAGAGTAGCTGCTGCCTGCAAGAGGAACACTTTCTGTGGGAGCTGCTTGGGGACAACTAAAATTATTTATCCACAAGCAGTTACTGGTTCTGTGGAAGAGTTCACTCTTTAACATTTGCTTTAGTTGTCACAGCTTCTCTGTTTCCATTGGAGATTGCTGTTTGTTCAAACAACCCTAACTGTCTTAACATTGCTTACAGGAGAGACCTTAGTAAGTTATCAGCCTAATTGTGCAATAAGTTCATGTTGGTCAGACATGTAACTAAGGACAACTTTGGAAACTGCCTCTATGCAAGATATAGTTTCACCATAAATCAGTATATCCTGGTTTAAAGAGAAATTTCTACTCCTTTCAGCTCGTGATTTTATTTTTATATGCAGATATACATATGGTAAGATGCTATCTGAAGTCTCAACGGGTAACTCATTCCTTGCAGCAAACAGCAGATTAACTACACAATGAGCAGTATCTGAAACCACACTGAAACTTCTCAAGGTTCCCTAGCTGCTGCCTGCTGTGCCTCAAAGATGCACCACAGACCCACATCTCTTTAGAGAAGTTTGCATCCACTGCTTTGACTTTGTAGTTGGCACAGAGAAATAAATCATCCATTGAACTGGATGCTGCTAAAAATACTCAGGTGGCATTCTTAAGCCGGGTGATGGCAGTTAACAAAGTAATAAAGCACATACACCTGAAAACCACAGAAAAGTACAAACACGTGCAACTCTGAAAAACAAATCTGTCCTATTTTATGGTATTCTGCTAGGCATCAGTTAACCCTCATTGCATTTTGCATTTTGAGACATTTGCTACTGCATTTTGCTAAAACTAGTAAGGGGTTTTTAAGATATGAATATGCACCTTAAAGTCTCAGGAAAAACAGTTTACTACAAGAAAGCTCCCATTGAATGTGTTTGCACACGACAGAAAAACAGTCCTTATCACTCCGAAGCCCACTGCTTTGTTATGCATGCAGAGCTGTGAGTTACATCTTGAGCAACTCGATAATAGCTGCAGTAATTGCCGCTGTCCAAATCATCTGAAAACTCTTACACTGAAGAAACAACATTAATTAATTTCTTTATGCACTGCATTCCATGCCCAGTGAGTTTATGAGTGCTACAGCTGCTAGCACAGTGCCAACAGGAGGGTGTTCTCCTGGGGCTGAATGGCTGGTGCTTCTTGTTCTGCATCTGGGAAGCTGAAAGCACACAGTCAAAGATAAGCCAAAAAGGTAATACAGGAAGCTTGGCTGCTTTACCCACTTCAGAACCAAAGAGCTTATAGTACCTTGCTTTATTCTATGCCACAGGATAAAAATTTCTTCTACCATTTTACATTTTAAACAGACATTTCTTACAGATGTGTTTGGAGACAGCCGCAAACAGATGCAGAAATAACCGTCATTATTCACATTATGTAACTTTTTCTTTACTGGCTGTTATCCTCCAGTCCTTCTTTTATCTTCTTTCTTACAGATGTGATTGAGACCCTGCAGACTGCTAAAATCTAAAATCAATCATAAGGAATTTTTGACTGTATATCATAAGGCTGTTACATTAATAAATTACTTAATATTTCATGTTCTTAAGGATGAGAGCTCGCTGAAACAACTACTTTATAGAATTTTCTATAGCATAACTACCTTCCATCACCTCTTAGTCTTCTCAGAAAGCACATCTGCATGACATTCAGTGCCCTGCTCTGGTTTACTTCTGTTCCTGACCATCTGGACAAAGGAGCAAATGCTTTTCATACATACATACATACATGGAGAAAAGTCTTAAGAGTTTTAAAGATTTGGATTTTCCCCAGCTGTTCCTATCCTTTAAAAGTCCAACTTGCTGCTCCTTTAGGCTTCTTTCCCGCCATGCTGGTGTCTCCTGAGCTCTGCTGGCCTCCTCGTGGTCACTGGCTGCAATTGTCCCACCCTGCTGTCACGGTACAGACGCTTCGATCTCCGTTTTTATTCTATCTACCAGGAACAGAGAGCGGCCGCCCACTGCTACCTCCCACACCGCTGCTGGATATGCTTCCCTCCTCAGCTTCTGTGTTCTCCTCACCTCACGATACGAATGCAGACAGGACCAGGCAGAATGGTCTGTACTTGAAGTTAAAGCCCTCCCATCACATTTCACAGCGGCTGTTAGCACTCATTAAGTGCACCTGTCAGCCAGCCTCCCATGTAGCACACTTAGGAGCCACGAATGGAAATACACAAATACCTTTTTGTTTGTTATGGGATCTTAACCACATCACACATGCATGGACTTCTCTTCCTTCCCAACCAATTTCCTACTATTCTAAAGTACCAGATGGTAATAAATAAGACATACTTGAGCTTTACAGAGTGCCCCATCCTCATCCTGATTCTGATCTCAACTGGACACACTCCATTTATCACAGTAAGAATTAAAATTAACTAGCAATAATTAAATTATATGATTTCCTAATTCTGTCTTGAGCAAACCATAAATAATTTAAATACTGTATTAATAATGCATAAACTTGTGGGGGCTCATACAACAGCTATGAAAAATAATCATCATCCATTCACTTACATGTCCTGTAGTCATGCCTACAGAATTTTAATGGACAGAATTCAAATAAAAACCTTATCAAAATGCAAACTTTAAATTAGCTTTGGGTATAAGCATCTTAGCTTAACATCACAGTCCTTCATGCATTTCTGCATATGCTTATTTCAATGACTTTAATCGTTATGCAATAGGTCAGAGTTTCAAAATAAGGTGTTCAGTACTTGTTAACATCAGACACTTTCAGGTTCCTAATACGTAGCTGACAGTACTAAATCAGCTATTTGGTTAAGAGACAAAAATGAAGGAAAATGGTATATCTATTTCATTTTCTTGAAGAGAAACTTCAAAATTGCCCTGGATTTCAGAAAAATGAAATGAGAAAAAAAAAAAAGGAAAGGAATAGAAAGAGCCTAAAACAGCTTTTGGTTTTTTTTTTTAAAGACTTCTTTGCTTTTTTTTTTTCCAGAAAATTATAAAAATGTTTAGATATATACAGTTATAGAAAACAAGGACTTTATAATAATACTTTAAATACAAACTCATATATTTAAACATATTGCTGCACAATCTGAGCACATAGTATCCAAGTTTAGGGTTAAAACAGCAGGCAGGAGGCTTGGTTAGTAACACCCTGCTAAGGGATAGACAGGTTGAAACCATAGCTATGAAAATCAGATGCACTACTCTCAGATTAGGAAGCCATGACACAAATGTGTTGCTACATGAACCCAGAAGGTTTGAAGATGCAAAATTCAGTGATACCTACAGCACAGAAAGATGATTCTAAGATGGAGAATCAAATGCCAGTATATACAATAAACAGGTACAATCTGGTAGTTATTTGTGGATAGATTATTGCTGAAAGTTAGTCAGTTATTTAAAGATACTTTTCCTTGCAGATACACAGAGAGATGTTTTTGTTTCTTTAAGATACAGACAATCTGAAGAGCTTTTTCCCTATCATATGACTCACTTGTTAGCCTGATATGTTGATATTTAGCTACAGAAAATATTTCTCCAAAATATCAGAGAAAGCTTCACTGACAATGGATGTCATACAAGGTCAATGTTCTGAAAGGTAAAAAGAAGCAAAGCCCCCATCTGCTAAATGCTTTCTCAAAGAGACAAAATAACATATTTTTGCAAATTTAAATATCAATCTGTAATATAACATTTCAAGCTACCAAAGAGTACGAAAATGTAACAAAAGAATGCACTGTTTCAGACACTGCTGAGAAAGCAAGAGAGGGCAATGCAAGATTTTTGCTCTTTTGCCCTCTTACGTTTGCCCTCTAAGGCAAAC
Organism: Perdix hodgsoniae; assembly: GCA_035772895.1. NCBI lineage: Eukaryota > Metazoa > Chordata > Aves > Galliformes > Phasianidae > Perdix > Perdix hodgsoniae. The sequence goes on from JAPSGF010000006.1 coordinate 19,020,610, forward strand.
TTACATGTCACTTACATCTGTGTGCTTTAAAGACCAAGACCCAGAATGTTCCAAAATGCTACAGAAAAACACTAAATTATCTGTCAGTCCATACTGAAAACGTATACAGATGTTGGTTTTGTCCCATTCATTGACACATCCTGACACTACAGTTTCTGCATCTGCAAGAGATTGTTCCTGCTGGTGCACCGGGATTTTACTGCTCACCACAGAGCTCTGCTTGTCCATGTCCTTGAACAACTTTACTAATCCAAATCTTTTATTGCTCCACTAAGATAGGTTTCACTGCTCCTTGCAGCTTCCAAACTAATGATGGGCATGAGGACTTTGACCACTTTATAAACTAGAGGTGTGCTCCAGCACAGTGCCATTGGCAAGTTATGAAGCTATGGGGATACCACCACTTCACTGTGCAGCCTGTTCCAATGCTGGGCTGCTCTCTCCATTAAGAAATTCATCCTAATTCCCCCTTGGCATAAGTTGAGACTGTTTCCTCCATGTCCTATCAGATGCCCACCTCACTATAACCTCCTTTCAGGTGGCTGTAGAAAGCCACGAAATCTCCCATCAGCCACCTTCTCTCCAGACTAAACAACTCCAATTCCTCCAGGTGCTCCTCAAAACTCGTTTTCTAGTTACTTCATCAGCTTGAGTAACCCCACATACTTCTTGTAGTGAGGCCCTGAACTGAACCCAGTAGTCAAGGTGCAGCCTCACCAGTGTGCCACACAAGGGACAGTCACTTCCCCAGTCCTGCTGCCACACGACTTCTGATGCAGCTCAGGATACTGTTGGCCTCTTTGGCTGCCTTGGCACACTGGTGGCTCTCATTCAGCCAGCTGTCAGCCAGCACTCCCAGGTCCAACTTTGCTGAGCAACTTTCCAGCCACTCTTCCCCAAGCGCGTACTGCCGGTTGGAGTTTTTATGACCAAAGTGCAGAACCCAGACCCTTTGTTGCCGATATTTCACAAATTTTAGACATAACAATCATTGAATAGGCACAATTTTTAGTATTAATAACAGAAGCACAAAGCTGTCTGTGCACTAGAAGAGCGGAGAGGTGCGGAGGCAGCCTGGAGACCACATGAACTGGTTTTATATGTTTTTGGAAGTGGAGGGAATATGGAAAGAGCTCCAAATGGAATTACTGACAGAAATTGGGCCAAAGAGCTCAATAATTCCTGATTTCTGCTTCCAGAAGTTAAAGCATTTAGTCTTTCCAATTGTATCACTTTGTACCATTAATATTTAATAATTAAATTATGGAAATAAATTGGTCTGAGGATAAGGATGTCAAATACAGCATTTTAGCATTGCATGCAAATTTACTATCAAATAAATCTCTACACAATCTTTAATCTCATTTATTTTTTTAATCTGATTTTACATTTAATTAACTAAATAATTAGCATTTTAAAGTTCTTCTGGTTACAAGACAAATATGAACCAGCTGTGTATTTGCCACAGAAGCATTGGTTTCCCTCAATGGCAGCCAGCAAACCCTGAAGGCAGCCAGCAGCCCCTCTTTCTTACTTCCTATGAAGACAGGCTGCCTCAATGATCTGTACTGTAAGTGCTGAGAGCAGGGCCCAGCTCAGATTTTAGAAGAGAGGAGGGAGAGAAGATCTCTCTTCACAAAGGTTGTATTTTAATTTTAATGAAAACATCAAAAGCGATGTAAATATCCTCTTAAAACTTCTCCTTTAAAATATTAACAGAATAGTGTGCAAGAATTGCTGGCATGATGGAACAGTCTATTCCATAAAAAACAGGCTAAGTCAGCTGCAAAGAAGGAACCATATGGACCAGCATCTTTTACTCCATTAGCTAAGAAACTACAAGAGAGATGGAGGTTAATACCTTTGACAACAGAAGTTGAGTAAGATAAATTTTATTCATACTGCTTGGTCTTACTCACACTTAGAAGTAACTTTCATTCATATGCACTGTGCTGTTCACACACTGTATTGCCCAAATGTCATCAACATCTCAGAGGCATCACTTCAGTTAGAGCTGCCAAAGGTAATGCTAAGACCAAAGACACAGAAAGCCGGGATGCTGTTGTAACTTGGGGTGATGGTGACTTAGCAGAGGTATTGACTGCAAACTCACCTCCAAATGAAACAGGTTCTACTGCAGTGTTATCATTTGGTTTTTCCATATGCTTCCAAACATTCCATAAAGCAATTAAAAAAACAAAAAACAAAAACAAAAAGAAATCCCACGGAAATAATTCTATTGCTTCTGATCAGTTACCAAGTTTGTAGAGAATGGCAAGACTTTGTAGTTAAACATAATATAAAAAAATCCTACTCCAAGCCCACAGATGGGAAACGCTGAGCTACAGATGTGGCACTGAATGGCAAGCTTTACAGATTCAATTCTTAATCCAAATGAAATATTTTCAAAGTTTCAGTCCTGAAGTCACAGCCAGGTGAACTGCAGCACAAGTGCCGGGCAGGTGGCCCTGTGCCAGCCCTGCTGCTGCAGGCACACTGCTGCAATCCCAACACCACTTTGTCCTGCCTAAACTGCCCAGCTGTCGCTGCATCTTACAGCCTGCAGAAATGACCCTGCACAGAAAATGGTTTTCCATACAGCTCGTAAAACCTCAGACTCACATTCATATTTCAACTGGAAGTTAAGAGAAAACAAAATTTTGTCTGTCTGAAGTTTTGCTGAAATCCAAAGGAAAGTAGATGGGTAAAAACACTTTTCTGAGTTTGCTCTTTTGTTGAATCTGATTTGAGGAACAGTAAGAACAAAGTGCTCAAAGCACATTATCAGTACCGTATGTATGAGCATACCTTTTTAGCACCTTCCTTCTCTATTTCATTTCTAGCTATTATTACATAGAGAGAGATACATTACACGTTAATTGTTCTAGTTTATCCAACTTCCAGCCAAAGTACTGAGCTGTTACACTCAATTTCTGTAACTGTAAATTAGACAGAGATATTACAATTTAACTACCATCAGCAGCAACGTCTGCCATTACAATCAAAATCCATCTAAATCTGAGACTTGTGGATTATTTTCTAAAATACATCACAGAACAATAAGCTTTCCCCTGATTCCAGTAGGTGGCAATGTCTTTGCCCTAAAGAGAAAATGCAGCTTCAAAAGGTAAAAGCATCAGCACATCCCTTCCTCAGAAGCCATGGGGAGGTTGTCCATGAAATTGACAGAGCTCTAAGAAGAAATGAAAGAAGAGGGTCTGTTTAATCTGGAGAAAAGGAAGGGAGACCTTACTGCTCTCTTCCAGTATCTGAAAGGTGCTTACAGCAAGAGCGGAGATGGTCTCTTCTCACTGGTGACAGGTGACAGGAAGAGAAAAAGGCCTTAAGTTGTACCAGGGTCGGTTTAGGAAAGCACTTCTTTACAGAAAGGATTGTTAAGATCCCCAGGGAGGTGGTTGAGTCAGCATCCCTGGATGTGTTTAAAAACTATTTGGTGCTCAGGGACATGATTTAGAGGAGGTTTTTAGTTAGGGCAGTATGGTTAGGTTGTGGTTGGACTTGATGTTCTTTAAGGTCTTTCCCAGTCTGAGTAATTCTATGATTAAGAACAATTCCTCAGCTTTCAGCCCTGGTAAATGCTCTGGAAATCATTAATTTGGGGACTGCAAATGGAGCCCCAAGGAGATTTAAAAAATGTCCGAAGACCACTTATAAGAAGCAATTATTTCACACTAGATTTGTGAGAGCAATCACTCAGCACACAGTGTCCCTCTGCTTTGACCTGTGAGTGCAGGCACAACACCTATGGCAAATGTGGGGAATTTTGTAAAACACAGAAATGATGAAAGATTACATTATCTCCAGCTTATGATATTAATAAACGTCACATACCAAGGCTTTCATTATTACGGGAAACTCAAAGCATGGAATCTGGGAGAACTTAGCAGTGTGCCTTTTAACAACAGTTACTTTACCAAGAAAATGTGCTAAATGGGTATATACAACACCTGAAACCCAGGTTTTAGGAACTAAATAATCAAACAGAACCACAGGCGGCAGAGGAATCATAGAATCATAGCATCACCAAGGTTGGAAAACACCTACAAGATCATCCTGTCCAACTGTCTGGCTATCATCAGCAGTTCTCACTAAACCACAGAGAAAAAAGTCCATACGATCCACACGCCAGAAGTGCCCCATGTGCCACAGTTCAGCAGCACACCCCATGCCCTCACAGGCTGCCCACTTCTGAGCTGAGTATTAACAGGAACGTTGGGTTAAAATAAGGTCATGGCTTTAAAGCAAATGAATCAATAATTCTAGCTCGTCTTGTACTGCTGAAGGACTGATGTTATTGTCTCCATCCTCAAGGAAATGGACCACACATGCAGACAGTGCACACAATAATTCATCCAAATTAAACTCATTAATCATACAGAATTATTCCACAGTTCTAATGCAGAAATGTGCTAATTTATTTTCCCTCCAGAAGAAAACATAAACAAACAAACAAAAATCCTCTGAAAAAGCTTTAATCCTTTCAGGAAGGGAAGATATCACTACTTCACTTTATTAAATGACATGATTACTGAAGAATTATTTGTGGAAAAGAAAGTGGGTAAAATACAGGCTATAGATGCTGGTAAAGGTACAACTCCTGCGAGGAGAACTGGGTTTGACTCTGCTGAATGTTCTTTATTAATACAAATCCCCAGGAACATCCATCTTTAGAAGACTTTTTAAGGGAACGGGAATGGGAAGGGGAAGGGAAATTTCAATTTATTAATTCTTTTCAAAGTATAAGAACCTAAAAATTCTGCTGAGACAGTTTTCAACGAGGATTTTTATTTAAATCTGAAATTCAGAATCAATAGTGAATTATACATGAAAAGTCTTTACTGACACTTCTCCCTTCTCAGAAATCAAAATGCATGGGCTTCAAAATAGGAAGCAATCCCTGTTGCACCGGCTCCCAGGGAATGGAAAAATTCCCAGCCTGCTCCCAGCAGCAGCTCCTGCAGTGCTCCCAGGAGAGGCAGGAGGGAGAGGCAGAGGCTTTCCCATCTGTCCCTAAAAAGATGAACAGCTGAAGAAGCTAATTAGCAGCAGACCTCTATGGGCAATGAAAGAATCTTTTCTGTGATGCACATTTTGTAAGAGTGAGAAAGCAGCTGCAGGAGTTGTCCACCCACTCTAAGCACCTTGACAAGAGACAGGCAATTCTCTCATCTTTGTTGGCATTCTTTTTCTTTCCTTTCCTAGCTACCTCCTTTGTGAACCAAAAGCTTTTTAAGTGGGAAACAATTATTTTCCTCTAGTCCCATCCCAGCTAACATTTCTCCATTGAAATAACTGTAACACATTTTTTAATGACATCAGACAGCATCTGGGAATGCTTTAGCTCAAGGGCCACCTTTACTCTTCTATTCCAGTTACCTCAGTGCTGTACCATTTGAAGTAGCTCTTACAGCAACTATCCCAAACAGATGTCATGATCTGTCTCCTCATTATTCTCTTTCAGAATGTCTTTATGAATAGTAATGCAGACTAAGATCTGGAAGTGGGGTTCACCATCAAAGAGCAATATATGTGAGCAGGTAGAGAACAAATGTACAAATGACATTTCAAACTAAGCAGATCTGCATATAAATCCTACTTTGTGCTGGATGTCTCCAACAAATACATTGTATTCAGTATATAAACTAAACATTTCCAGGATCTGAACATATTCACTTCACAACAGAACTGCCTAGGCATATGTTTTGTCCTCCTTTCATCCAGAATTTGCCATTGGTTGAGCAGATGTAATGAGTTAGAACCATAGTAATATAGCTCCAATAAATATTGCTCTAATAAAACAGTAATTCCCAACTAATTACTCTAAAGGAACAAAAACAGTTTCAGTTCAGATAAGCAGTTGCTCTGCTTATTATCTAAGGCCTAAGATACAGATACGATATGTAAAGAACATTAATTGTTCAGGCACTAGATTCAGCCAGAAATCATAAAATCTACCCTGCATATTAAAAACAATCAAGAGATTATATCTTCTATTACAGTTTCAACAAAATTGCACCTCCAAAAATTCAAGTACCACAAATTAAGCACCATCTTTTTAAAAGTTTAAAGAGATCCGATTAAAGTTATCAATCCCACCACGTAATAATTCTATTTTAAGAGATCTAAAAAACATGACGTCTCAAGGATATGAGGGGAAAGAGTGGCTGACAGGATCAGAACATTAAAACTGCACTCATTTTGCTACTTACTTCTGCGTCACCAAGAGCACAGGCTTCATCTGTGGCTGACACAATACTCTGCATCACTCTGTCCTTCTGTTCTTCCTACTTGCCCTTACCCATCAGCATTAAAATATGCACTCGGGATTTCTGAAATTCATCCTCCACCTCCCCAGCTCTCAAGAATCACACCTCTGTGTGCCACATAACCACGGTGATTATGCTAATATCCACCTCTCAGGAAAGACCCAGTTCTCAGATTTTACGCTGACAAAGACTGTAATCACTTTCAGAGCTCTCATTTATTTCTATTTCCACACACCTCACTACCTTGTATTAGACATTATTACGCTGAAGGATGTCCTCCTAATCAAAGAGGACAAGAAGCACTGTGAGCTCCCTGCTGGTCCAGGTTTCCATCCTTACGGGCAAGTGGTGAATGTAATCAGAATTAAATTGTATTTGAAACTGCAAATATTCTGTTTCTCTTTCCTAAATGATAACTGGAGGGAGAGGGAAGATTCTGTGTTACGGTTCCCAGTGTAGTCATAAGTATTCCAATTCAGTAAACAATTAGCATAGTTCAGAAAGAAATTTTGCTATGAGTAACAGCAACTCTTCTGAATGATGCTTATGTCTGCACAGATGTAAATATTCTGTAGATCTTGCCAGTTTGCAAAATACATTTATTCTCCCTGTTATATTTCTGCTTCACAAATGTGAGAGCAACAGTTCTATGCATCATCTTTATCAATCAGAATACTTAATAAAAGAAATACCACTTTATCTTCTAATTGGTGAAGTTAGTAACACTTTTCCACAGAAGTCCTTGTAGAAAGATTCCAGATAATGATTTCAGTAATAAAATTCTTCCTACATCGTGGAACAAGCAATGTCTACATATGCACAGAGGAGTTCTTCATCCTTGGAGTGCAGCATGGTGCCAGCCGGTGGTCACAGGGCAGGCTTTGTATCTCTATGTCATGCCATGCACTGAAAACACGTTCTCAAGCTTTAATGACTGGAGGACACACACATTTATTTGTATTAATAAGGCAGTCACATCAACTTTTACACATGTACTTGGCACTGGAACAGCATCTTCAAAGACAGTGACTTGCAAAACAAACGTAAGGAACTTATGGCTCTACTTATAAGCAGCAAATAGAACCCAACATTTCTAGAAAAAACTAATGTCTCTACCAAGAAAAAAGCATTCTAGTAACTTCTAACAGCTTCATCTGCTATGGATTAGACAACAGGAAGCACAATGTGGATTTAAAATTCTCTGGAATATTTACAAGGCTGTGACAGACACCGGCACATCCCCCACTGGACACAAACCAGGCCATTGTCTGAGAACCCAGCTAACAAACTTCTCATTTTTTTTAAATGCTGGAATCTATTTAGCATCCAAGCTTGGATGCTGAGGCCGCAAGGCACATTCCTGCGGTGGGAACTCTCTTGGAACTGTGAGAGGGAGTTCAGTGGCTGATGGATCTACAATGCACGATTTAAAACCAACTTTCCCCAGAACTCTAAGCTACAGTAACACAAATTCTGATGGACACAAGCACCAGGCACAGAGTGACATGCAGCACGTGCATGCACACTTTTTACATGAAAGGAAGTGCTCAAGAGAGCAGCAGCCATCAGACAGCAAATGGCTTTGCAAAAGTGGAGCTCTGCTTCCCTCCACCTTTACACCAAATCATTGAATCATAGAATCATAGAATCACAAGGTTGGAAGTGACCTGCGAGACCATCCAGTCCAACCACCCTCCCATCAGCACCGCTACCACAAGCACTAACCCAGATCTCACAGCTCCTCATCCAGGCGCCTCTTGAACACCGCCAGGGACGGCGACTCCACCACCTCCCTGGGCAGCCATTCCAGTGCCTGACCACTCTCTGAGTGAAGAAGTTCTTCCTTATGTCTAACCTAAACCTCCTCTGGTACAACTTGTGGCCATTTCTATTTCTCCAAATGCCCTTGGAGAGCGGAATGCTGCTTTGTATTTACAAAAACAGAAGGTTTGTTGGCTTACCACGCATTAATAACAATTGTGTATGTCCTTTTTTTAAAAAAAATCTTTTGAGATTACATACTCGTCTGTTTCTTTGCCTTCTAAGCATGTAAACTTTTACCCTAACTTTGAGTTATGAATATTCTGTGAATGTTCTACTGGGCTGCGGGAAGTCTAAATCTACTAGTGATTGCAGCCACATTTGTTGAATAAAACCAGTTTACTGCAGTTTCCAGCACTGCTATTCTGTGAAGGGAAGGGACTGTTCTGCTCTGGTACAGCCAAACCTTCAGCAGTGGGAGAAGTTTTGAGCAGCACACTTTAAGGACATAAAACTATTAGAAGGCATCCAAAGGACAGCAACAAAGATGAGGAAGGGTCTACTGTGTGAGCAGCAGCTGAGGTCCCTGTGTTGGCTCAGCCCAGAGCAGAGGAGCTGAGGGGAGGCCTGATGGCGGCTGCAGCTCCTCACTTGGAGCGGAGGGCAGCGCTGAGCTCTGCTCTGTGTGACAGCGACAGGGCTGAGGGAACGGCATGGAGCTGTGTGAGGGGAGGGGCGGGAAAAGGGCTGAGGGAGAGGGTCTGCACCAGAGGGCGGTGGGCACGGAACGGGCTGCCCAGGGCGTGGTCCCGAGCTGCCAGAGTTCATCCAGCAAGAGTTCAGTGCTTTCAGAAATACGACTTGATTTTTGGGTGGTGCTGTGTGGAGCCAGGAGCTGGACTTAACAATCCTTGCGGGTCACTAGCAACTCATAATGTTCTGTGATTCTATGATTCTCCATCAGCCATTAAACTCCCGTGACAAGATGTTCCTTGATTAAGTTTAAAATTGGCAGAAGAAAGCAAATCACTTAGCTCTTCTTCTTTATAGATTTCTGCTACCAGTCGTCCTCCTTGGGGGACTGTGGAGACCTGCCAGCTAATTCTGTGGACAGGATGGCTTCTAGACTTGCCTCTGATCTGCAAATGATGCTATTATTTCTTCATTATTGTCTACTGTATAAAATCAGCATCTTTCTCCCCAGAGGGAGATTGCTCAGAGTTGCTCATGAGAACCATTTAGCTCACAGGGGTGGGCCTGCTGGGGACCTACAATATTCCCACGTCAGGGTTAATGTCACATCAAGACACTATTAGTACCTCCTTTCCTTCCACAGTTATTCATTCAACTGTAAGAATACTAATGCAATTTAAAGTTTCTTCCAGAGCACTGTTGGCTGGCCTTCAGGGTTATTGTAATTACATGGAGAGATACTTCAAGGTTTCTGAGAGCACTGGAGTAGTAATTGCAGTTGTGGGGAAGGAGTAGCTTTTCAGTTACACTACAGAAGTGCAGCACTGAAAGCAGTCGCCTCCACATTCAGCACTGACCAAATACTGAGTCTGCCCATGACCTCTGCTATGCCACCCGAGATACGTATTGGAATTTTCCTATTGCATTCCCATCTGTAGAACCAAGATAATACTTTTTATCAGCTTTGTGGGGATTTTATAATTCAGTGTTCATGAGTTGAACAGAACTGCCAGCTACAAAACTTTCAAAGGCCCTGGAAAACAGAATTCCAACAGAGAACTCTCAAAATGCACTGCAAGAGAAGACACTGCTCTTCTTCTTTTGTTACAAAATGAATAATTTAAGAACATTCTCACTTGCTGTCTTGAAACCATCTTTTACATGTCCCTGGGCAGAGCTGGAGGCAGCACGGTTTGCATGCCAGCTGCTGTTTGTTAGCCGGTTCAGTAACACCGTGGGCTGCGAGGCACTGGCTGTGCCAGCATGGTAGACAAGATGCTCCTCTGCGTGTTATCCCAGTATTAGAGTCAGGCTTATGCAACTGATTAATAACAAAAACAATCTATTTTCTTTGCCTTATGCGTATGATCTTGCAAGTGTACCCATTGTGCATTACCTGCACTGCTCTGAGGCTGGACTTGGATTTGGTCTAAATTATTCTTGCACTATTTCCATGGCATTCTCCCTCTCCTGGGGCCACTGCTGGATGCAAAGTTCCTTATATTCAAAAGGAACCAAAATGCTATATTCTTCTAGAAAAACATTTGGATGGTTTAATTGTCTGCCTAGGTTCCTATGACAACCACAGCAACACAAACAGCCTTCCTGGCAACCACAGGAGACCAAAATCTCTGCTCTCTCCCCTCCCTTCCCTATAACTTCTCAATTTAGATCATACTGTAAAAGAATAAATATGATTAGAAAAAAAAAAGAAAAAAAAAAAAAGAAGTGGTGTCTAGTATACAAAGCTTGTACTGGGGAAACCTCTTGCAAATGAAAATGTATTAGTGTATTTTAAGATAACAGCCAACACATTGCCTGTTAGGCCAGTTATCAAAGTACATTGGGATCAACTGTAAAGAGCAGTGCAGAGCTATGAACATACAAACCGGGGGGGTTTCTCTGTCAGCTCATGAGGTTGTGGCAAGCTGTAAAAGAAGTATGACAAGATCTCTCCTGGTGCCTCACAGCACTGCTCACCTGGCTGGCAGGCTATGCATCACAAATAGATACACACAGCAGAGTTGCTGGGGTTGTGATGGCTGCAGAGATATGTGTCTGCATGCACATTGTGTGATGTGACTGCATTCACTCCTCCATGTCTGCAGCTCACATCTTTCCAGCAAGAAAAGCATAAAGAAGACAAGAGAACAGCAGCGCAGAAACACCACGTGGCACAATCAATGCAAGCACAGCAGAAGCCATTTCTCTGAAGCTCCAGCTTCACGGAAGATGGCCAGCACTGCTGCCCAAACAAACTGAGGTTCAGCAGATCCCAGATAATATAGCCTGTGTATTCTTTCTCTCGTAAGCAAAATTTCTGCCAAAAAGCATGGCCAAAATTAATTCTGGAGGTTTTAAGAACCTTAAACCCATTCAGCCAATGGATGGCATTAAACCATCAAAACAGTTACAAAGAGGCTGTGTGTGATACATTTAGTGGATGTTCACAATTCACAAAAATTATCTTTTAAGTTATTAAACTAGTTTCTCATTGTAAAAATACCATATATTTTTTTACATCCTTGTAGCTGTAAATCTAGCCTGTGACAACATAACTGTGAAACAAAGGGATTACAGTTACAGCACAGCTGTAACTTCTTCTCAAGTGCAGTTGGTCTCTCTTAGGCACCCATGCTCCCTATACTGGCAGAATGATACAGATGGCTCCTGCCACACTGAACAACTGGAAATGTAACTATACAGGTTTCACCACAGCAATCCTCTTGGTTGGAGAGGAAATTCTCTCTGTGGGACTAGTTTTGCTGTGAAGCAGACTCAGCATTTGAGGAACCAGAGGTAGGAAGCCTATGATGTGAATCCTTGGAAGCCAGAATTCTGTAGTTACTCCCTCCAAACCATTACGTGGGATGTATGTGGGAGTAGGAGAGAGATGCATGCCAGTCCCACAGGATGAGTAACAGAAGGCAGCACCTGGCAGTCTACAGCTTGAATGACCAGATTGTAGAAAACTTCCTGATTATGCAGACCAGGTGGAGACAAGATTAGAACTTAATGAATTAAACACTAGACATGAGGATGCACACATAATCTTTGGAAAAAGAAATGTAGTTATTTCATTGGATTTCTTTCTTAAGGCAGGAAATTCACTCTAATGAATATCAATATAACAAATTTAAAACTTGAGTTTTTACTTTAAAGATTTTGAACAGGCTCATTATGCTATGAAACTATTGTAAAATATATAAATATTGTATTCTGCAATTTGAACTTGAAATATTTTTTTCTTGTCTAATTTCCTCCAGTAGGCTGTACAACAAGGAGTGCTCTGTGAGACTAAATCACAAATGTAAAAGTATTACTGATACCTACATTTTCCACATGCCATATAATAAGAGTATCTAATAAGTAAAGAGTATCTAATAAATAAATTTTATCTACCAATTATACCTTACAAATTTATGTTTCCATTTATGTCTTACTGTGTACTTTTATGATTTTGCTAAATAAAGAACAGTACTTAAAATTACAGTATATATGAGATGAATGTTGACAGAATGTTGGCCTCTTTCTGCATCTGGAATGAGCCACTAGGCATAACACCCCGATAGTGTTGAAATCAAAAGGAGGACAGTTTTACAGTAATTTTAGATCATTTTATGATTAGTTGATACCTTCATATATTCCAAACTCTGTCCAATATTACTTGCTACCCACTTGGATTTAATTTCTGAGAAATACACGCAAACAAAAAAAGACCAAACCTCCACATAAACTTTTGCATATTTTCCAAGTATGTTTATAGTGTGCTGGTGGCATAGATAAGCTATGGCAAAAAGGTTTTACAAGCAGCAATTACATACACACTTATCAGCAGTAATTATGTGATTCTCCTATGCCATTAACCATTCTTCAGTGTAAGCCTAATCCTGATGGTTTTAGAAGTGTTGATAAAGCAGTCCCAGGATTTTATTCCATCTCTTCAAGTCATTCTTTAAGAACAGTCAATACTTCAGCAAACTTGGGAAGTGCTGTGATTTCACCAGGAGTCTTTGTGCTGCTTAAGAAAAAGAGGTGTGATGTATTTTGCACATCAGTGGGTATTTTGCAGTTACACTGGGACTTTTCAGTGAATTCACACATTTTTACATGGTAAGTGCAATGTACATCATGTTGCCCATGTTAAGCACAGGAACACAGAAATGCAGCTACAAACCATGCTTTTGTCAATTTGAACTTTTCAGATTTTTGCCATTTTAGATTCTTCAGCAACAAGGTTTCCTCATTAGGTCAATAATAAAAATGTTTCTTAATCAAAGTATTTAAAAAGAAAATTAATTCAGGGGGTAGAAATGTGTATTTAGAGAATATGCCACCTCGAACAAATGAAGACCTCTGGGGAAAGTTAATTTTAATTAATTGCTGATATACTTTTGGCATGGCAAAAGTGGCAGAACATGCAGAACCCACTAGGATAAATGCTTTTATTTAGGATGTTTGTTAGAATGTAATTGCCCATTTATTTACAGTGCTTTTTTTCTAACAGAAGATCCTAGTGTAAGATTCTATCTAAAAGCAAAAGTGTTCTTGATAGCTCAAAATGTGCCATCAGTACAGCATAAGACCAGAAAATCTTTAAAAGTGACATACCTGCCCCAAGCGGCTTTCATTGTAGAGTGTTTATCAACAGGGATGCATGAGGACTCAACAACACTTGATTTATTCAGTTTGTAGCAGAGACCACAGTCCGGATCTAACATACATCCATTACAGTAACTGAAAAAGAGAGAAAGAAAGAAATACTTAAGCAACACTTCATTTACTTGTAACTGTCAAAGCCAACAGCATTGTCTAATCATTCTTGGGATGCACATAATCAAGTTGTCAGTCCTGAAGACAAGATAATAGAAATGACCCAAAAGAGAATACAAATAACTTTCTCCTTCATCTGCATGACATTTCAGCAAAGGGCAAGACTACTTGCAAGTCTTGAGCCCTGTGAATCTTGATCAGGATTCAGGAGAATTCTCCTATGAAACCAACTTTGAATTTAAAAACAAAGATAGATTGTGGTTAAACAGAAAGAACTGTGTATCGTACAATTGATAACCAAGCCAGGATTTGAGAGTCAGTCTGAAGTTATATTTCCAGGTGAGAACTCAGGCAATAAGTTCTAGGCAGAGTAAATGTCAGTGGAGCCAATTCATATAGAGGCATCCAGTGCCCCAAAATATCCCATCTGCCCCTTACTGTGGTGAGCAGTGCTCTTTTGATCATTCCTGTGTATCATATTTGCCAGCTCCATAAATATGTCTCAGATTTCCTTGGGATTCTTATAGAGCAAGAAATGCTCACATCGAGGCAAAGTTTGGTCAATGCATTCTCGAGAGTGATTCAAGTGCCAAGGCTGCAAACTTTTCCAGACTCTTTATCATAGCAACGACACAGTCAACGAAGAAGTAATCTGCTAAAACTACTACACTGTAATTAGCAAACGTAAAAGTGACTGGATAACAAAGTTCCAAAATCTAAATCAATAAAGTAGATTATAAGGATTTTAAAAATCCGAAAGCACGCTTACCACTTAGTCATTCTAACTTTCCTTACATTAAACATTATCATTTAAACAATTTGAACTTGAGCCCATATTCTTGCATACATGCCCACAATGATGCAGACAAATTAGGGAGCACAATGAACCAAGAAAAGAAGGATGCTTCTAAAAGCAGTATAATAAGGTGAGATTGTATGATACTTGGCAAAAAGTCTGGGAAAGTATTGAAACCAATGCATTAATTTGAAGTAGGCACTTCTATACTTCTCTGAAGTTTCAGCACCATATACTCTTTGTTACTGCAGGCTTTCTAAATTATCAAATTATTGTGGAATTTCCAGACTGTCTGCTCTTCAGAAACTAAATGTTCACCTTCCTCTTGCATAACTGAGAGCTCAAATTCAGGTTTCAACATCTAGCTTTTTTTTTTTTTTTAATAATTTCATCAACTGTTAGCAGTAAAGATTTCTTTCCTCTCTTGCATACATAGATAAAAAGAATACAGGTCTGCAACTATAAGCCTTGAAAGGAACACTTCAGTATTACATCAGCTAAAGTTAGTTGCATTTTGTTAATCAGTTAAATTAATCACAGCAATGGACAGCAATCAAACAGGAACAGAAACAGAAGATAGCAGATTAATTTTTTTATGTTTTATATATTTTTAGATAAAATATTCTATATTTTTTATAAATCACGAATGTTCAGGTATATAATAACAATTACAAAATAACTAAATTATTATAGCACCTACTAATGATGTCCTATGATGTCAAACAGGGCACTAGTATATGATTTTCAAACCACAGAACACCATCCACCCCAGATATGTTGTATATCAATGTATTTTTTAACAAAATAAATTTCTATAAAGACTCCTGTTCCAACTCAGATTGGCTTCCTGGCACAGAAGGCTGCTACCTCCAAACACCAAGTGCTATCCAATGCAGTGGTGGATTTTCAAGTCAAATATATGCAAATTATATTTAACATGCACATCAGCTGGAAAATATGGCACATTAAAGTGTAAGTTATAGGCAGGAGTTCTCTCAGGAGTATTACAGGATTGAAGGTTCTCCAGATTTATCTTTCCTGGGTTTTACATCAAGCAGAAATACAGCCAAGTACACAGCACCAGGCAGAACAGCACAAGAGCACATAGGAATGACAATGAGACACAATGACGGGTATCATCCCTGTGGTGTTCCCTGTGAAGGATGGAACAGGGGTGGAACACCTCATCATCTACCTCACAAAAATCCCCACACGATATGAATAGCAAAACTAAACTCTTTATTTGGTCCTACTGAGCTTGCTCTACAGATAACTCCATATAACTACATACAGAGTTGGGTACGGTTGTCAGTTGTGAAGCAGAATGTATCTCATTAATTACTCCTTTTTCATTCACTGGTCCACAAAAGTTAAAAAATTGATTATTAATTTCAGTGCCTGACTACAGGTCTGTTACTTCAGCTATCCTCAGGCTTTATGAGTGTGCATAACTGTGTCTTGCAGTTGCCATTCAACATGATAAAGGCTGCTGGATTTCAAGTAATGCCAAAAGTCAGAGATTATCGTTAGTCATAACAGATTAACAATCCAAAAATTAAAGTAGACATAAAATACTTATTAGTTTCAGGCTTATGCTCTTCTTCACTTCAGCCCTATTATTGTTTGCTAAATAGAAATGTTTAAACAATTTGAACTTGAGCCCATATTCTTGTATACATGCCCACAGTGATGCAGACAAATCAGGAAGCACAATGAACCAAGAAAAGAAATGCACAATATAATGCTTACTGACATCTAACTATCAACTACTGATCTCCTCCCTGTCCTCAAATGTACTTTCTTATCAGCCCTACCCAAATGTATGTCAGAATAATGAAATAGAAAATAGAAATGCTGCCACTTATTCAAATACACACTGCAGTCCAGTTATAGCATTGAAAGCTCCATCCCAGAATACACCACGATGTCTATGTTAATAAGGATATTTGCATCCAATTATAAAAGGGAAATGTATTTCCTGCACTTTATCGGGACATATTGATTTCCACACTAAGGTTACGAGGTAGCGTCTTGGAAATGGGCTCCTTTGTGAAGAGCCAGCAGAAAATTCCCAGACAGAATGTTCTCAGTGAGACTGTCTGTTTGTCAGGATTGAAAAATCTGGCAGAGATTATTTGATTTTGATGAAGCCAGGCAGAAGGAAGGTTCTGCAGTGCACCTAGTGCCTTCACAGCTGGAACCTAGGCAAGCCAACAAGAAGGCAAAACTTCAGGTGCTTCAGCCTACCTAGCAGAGTAACAAGTAGAGAACCAGGAAAGCAAGGCTCCAGAAGTCCTTGCTTCTTTGCAGCTCAGTTGAATGAAGCCCTCAAAACAGAAGTCTCAGTACCCTGGCCCCTCAGTTTATTGGGAAGAGCCGAGGAATGGGATTTCTGGGACACTGCTTCATCATCAAAGCACATTTACCACCTGCCTGTCCCCAAACTTGTATTTCCCCACTCTCACGGTGCCAACTCCGCTGAGGCTTCCCAAGCTCTTACATTCTTTTCATCTGACCAAATGGGAATATCTGAAGCTTTGAAAGCCTGACAGCAGTAGCTTTGAGGTCCCTGGCTAGCAGTTTCTTGTCAGCCTGAGCACACAACCTTTCAGGATGCAGCCTGCCCTATTAACTTTTTTTTTCTGAGGTTACAAGTTGACAATTCTTTCCTCTTTCAGAGAGGATGTGAAGTATTTAGATGTATAAATAATCAGCTGGCTGTGCACACCTTTTCTGAACCAAAAGTACAGCTTGCTTCCTTTCTAACAGTGTACTTCAGAAGCCTCTGGCACAGTCTCACAAAAAGATGAAATAAAATCTCCATCCTGTTGAAATGACCCTCCAGATGCCAATGAAGGTTTGACAATTGCTTCCCCCTACTTTTCTTTCCTCCACTGTTTAGAGTACTCCACACTTATGTTTGGATTGTCACTAGATTTTGTGTTTTAATATTGATAGAAGTATTTCTAAGTATGGCTTTCTTACAGCTCTCAGGGGTCTCTTAATTAGAACTGCAAACTGTACCTTGCCAATTTTTGTTGAGTGATTTAGTAGTAAAAAGTTTTGTTCGCTGTTCTTGTTCTTCAAGCACTGCTACTCTTTCTGTCAAGCTGTTCTACATTTCTTCTAGCCAAGCCTCAAATTCTGAGTTGTTAATTTCAAAACATTTTATCAGTTTTCACTTTTGTCTCATTTTTAAGAACTTTCAGCTTTCTCTTCCACATTTTGCAGTTATAAAACTGTATTACTATGAGAATCTGATCCACTCACAACACATAAGATATTTTCCTCATGCCCTGACAGATTGGGTCTTTTCCAGAGAGGAAATTTCAAAGTTGAGTGCCTGCTGACATCCACTCCTGCTCATAATCCTGAACAAGGTTTTCCTCATAGAACTGTGGGAATAGCAAAAAGCATCTCAGGCAGCAGATGCTCGACACAGGAATAGTTGTTGAGGATTAGTAAATGTCACCAAAGAACACAGGCTGGAAATCACTGCAGACTGAAAAGGGATGTCACTTTGTGCTCTTTTCTGCTCTTCCCAGTTTGCTGTTCATAACTCTGAAGTCATGTTCTAGGCTAGATGGGTCTTTGATCTTAGCTGGCATGCCTTCATGTTTACTCTGCTCTCAAAATCAGTAATGCACACAACCCTCTATCCCCCCTACTCTGTGAACTCCCATCAGTTAGGTGGTAGGAACTTGTTCAAGACTGCGTCACATTTGTGTTCAAGGTCTAGTGCTGTTTGCATGTGCCTCACTGCACCTCAGGCACAAAAACAAGCACTTCTTTATTCTTCTGATGATTCCTGTGTTGCTTCCAAAAGCCAATCACTAAATTCTGATTGATCACATACCACTGAACAAAGAATATGGGAGATACTTTAAGTAGTTAAATCCTTGGAAACTGCAAGCTACTACTTCAAGCTGCCATATCTGGGACACAGGAAATAGGATATTCAACACAAATGAGAAAAACACAGCAGGGCTTCAGAAGCGTTTTTCCACTACTGTAAGAAACTAAACTACAGAAGCCTATTTGCTGGGCTCTGCTGACAGTCTGAGAGGTAATGCATATATGCACCTGATGTGCTTAGGTCCTCATGGCTGCACCCCTGCTGCCAGCAGCAGCCTGCCAGCAGCTGGTGTGCTGGGATGCTGACCCACACACAGAGTATCTCATCTACACATATGTGAGGATCTATCCTCTCTCAGCTAGATGATCTTTCTTTCTGAATTTATACTTTAATAAGAATCATATTTTTAAAAAACTACTGGTTCTGAGGTATAGCGACATTGTGAAGGATCCTGAACTCAGACTGTTAATGAGTTAACTCAGAAAAATAAAG
The DNA here is from genome assembly GCA_035772895.1 of Perdix hodgsoniae. Taxonomy (NCBI): domain Eukaryota; kingdom Metazoa; phylum Chordata; class Aves; order Galliformes; family Phasianidae; genus Perdix; species Perdix hodgsoniae. The sequence goes on from JAPSGF010000006.1 coordinate 19,039,268, forward strand.
TACAATAGTTTGTTCTATTTATACAAAACTCTATTAATGGAGTATGCACTTTATTTTTACTAAAGCTGTTTAAAGCACTATAACCAGTCTTAGTGACCAGGGCTGGTCACAGTAAGACATTTTTACTAAAGAAAGTACATATTTTTGCCTATTGTCTTTCTAGTATAATTAATGTGTAACAGTAGTCGGTGTTGGAGCCTTTAGCTCAGTTCAGCATACACTGAACTCAGGACCTTGAACCATGTGAGGATGACAAAGTCAAAGAAGAACAAGGGAATCCTTGTGTGCCCAGCCCAGCTGGCGCTGCCCGGATTGTTTTACTGAAACTATGGAGACAACCAGTTTGGGAAGGAACCTGATGAAGTTCAGGTACCATTTCCCTACAGTGTGAGCCTCAGGATCAGCCTGAGATCAATCCCAAATTTACCATTTTCACATAGCAGCATTTCTTAAGCAGAACAAGTTCACATTATGCCTTGTACAGCTGATCAAATCTTAAGCAGTACAGTAAAAGAGACACTTGACTGGAGGAAGATAAAAAAGCCAAGAACACGAGGACACAGGACAATGGTCACTGTTCAGAAATGGGTCAGTTTCCTAAAGAAAGGTGGAGTGGGATGGTCACCTACAATTTGCTAAATACTGGAATAAGACAGAAGCCAGCTACTGCACATGTCCTAGACTTGACCTCTTCTCAGAAGCAGGCAGGACCCCATAAAACTGGGAACATTTTTATAGCTTTGAGAATTCAAGAAAACAGCAGGAGAGGCCAGCTCATCTTTTCTCAATGACAGATTTTGGAATCCTGCTGTTCTGTACTCCTGCATTTACCTCTGAACAACTCTCTGTCCTTGAAGGTAAGTAATAGATTGCATTCTTTGAACAGACTCAGATCAAAGAAGAGACATGGTCACACTGCAAACACCCACACAGCGGTAAGGGCTGAGTGTGAAAATAAAGTCTGATTTAAGAGCAGTACATAGGAAGGTGTTTCCCTTTCCTTTCCTCAGTGAGGCAGCTGTGAGAAGGCGTGGAGGCTTTCAATGGCCAAGAGTTGTGTTGCTTCCATGACGACCTTGTGAATAAAGATTACATTTGATTTTTTTCACTGCTTTATGCAGTATTTTTTGTCTGTTGCTCCACTATCATATAGTACTTCTCTACAGCAAATGAAAATATTTTACTTGATATCTGCAGAGAACCTTATTGGTTTGCATTCTGCAAAAAACATGTGTATGACTGCAGGGCACAGCTTTCAAAAGACAGTATTCAAGCCCTAGGTGTATTTTTTAGGATGCTGTCAATGCTCTTTTTTTGTCAGTCTGTTGTATCTTCATTGCTATTCTTCCAGCAGCAGGAATTAATCTGTGCAGAGTAATGCAGATCAAGGGAACAACAAACAAGCAAGCTATTTGCTGTAGTTCTAAGGCTTCCACCATGGACTCTCATGCTTATTTTAACCCAACAGATCTGCAAACAGAAAAAGCACTTTTACTCTGCACCGTTGCAGCAAAACTTCTGTCAGCAAAATAAATTTTGCTGATGTTGTTTTAACTTACAAATACATTTTGGCAAAGATAAATAAAAGTGATATTTGGGACTCCCCCTACACTATGAAGCATCCGATCTGCACAGAGGTGTAGACCCTGCCTGGAAAGTGCACCTCACCCCAGAGAAGCCCTGCCCCACGCTTGATGAAGGACTGCTGGCTGCATTTGTGTGGGCACACTAATTTGAAAGTGGTTACAGTGGGCACAGGGACATGACATTATGTGTTCATCTTCTGAAGTCCTGCTGGCTTTTGGTTTTCCACAAGTTCCTGAGACCTATTAGGTGCTTGCAAAGTACAATACTAAGCAATATGAGATACCAGCAGTTATATTGAAGTGAGCAAAACATGGATTAAACAGCAATAAACCCTTGCAGGGACATACGAAAAACTAACTTCTATCATCTAACAGGTTGATTGGTGAGGATGCCATCTGCTTGCTCATGAAAAAACATTTTTTAAAATTTAATTTAACTTACTGACCACTTACACAGAAAGCAGCCCACTGTTATCTCAAACAGCCACTTCTTCAAGGTGTATACAGTGCATAGTGCTATGTCATCCACTCCAAAAATAATCCAGATAAAGGAATAAATTAATCTATATGCTCTCTGTATAGCTACAAGAGTTCAGCAAAAAGGCACACTGGAACCAGGGTGCACTGTGGATACCACTGGGGATGAAATGTTTAAAATTGTTTTTTCTTCCCTTGATTCATGCTAAAAAAGAGAACAGCATTTTGTGTATTTCCCGCTACCTGGGCTGAAAACACTTGGAATTTTGAGGCTTCTGGTACTGAGACAGAAGCTGCCATTGACTTCCATTCTGGACACTGAAATTCATTACTCTGAAGGAGTAGAATTTGGGGATGTTTTAAATCAGGAAAATTGATACCCCAAATATATAAATTTTAGACACGTCTATGAAAGTCATCACTCACGATGTAAATGCCTATTTTTTATTGAATCCTTTTGAAGAGCGGGTGCTGTAGACTAATTCTGTGATTTGTGGGCAACTGCATACATATACTAGTTTCAACTCACCTGGCTTTTGTGTCTCTTTCCAAAGTTATAGTACAAGATGAAAATAAAAGCTCCTGAAGGTCTCTCATACACTGCTCACTATTTTACATTTTACACTATTTTACACTATGTTTTGTCTAAGAGAACTCATTCTTTTTCAAAATACACCCATATGAAAATGTGTCACTGATTTTTCTTGCTCTTATCTAGATCCCTTGAATTATCATATCTGCTTTTGTTCTCTTTATGTCAGAAATCACAACAGATTAAAGCATTCCAATAATCATTAAATAATGTGCCTTCATTTGAACTACTTGCTTTATTTGGTCATCTTTTTAGCCAGAAGTGCTCACTATACTGAATGTGAACTACCCATATTTCTTATATGCAAATTTGTATGCTGTTTCAGGATATGTAGTCATATACTTTCATTAGATAGTAAATAACAAGTTCTGCAAGTGGTGCATCAGCTGTCTCCAGACATCTTGTCTAAACAATTAACCAAAGTCTGAGGCAAATCCTTTTGACATCTTGCTATTAATATTATCTTATTCTTAAAGGAGAGCATTTGAAAGCTCTAGCTCTTTTCCCCATCTTCATTCTTTAACTAGTTTACTCATAGTTTAAATAACTGTATAGACATATCTAATAGCAATATAGTTGACATCACGGTGGAAAAAAAAGTAAAAACACAACTTTTGAAAGTTGTGATCCTCATATCTAGTAGTATTAGCATCTGTGTACTGATCTGAAGACTTTCCTTCCTGTCCACATGGGTCTGTGAAATTTCAGTTCCTCAGAATCATTGTTCTAGTACACAAAAAGCCCTAAGCCATATTTCTAAGCAACACCTCTAGGAGACCAGAAACATACCATTCATTTCTCAGTTATATCTTTATAACCAACACATGTACAACATGTTTTGAACTTAAGAATTTCTTCAGCCATGTAGCCAGTTTTGTCTCAATTAGGAAACTGACATTTACTAGCCTGCCAGATAGGTGAATGCACTCACACATGAGTAAGAAAACACAAAATATAGAAAATGGCACATTCATAACACTTTAGAAATTATCTTATTTGAAATCACAATTGCATACAGATGGGAATGTTTTATATACTACAGAATAAAAAGTCAAAAAATCAGATCTGTTTTAACTGTTACTTGGTCTGTAATTACTATTGTTGGAAAGATATTTATTGTTTGTATGGTGCTAAAATAAAAGGCAAGGAACACATCTTTTTGAACAGTTCATAGCTGTTACAGATGACTACTCTACAAGCAGACTAATAACAGCAACCATATTTGCAAATTACTTTTAAAATATTTCAAACTTGGTGTCCACTTGGTGTTCAGTGAACTTCACATGTCTGATATAACAAAGATCTCAAGTGTGCAGTCTGGTGCTTAACTGTTCTACTTTATCCAAGAAACTACAAAGGATTATTCACAGCATTTAAACAAAGAGTCTAATTTTCTTCTCTACTGAGGGAAGTAAAGATTTTAACTTTAGGTATCCTACCTAATTCCTTAAACTAGAGTGTGTGAATACTTATCCATTCCCCACATGAGGCTGTAAAATCCAATTAGCTGGAAAAATGTCGTCACGAAAGACCATGAAATCTCACCTGTATTTTGTGCAGGTAGAGTTTTGATGTGAAGGATCTGGTGGATTAAGTGTGACTCTTGGCGAGACCTGAGCTGACAGCAAAAATCCCGAAGCTAGGATAATGAGTGCTACAGCAGTGCCTAAAAATACAGATAAAGAACAATGTGATACTTTTCACCAGAAAACATGAAATAATTCTCTATTGAACTGAGCTACGCTTGAGAAAGCAAGGTACCCAATCATTTATGCACACAGCATTTGCCATTACGCAGAACAGTTGTGATGAGAACCTGAGAAGAATACCCTTTATCCTACATCTTCATCTTGAATTAGGTTAGATATTAAAGTCAAGTAATCAGGTTTAACATCCAGATACTCAATTAATAGGTCAGGACTTTTTTGTCATATGCGGATTTGAAAGCTGCTCGAATGAACAGACAAACTCTTTTCAGTGTCGAAAAATGCTGTAAAGGTAAAATTTAACAGCAGTGTTTACATCACATTGCCTTCCATTCCCAGACTTGCAGGCTTTTCTGTAAGATAAAAAATAGCATCAGATTTTCCATCAATTATTCTTCCCTTTGTCAAACAAGAGAAATCTGACTATTCATAGGAATGCCACAAAAATGTCCAACTGCAGTTTCAGAACTTCTTGTTCCACAGATTGCATGTAACAAACCTGAGAGGAAAGAGCCCCCTCCACCTCTTTGCTCCTGGCTCCAACAGATTTCTTGTACATGCACAAGATTCCTACTTTGTAAAACAGGTCGTTGTCTGAGCTCTATGCAGCTTTGTATTTGTCACACACACACAGCATATGCTGCATCATTTTAATGAAATCAATATAATCCATTACTGAGCATTGCAACCAACCTGATCTCAGACTAATGAAATCTTTACATCTCGGTACTTGGTGAGTCATTTAATTCTATGTTGAATAAAATACACTCTATGTTACATAAATAGCAAGTATGCAAGTAGGTGTATTTTGAGAGGTCCCACAGACCATCCTGTGTAGACAACCAAAAACACAGAACTACTTGTAACTTTATTTGTGGATTAGTTACTGATTGTTTAATAACATTTTCCTTAGCATACAAAAACTGACTCAGGCACCACCAAAGCACATTCCAATAGTAATGCATTCGGAAGCATGCAATGTCATAGCTTAATGGTTGAGGGCAAATAATATTCAATCCAAAAAAATGCCACAGCAAGCTGTTGTTCTACATGATAGAAATTCACAGAACACACCTGTGCAAATCTTTAAAAATGTCACTGCATTGAAAACCCTAAAGCGTCACTCTTCTCACTCTTTAAGAATTACACATTCTCCATTTTTACTTTTTGATTCTTAATTTTTTCTCTCAACAAGAGTTCTAGCAGGCAAATCCTTCAAGTAAAGGATTTTTTTTGCAAGTATAAATAATATCTTAGGCACCAAGATAATAAAAACATAATTCATTAATGTGTCTGTGCAGCAACCATGGCTAATAGATATGAATATGCATGAACTCAAGATTACTGGAACCTGAATGGAGGCAACTGAGGTTGTAAATTCAATCACAAACCACATATGAGATACGATATCCACCATAAAATATAATCTGAATTTATTCTATACTGGGCTTTGTACTGCTATGGCGACCAGCTATGCTGATAATTCCATTTTTCTGGGCAGGTGTAATATTGTACTAGATTTACTGTACTTTCTGTATTTACCGAGCTTTCAAAATGCCATGAGCCAGACAGCAAAATTTAGAGAGGACCTATAATCTTATTGATATTCATTCTAAATATGTCATGTCTTTCTTTCAAGTTAACTAAATACACAAATGTGCAGTTACAGTACCTCTGCACATCTTATTTCTTTGGAGAAGTACCGAAACTATAAAATTGGTGAATTAAGTTTATTACATGTTGTTATTCTGTGGAAGGTTTGTTTAAGATTCACAGAAACATACAATTATAGTATGCCATTAACTGAGATGAAAAAAGGATAAATATCTTGAAGACATTCTAGATCCATTCTGCTATAAAGAAAATACAAACTGTCAAATGCTCTAATACCACCGTACTTTCAAATTGCCAGTTTCTGAAGGAATGAAAGGAAAACACAAATAAAATGAAATACTGCACTTACCAAAATTCCAACATTATAAAATTGAGAAAAGAAACACACAAAGAGGAAAAGAAAGACAGAGACTCATTGCCAAGATACATGAAGGGGAAATTAAGAGGAATCAGTAACTAAGAGTATGTTGATGTTTAATCAAAATATTAATCTTACCATCTTTTTAAAAAAAACATCCAATCCATTAGCTTTAAAAAATAAAAAAATAAAAAAATAATAGCAAAACCAACAACCTTACAGCATCAGACAGAGATAGCAGTTCAACCCTCATTTTGTCCTGGGGCTCACATGTTTTCCCCAAAGAAAAGCATCAAGTGTAATAACTCTGTGTGAAAGTTGATTTCCTTAGAAACAAGGGTAGTAATATAGAAGTTTATCTGAGATAAAAAAACTTACTGTTGAAAACAAAACCATCAGCTGATTTAGTAATTATCATGTTAGCCCACTTGCTGAGAAAAGAACATCATACTAACCACTACCTAAATCTCTGTCAACACTTGTATCAAAAAATTCTAAATAGCACAGACATGATGTGGGATTTCATTACTGTCATTATTGCTGCCATATTTTCCTTAAGCAGAGACCGTGCAATACTGAGCACACTGAGAATGCAGCATGATGTGATGCTGCAGACTGACAGCAGGTCGCCAACTACAGAACAAGGAACACAAATATCATTACTAATGACTTCATGTCCAAATACCATAAATAAATAACCCTTAACTGCGTTATTCTCCTTTGCTAATTCAGTGTCTTATTTCTATCCTCTCATGTGTTCCATGACTCATATGCTTTGTAAGACGCATTACTATCTACATCAAATCTTACAACCTTTGAATACATCAACCAGAGCCAAAAAGAAGAGTTCAGTGACTGTGTACAAAATCCACATGGTAATCACACCTGTATGGTAGTTCCAGACAAGCAGTGAATCCCCACGGGGCTGGCCAGACAGATGAGGGGTCATGGCATAACACAGAAATATATAAAAACAGAATAAATTCTATTAGAGTATAAATGAGAGTGCCCACAAAACAAGTTTCAGGAGAATGCTAGAATTGTATTGCACAGAAAGAAAACAAAACAAAACAAAACAAAAAAAAAAAAGAGAGAATCAAAGGAAAAAAGGAATTGAACCAGGTAACAGTACCGGACTGGGGCTTTTTTCTCTGCAAGATGTGATACTGGCTACACAAAAGAAACCACAGAGGAAAAGTATTTTAACAGACCCGAAGGTAGGCTGATAAAAAGATGCCATCCAAAGGTCAAGGTGATGCACTTGGGTCAGGGCAGTCCCAGATATGTGTACAAACTGGGAGAAGAATTCCTTGAGAGCTGCCCTGTGGAGAAGGACTTGAAAGTCCTGGTGGACAAAAAGCTGGACACAAGCCAACAGTGTGTGCATGCAGCCCAGAAGGCCAACAGTATTCTGAGCTGCATCAACAGAGGGGTGGTCAGCAGGGAGAGAGAGGGAGGTGATTGTCCTTCTTTGTTCAGCTTGAAGAAAAGGCTCTGGTGAGCCTTTCACTACAGCCTTTCAGTACCTAAACAAAGCTTATAAACAAGATGGAGGCTGATTCTGTATACAATCTGATAGTGATAGGACAAGGGGGAACAGTTTTGAAATAAAAGAGCGGAGATTTAGGTTAAATGTTAGGAGGAAGATCATTACTCAGAGGGCGGTGAGGCCCTGGCACAGCTGCCCATAGAGCTGTGGGTGCCCCATCCCTGCAGGCGCTCAGGGCCGGGTTGGATGGGTAGCCTGAACTGGTGGGGGGCAGCCAGCCCACGGCAGGGGGTGGGGATGGGTGGGCTCTAAGGCCCCTTCCAACCCAATCCAAACCATCCTATGATTCCATATAAAGGAAACTCTCTGAGATTTTTGTTCATTTTTTTAAGATGTGAGGAATGTGCTTTCTCAACCTCTCTCCATGTCCACTTTCTGAACTTGGTTCATGAAAAACATTTTGGGTTTCTCAGCTCCAAATCAACATCACAGCACATCAAACACAGATTTCCTACAATCTGAAAATACCAAACATGCCACAAGTCCATGTCATAATTTACCAGTTCAGGTAACTGTATCAAAATATAGCAATACTGCCATCACTGTTTGGCCTAAAAGAAGGCATCCAAATGCTGTGGGCAGACAGATACCTGTTCTGGGGGACTGCAGGCGGGACAGCAGAGTGAGATACAGAGACATTCAAGCCTGCCAGCTAAGCAGCTGTGAGCATTAATCCAAGAGGAGCAAGAATCTCTCTCCTTCCAGACCCTGATCTTGGAAATACCACAGCCTTCAGATGTTCAGCCAGAGCCTGCCACCTGTATTGTACTGCTATTCTTGATAAGCTACATGATTTCAGCGAGGAGACAGGAGTCAACATCATCAGTTTGAAGAGGATTACTTTGATAAAGTTAGCGCTTGGAACGTCTTTGGTTCATTCGTGTTACCGTGAGGAAGGCATATCTCACTCCTGAGGCACTCACCTGCTAAGCTGCCCAGTGTCAGCTTCCGGCGGCCCATCCTCTCAACGAGCCAGACTCCTACCAGGGTGAAGATGAAGTTGATGAAGGCTGTGAGGGCGGCCAGCCAGATGGCCAGCCTGTCATCCTCTACCCCTGACATCTGCAGGATGGTCGCACTGTAGTACCTGCGGGTGGGAAGACACAGGCATCACTGGCGTGAGTTAGCCCCCCGTTATGCTCCGATTGTAAATCAAAGGAGATGACAGCAAACATCAAGTGTGAGCTCCGTGAGTGCAGCCCCAGCCTGACATCAACCACATGGGGAAACCAGGCGTTGCCATGGCACGACTTGCGCTTGGCTGAAGTTTTGACCGAAGGACACTGAGAGATGAATTGCCATTGGCTGTTTGCATTTCCCACGGTCAATCATATTCTGCTAGAAATTAGGTTTGCACTTTTTATTTAAACAAATCTGCACAGCCACTGCTTTATGCTCTTTTTTTTCTGCCAGAATATGGGATTTCAGCACTGTGTACTGCCTAGGAAAAGACAGCTCAAAAATGAAATGTGTTTTTGCTCCTATTAAAGGTCACACAGAAGGAGTCTAAGGCACCCAACACATCACAACCGCTCCACCAAACCGCCCTTTAGGTTTCAGGCTGTGTAGTTTTATTCCCCTATGGTGCCCATTGCATCACCTCTGTCCAGCCAAAATCCCATCGTCCTGAAGCACGTTAGCACCATATTGCAGGAACGTGAATCTGCACCAAGCAGGAGCATCTGACACAAGTTTCTGTTTCTTTTCAGAAGGAATCGACCATTTCACACAAGTGATAACTTACATATTACTCAGGTGAGCAAAATGAAAACAGCAGGAATAAAAAAAGGAAATCTCCCATTGGTTTTCACAGAGATCAGATGAATACAGATACTGCGCCTGTGTTCCCAAGGAGAGCTCAGGAAAACACACGAGCAGCTTTGTTTGTGTTGCATAAGCAGTTTTCTTCTTGTTCTGTTAATCTGTGCCGACTGCAACACAGAATATTCTGTCATTCAAATACTTAACATCCCACAGACTTTCAGGCAGTAATAACTGCCAAAAATATAAAAGCTCTGGTTTCTTTTTCCCCTCGGTCAAAATGCAGCTTCCTTACAAAGTCACCCCATTGCCTTAATGCCCAGATGTGTTTTCCCCAGGAGTTTCAGTGATCAGCATGTTTTTAATTCTAAGCACAAACCGCTTTTTATTTCAAACCAACAACCCATGATGGACAGCGGGTTCAGTGACTGCTTGTAACAGGGCCTGCTGTCTGTGTTCAGAGCTTCATGGACAGCCTAAAGGCTGGAACATCTCTTTTAGGCTCATTTTCCCTGAAAGAACAGACTGTGCCCTTGAGACACAGCATCATGTAGTATATTGGTGCTATATAGTTAGAAAAGCAAAGAATAAAGAATGACTTTATAGCACATAGCACATAGATGTTCAGTTCCAGTCACACACAAACCCGACACTCGTCCGAGTTGCTTTCTGTAATGGTTATCCTTCTTAGCTAGAAGCTCACCGCTTAGCCACAAATAACATATTTCACTTCTATGGAAAACAAATTAGGGAAATCTATAATCTGTAAATCCAAATAACACACTAACACAGCTTGGCTGCTGGGCATGATGCTAATGTTTATTACAGCACAGCAATCAAATTTCAGAAATTTAGAAGAATACTTGCATAGATAAGTACTAAATATATATTTGCTTATGCCAAGCTATTTCAGAATTCCCATTTTTAATACCAACCTGTGCAGCCCTAACTGCCTATTAATGCAACAAGATCACGAGTCTTGCTAATTTCTTCCTGACAAGGAGAAAAACTGTGTGGCAGAAAAAGGTCAGGCTGTGATATTATACAACCGCAGTAAATACTGCAGCTCTTACAGGAAATGCAATGTCAGTGACAAAGTTTGGCAAGTCCTAATTTATTTTCTAAAATGTACAAAAAATGTCAAAAGCGCGCACACACCTCCTAGGAACTATAAAGCAAACACTTCATCTTAGAAGCAGAAAAATACAGACAATTACAAAACCAAACAATCTGAGTCAGAAACACACCAAAAGATTTTAATATTGATCATTTCCAGGGATGTCAAAACTACGAAGCTGTTCTATCAAGAGTAAAAAACAATTCAGGTATTTCCACAGACGTTTCCCTGGACTGATCTTTTCACTGAAAACGTGCAGAAATGTAACCCGCACACACTTTCCTCTCCCACCTCCTTTATGGTCATTTTAAAAATGACTGCACCTACTGTGCATAGAAAAAAAAATGCCCCCTTCAAGACAATTTCAAAAGCATCAGGTCCCAGGTTAGCTCACTCAGTAGCAGGAAATCACACCAGGCTTTGTAGCTCTCAATCAGCCACTCAGAAAAGCCTCTCAAACAGCTGCCAGCGTGTCTGCATCACAGCTTTGATTGCCCCAGTCCTTCAGGAGGAGCTGCTCCAGCCCATCTGTTACAGCTAACAAAGTTTCTGTCTGGTGATGTTGACAATTCTGGACAGAATTTGACTTGTAAAACTAATGAGTAAATCTAAATAACTCAGAAGTAACCTTAACCATATTAAAACCATTTATTTTCTGTTGCTGATTTCAAGTAAATAAAGATCTAATACTCCGGCACTGGTTCGTTGAGTTTTCTAGCACAATATTTTGGAAATCAGTGTCCAACTACTCGAACTACTCAGTCCACGAAAAACAGTCCCTGCAGATAATGCATTCCTCCAGCTTCCTCCTCGATTCAGTTGGAATAACACAAAGTGAAATGCAAGGAGTGCCACAGCCAACAAACAAATGATTAAATATTGAAGAAAATCCAAAGTGGTGAAAATTTCTGCAGGTTCACACTCTCTTTTTCTGCAGTTGTGCTTAAGCACAGATCCTCTCTTTGTGCCCTACCAGTGTACTGAATGTCATGCCTACTGGACTGAGAGTCAAGAACGTTCAAAACAAAACACACTCCATATTCACAGAAACAGCAGTCTTGTTTCTGCACCTTGATGATGCTTCTCTCTTCCTTTAGGGACTACTAAAGCTTACTGCCACCAAATCTGATTCCTTTAGGTAGTAAGGCTTATCGTTCCTAAATATTCTAGATATTAAAGGTACTCAAGAAAGAGCAAACACAAGCCTGAAACTCTCACTGCAATTACTGCTACTGGAAAGAGGCCAGGCACACTGAATAATGGCAGGTTAGATAAAGGAGAATTGTAAAAGCTTGAGCACAGCTTCCTGAGCAAGCCTTGTAGAGCAGCACACTTGCATCTGCCTGTCAGATTCATTTACACAGACATTAAGAAAGAGGGTTTATTTAGAAAGATTTAAGTTCACATTTTAAGGACTTCAGAATTACTACAGCATCACCGATACGTTGAACTGTGGCACCTCAAGTGTGTCAACGATCTCACAGAAACAGCAGAAGAAAGCAAGAGCAGCATATGGGAGATAAGGTGCCAAAGTACTGGAACTGAAAACAAGATGGGAAGAAGCTAATGTATCTGAAAGGAGCCAAACACAGCACACGTTCCAGGTATGGCAGATGTCAGACAGGTCCTGCTAAGCACCACATGAGGACTGGGAAAGGGAAACAGTCACACTGGCAATGGTTGTGGTGGTTAGAAATACGGATTGCAGAACAAGATGGCAGCATTTGTCAGTAATTGGAGTGTTGGATAATGTGGTGCAGTGGTCCAGCTTCATATCCTCTACACCACAGTGACTAGGGAGATGTTTCCGCTTCCCTGCAGAACAACTGTGGATTCCAGTTTGGAGAATTGAGTAATTACTGAGACACTGCAGCTCTTGTCGGTAACTCCTATCCTGTCTGTCTAACCTCTCATCAGTCTTTGGTCAAGCACTGGAATGGGCTGCCCATGGAAGTGGTGTAGTTTCCATCCCTGGAGGTATTTAGGAGACATCTCGATACAGCACTATGGGACATGGTTCAGTGATAGGACACGGTAGGTCAGGTTGATGGTTGGACCTGATAATCTTGTCTTTTCCAACTGAAATGATTTGATTCTATGTCAATAAGACCTATTCTTTGATAGTAAAATCATTCCAGCTCTTTAGATCCAAAGACAACTGGACTTAAGCTATAACACAGGACTTCTAGATATACGTGAGTTTCCTTTATCCTCAACATAAAAAAGTCTGAAATCATACTGAAGTCTTCCAATTCATAGCAGATGCTGCAGATTTACAGGATGCCAATTCAATTTACATCTGAATGTTCTTTCTATACTCCTACTTTAGAGACTTAAGAAGCTCTCAAAGGAAAAGGTGTCTTTACCATCTGAAAGACTCTACTGGATTTTCCAAAAACAGTGCCTAGGAGGCAACCTGGGGCAGTGCCGCTGTGTACCTACCCACTGTTGTTATACCTTCAAATTCCCCGTTTAGCAGTAATGATGCATTGTGTTATAAATGCTTTTAGCATAAAGTAAAATGACATAGTGATTAAAATCAGTATATTTTAGTAATAAAAACACTTAGAATTTGGTCCTGTTTTTTTCAGATAACTCCTTACATCCAGCAGGTTCTCTGATTCATCTTATATATACATTATGCACAGGCAAGACACGTGCAAATATTTCAAGGTTTATCATTTAATTATACTAGGAAAACAATGGAATTCTTTTTGTTTGTAAAGAGTCTTATTTATACAGCTACTAAGCAAAGTTAAAATACCAGTGTTTGACAGGGATTAAAAATACTTTCAGAGGATTAAGATCACCAAGATACCCAAAGGAATACTCATTTTCTTAATGGAATGGAATTCTGTCACAGAGATATTTGGTCATTTTAAAACACTGTTGCAGTATCTGCTGTGAAATTGGGGAAAAAACAAACATTTTCATTTTTCTGCTTATACACTCTGCACCAGATATGTCTCTGCCACACGTTTTACACTCAGACATACCCAGTATAGTCGGGTCTTGTACAGACTTCACAGTTTTCACATGAAACTATAGGGGATAGAAATTGTTTTCTTCTTCATAATAGAAAAGTGGTAAGACACAAAAGAAGGATTTCAAACTGTTATTTAAAAGGAAAAAGAAAGGAAGAAAATAATACCAACCATATACTTAAGCCTGTAATGGACAAAGCACTGTAAATTTGAGGACAAAACCCTGTAGTCAAGTCCCTTAAAGAAATAGGTTGAATTCAACAGTAGAGTTAACTGAAGAGAAACAAGCAACGCTGGAAAGTAAATGAAAGCACCAAGAAGAGCAAAGTCCTGACCTTCCTCCTCTTCCCAAATCACAGATGTACTTTCCAGCTTACAACAAATAGGCTGCATTCTCCAACACCTACAGTTTAGCACTGCAATGAAAAGCAAAATGTCAACATTTTCACTTCATCTATGATGTTTTCACTCAATATAAAAGCACCTAACCTCAATAGAAACTTTATAAAAGAGAATTACCACCATCCTCCCTATCTTTTGGGAAGAGGATAAAGGCAGATAAGTATTGTCAGTCATTCCCCAGTCCTACCCGGACCACAGTAATGACACTTCAGAGTCTCTCTTCAGGTAAGTGCTGTCTAAAAATTAGTGAGTATAAAAGCAGGAAAGAAAATCCCCCAGATGCCTCATAGAATGTACCTCATTCAATTATTCATTCATTCTGATAACTTCAGTTTAATCTAAATTATGTTTAATATTGTAGGATATTCTAAAGCTGGAAAGCACTTATGCCTGCAATAATGTACCTGGGATCTAGAAAAACAAAAGAGTCTTCATTAAAATCAATGGACTTGCTAAACATGTAGCATTAAAATAAATAAATAAATAAAAGATTAAGCTTGCTCTCTTGTTCAAGCCAAGCTCAGTGGCAAGCAAAGGGAAGGAAGTACTATAGCTTGGAGAGGCAGGAGTTAGCAAGCTGGGAACAGTGAGAGCTTGGAAAGCAATGAAAAAAAATAACAATCAGTCTTTATTTTGAACCTAGCTCATGGATGCTTCCTCAGCTAAAAGTAAGCTTCCATACTAAATATTCATTTACCTTCTGGGAAAATGGTGCTACTTACATTTTTTTTCTTAGGAATAATAAAAAGATAATGTCACCATCTAACCTCAACTTTTCATCTATGGTTTTGTATCCGAATGGAATCATGATGAGTGTCCCAACCAACGTTTCTATTTATACTGAAGGAAAAATGCACTATAAAGTCTTTAAAAAAAATAGTAGTCTTAATGTTCCTCATGGAATCTGACCTTTCAGCCATTTTTCAGTGAAGAAAAAAGAGGTAACAGTGTTACTCCGTTTACACAGCACTCCTTTTCAAATAGTACACGTTGAAAATGCAGCGCCTCTCACCCCTTTATTCACCAAGCAGGGTCACATTCCCCCCATGTGTCCTGCAGAGCTCTCAGTAGGAGAGCTCAGTGTCACCCCAGAAGGTGGGGCTTCCTGGAGCAGCCATTTCACCTTTATTAGCCTGCACTGACAGCACTGTCTGAAGGTACCCTACTGTCAGCTGCGTGGCACCACCAAACTGCCTTCACACCCTGCTGCTGCCGTGCTCAGGCCAGCTCCTGCCCCTTCCCTGCCCTAAAACATTCTCCCATGTAACCACACTTGCTTCTTGCTGTAAATCAGTAAGCTCACCTGCTTAAAACAATGTGTTTTAAAACTAAAAGATTCTGGTTTTAAATATCCGTACAACACCACAAACAAGATATCTTCATAAATCTAGTTTATAGAATCACAGAATAACTTGGATTGGAAGGGATCTCCAGGATCTTCAAGCTCCAGCCCTTCAAATCTTTCAATTTTGTAAATATTAAAAACTCGGTCTTACAGACGTGGAACTCTATTTCCATACTGAAATCCTACAAGTGATCAAAGTAATTTGTCAATGGTACAAAAAACTAGTTAATATTTCAGTGGCAGTACAAATATTAAGTCATATATATAAGATAAATCATACATATAAGTTAAATCATACATATAAGTTAAATCTTATGAATATTCTATTCTTTTTCATTTTAATTAAAGGATATAGCATTAATAATGTTTATCTTGCACATCTTTAGAACCCTGTCCATGAGAATGATTGTGATGAATTCTTACTAAGAATCCATAAAATTGGTCTAAAATAATCAATAGGACACAGTAATATCTTCTGATGACCAAGAAAAACTCAGGTAGGTTGAGGAAACTAGACTTGTTTAGCCAGGAGAAGAGAAGGCTCTGGGGAGACCTCATTGTGAGCTTCCAATACTTGAAGAGAACATACAAACAGGAGTGGGAACGGCTGTTTACAAGGGTGGACAGTGACAGGACAAGGGGGAATGGTTTCAAACTAAGACAGGGGAGGTTTAGGTTAGATATTAGGAGGAAGTTTTTCACACAGAGGGTGGTGACACACTGGAACAGGTTGCCCAAGGAGGCTGTGGATGCCCCATCCCTGGAGGCATTCAAGGCCAGGCTGGATGTGGCTCTGGGCAGCCTGGTCTGGTGGTTGGTGACCCTGCACATAACAGGGGGTTGAAACCAGGCGGTCACTGTGGAACTTTTAAACTCAGGCCATTCTATGATTCTATGATCCCACAGAATTAAGACTAGGAATGGAGTCAAGGTGTTGACTGAGCAAGGGTGTGCTTTTATTTATTAAAATCTGGGCAAGCAAGAGAGGAAAAAGAAGACAGAAGGAGAGAGAGGAAAAAAAAGGAAATGAAAGAAAATCAAGCATTCTTTGTTCTGCACCTTTCACAAGAGTGTCACACTGCAGTTTTTGTCCTGAGGCCTTCACAAGATTGTTAGGGTTTTGTCCCTAGCTGCCAGTCACCAGCAAGTCTGTCTCTGAACCAAACGGAAAGAGAGCAAGAATTCACAATGCTACAGCTCTGTGCTGCGTTGTCACAGAGTGCGAGCAAGAAAGAAACACGTCACTTCATTCCCACTAAAAGGCTTTGGGTATCTTCGGATCAGAAAGAACAGAAAGAAGGCAGCTCCAAGCACACAGCACGCCGTACCGCTAGGGAGGAGCTCTTAAACCCACCGCTGTGACCGCAGGGCATGCCCCTGGCCAGGTTGGAAAGAGCAGCACAAGCCTACTTCAAGAACGCTGCAGTAAACATGCATCTCCTCATTCCAAATTAGTCAACTGCAGCATATGAATAAAAAAATCTATCAGCACCACCTCCGCAGTCATCCAAGGAAAGTTCCATGCTGAGCAATGGGAGTAACAGCACACATATGTGCGTATGAGGGCACCAGAGCTGCTCTCACTACTGGGCACGATGCCTATACTAGCAACAATTTTGAGCATATGTCCCGTGTAAGAAAAAAAATAAATTCTGGGAAATAATTGGCACAAAAGTCTTCCCTGGACTCAAACACACAGATGCGCCCATATGATCAACAGTTATTTCAGGACTGTTTAAAAAACAAACTGAAAAGATTAATTCCAGTGCGACATCATCTAAGCTCATCATTCAAGGAAGCAGATGAGATCCTTGTATGGAATAAAAGTTTTGGCAAAAAAATTCAAAGCCAACAAACTCTACTGTCCATTCTAAATCTGCATTCGGGAATTCATGTTTTTAGATGTTCCCACCATCAAATATGAAGAAACTGAAACAGTTCAGCACCTTTCAAATTCAAGCCACTCACTTTGGTGCTTTAATTGAGATTTCTAAATCCAGTCTCAGGTTTTAATATTTATACAATCCAATATTACATCTGCATTGTATTTGAG
Organism: Perdix hodgsoniae; assembly: GCA_035772895.1. NCBI lineage: Eukaryota > Metazoa > Chordata > Aves > Galliformes > Phasianidae > Perdix > Perdix hodgsoniae. The sequence continues at coordinate 19,056,812 of JAPSGF010000006.1, forward strand.
ACATATGCTTCACATAGACTAGATCTCAACAGACTTGTATGTTCTCCTTACTTAGAAAACAAAATTAGTTGCAGTGCAAACTAAAGTGTGTGCAATGTGAATATTAATTTGGCAGTGTCAGCTTCTATTACACATAGTTTTTTACGTTGTCTCTCACCCCATCTGTTCCAGCAGTGAAAGGAAAAATCATGGCAGACACAAGAAAAACTCCTTGGAGTGACTTCACCAATATACACAGATTTCTTCCTCTGACGTCCAGGATGGCTAAAAGCCATAGAGGTAGCATTAACACAGCACATAATGACAGTGAGAATATGAAAGATTTTGATTCCTGATGTCTTAATGATTAATCCATCTGAACACGACTTCCAGCTGCTACCTGAAAACTAAGGAGACAAGGATCACCCCGCTCCAAGGGAGCTCTTTGTCTTCGTGCCATCTCCTGCAGTACAGCTTGCTTCACCTTGGTGGTCCCCCCCACACACAGCCCGTGGTTTGATTGCCTCCTGTGTGCAGAACCCACGCATTTCACCTGAGGAAACTGAATTTACTCAATCTACCACAGATTTAGCTCTTAACTTGCACTTTCTTAATTGTGACGTGGGCGCAGCTATGTTTCTCTACTGCTGTGAGGTTTGTGGCTTCTGCACCAGCTGCCATTCACAAATGCTAAGAATAGCTGGCATTACCCTTCAGTTGCAATGAGAAAGTTAAAGCAGCAGGAAATAGGCCTCATTTCTAATGTACTGTGAAAACGAAAACTGTACTATAAAAAACACAGAATGGCTATTTGGGGAATGTATATTTCAACACAGGCTGCACAATGAAAGCAAAGCAACATTTCTGAATGTGCTACCTATTTAAAAGAACAAACATATTGCACTTCTCTTCAATATAACATGTGTCAATTAAGTACCAAATCAACTCTATTAGAGCTATATAAAGCACTGTGAAAACGAATGCAATAAAGACTAAGATTCTCTACAGTGCAGAACAGTTGTCTTTTCATCTGTGAACCATGTGTTAAGCAATAAATGTGTCTGATAACCTTTGGATACACTCTATACTTGTATTCTGCAGCCCAATGCAGCTCTAAATTTATGCAGACAACTTTAAAAATATTCCTTTATATGATTTAGCCATATAGGAGAGAATTTATCAGTTATACCATTTACTGTTACACAATATATAAATCTACTTCAAATATATGTAAAATAAAACTTAAGATAAAATTGTGCAAAGATTTCTGATTCAAAATGAAGAAGTAATCATGGTATCATAAAATGACTTAGGTTGGAGGGGACCTTAAAGCCTACCCATCCCCACCCCCTGCCGTGGGCTGGCTGCCCCCCACCAGCTCAGGCTGCCCAGGTCCCATCCAACCCGGCCCTGAGCGCCTGCAGGGATGGGGCACCCACAGCTCTATGGGCAGCTGTGCCAGGGCCTCACCGCCCTCTGAGTAATGATCTTTGTCCTAACATCTGACCCAAATCTCCCCTCTTTCTGTTTAAAGACACTCCCCCTGTCCTATCACTATCTGACCATGTGAAAAGTTGCTCCTCCTCCTGCTTGTAAGCTCCTTTCAAGTACTGTGAGGCCACAATGAGGTCTCCCCCAAGCCATCTCTTCTCCAAGCTGAACAAACCAAGCTCCCTCAACCCTTCTTCATTGAAGAGGTGCTCCAGCCCTCTGATCCTCTTTTTAGCCCTCCTCTGAGCCCACTCTAACAGCTCCACATCCTTCCTGTGCTGAGGACCCCATGTCTGGACACAGTCCTTCAGATGGGGCCTCACGAGGGCAGAGCAGAAGGGGACAGTCACCTCCCTGTCCCTGCTGGCCACCCTTCTTCTATCAGCTCAGGATACAGTTGGCCCTGGGCTGCAAGGGCACACTGCTGGCTTATGTTCAGCTTTTCATCCACCAGGACCCCGAATCCTCCACACGGCAACTCTCAATGAATTTTTCTTACAGTTTTTACTCATATCTGAGATTGTCCTGACCCAAGTGTAACACACTGCACCTGGCTTTAACACCTCGTTAGATTATCGGGTGCCCGTTTTTTGAGAATGTTCAGGTTCCTCTGGATGGAATCTCTCCCTTCTATTATGTCAACTGCATCATTCAGCTTAGTGTCATCCCTCTGTCTGTGTCATTGATAAAGATGTTGAAGAGCAGCAGACCCAAGATGGACCCCAGGGAGACACCACTCATGATCAGCCTCCACTTGGACATAGAGCTGATGACAGTAACCCTCTGGCTATGACCATCCAACAAATTCATTATTCTAGCTGTCAAATCTATATTTCTTGAATTTAGAGATAAGGATGTGGAGCAAGACCCTGAAAAAGGCCTTGCATAAGTCCAGGAAGGTGACATCAGTTGCCCTTTCTTTGCCATCACTCCGTCATAGAAGGCCATCAAGTGCATCAGGCACCATCTGCCTTGGTGAAGTCATGCTGGCAGTTTCAGATCTCCTATACATCTCATGTGTGCCTTAACATGTCTTCCAGATGGATTCGCTCCATGATCTTCTCAGGTACAGGTAGGCAGCTCACCAACCTGCAGTTCCTCAGGTCTTTATTTCTCTCTTTTTTTATGAATATAGGAGTGATGTTTCTCTTGAAAATTCCCTTAAAAATAGATTTTGTTAAAGATTTTATGCTGGATATTCTGAAGTTACGTTTTAACTTATCTCAGAAATAATCACTATTACCTGTGAACACCTAGTAGAGGACAGACACTGCATGGCCTTTGTGTTTAACTGCTTCAAACAAACACGTTCCATATCAACTCTGTTTTCCTTTGTTGCCTCTGGGTGAAGATCACTTTCATGTTTTATCATTTTCTTGTTGCAAATAATTATGCTGCCAAGTTTTAAATCCCTGACATCTCACACTATTCAGACCAATTACTTTGTGCAAGGACAGCGACTACATGCAATTTATGTTCTCTGTCCCTCAGAGTTCATCATTTGAACTCAAGGCCAAGACCGAAAATCTAAATTTTAATCCCGGTTGTTTGACTTTATAACCTTGGAGATGTCACTTCACTCATTTGTATTTGTTCCTCTTCTGCAAAAGCTTTTTAAACATTTTTTCCACACCTCTCATGAAAGCCTTCCTATGTGGACCATTATTTTCTCTTGGAAAAGAGAAAGGGAACAAAGGTATTCATCAGTTCTCCTCACGTTTACAAGAAGGGCCCTGTGAAGGCTCTGTTAGAGTTTAGGAAGAGGCTGGACAGCACTAGTGCTCTGGAAAAGGGGGTGAAGAGCAAGCTTGTTTTTCAAAAGAAAGAACTCCATCCACCAGCATGGATGGATGCTGAGGAAGGTGGGTTTGTGTAGCCTGGAAAATATGTTACAAGGGATCTAATTGGTGTCTTCCACAACTGAGGCAGGGTTACCAAGTCAACCTCTTCTCAGAGCAAAATGACTAAAAGCAATTAGCACAGACTGCATGAGCTGAAATTTCAACTCATAATAATGGGAAAAAGTTCTTTATCATCCAGGTTTTTAAGCTCCAAAACAGATTGCCAAGTGAGACTGAAGAATATCCATTTTTAGACACCTTAAAACCTCAACAGGACAAAATCATGTTTGCAGGCAGCTCTAATTGGAACAGCAAGATGAACCAAATGGCTTTTACATGTTCCTTCCTACTGAAATCACTCAGTAATATGAACTTACTACAAGTTATCTCAATAGCTAAAGGCTGCTCAGTCATTTTCCCAATCAGGCATTAAAGATATACGAATATCATTTCTAACTCTCTTGAGATTCATCCGAAACAAAGAACTGGCAGAAAACTCCTAAATCAATCCTGTGCTACTGCAGGAAACCACAACACACTCCATCAAATCAGTTAGGCCCCACCTTGCATTATGCTCCAAAATCATCCTCTTCCAGAGGTTAGAAACTGCCTTCTCATTTCAAGCCTGTATTTACTGCCAGTGGCAATAAATCCTAATTTTGTTTCAGTGTCATTAGCAAAGTGAAACCTTTTGCACCAAGGTCTACAACAAGAATAAGAAATAAGGCAAGATTAATTATTCTTTCCAGTACAGTACCTTTCTCTCAACCTTCTGTTACATCATCTTGGTTAGACCTTTACTTATCTTACGGTTCTTGAGCAATGCCATCTACTCTTCGACTAAAACTCAATTAAAAAATGTTTCATGTGAACGAGAATCCGTACTTGGGTGGAGTGCAGATAAATGAAAACTTCAATTTTTCCTCAGCCTAGCAAAAGCAGTTATTTGCTCACAGAATAGTGCCTGGTTGGTCTACAGCTTCATTTTCCTTTGTCAAATCAATGCATTATAACCTATTTATCTTATTTTACTTAATCCAATTACTCTTCATATTTTTAATTAATTTTCCTTTGTTATCTTGCAGTGCTCCTTCTCTATTCAACTATTTCTACACCACATAGTACAGCACTGCCTTACTCCACAAATGAGCTTTTAAACACAACAGTAATACAAGCCAGCAATATTAGGCTAGAGGCTAGCCATCACAAAATTTCTCATCATTTACCAAAACATTTCTATGTTTTCTTGCATTCACTTGCTAATAGTAATGCTTGCTGCTAGTGGATAAAATGTTTTCTGTTTCTAGAACTTACTATGATTCAGCCACTTACTGGCTTGGGGGAGAGAAAAAAGCACCCTGTCAAGACTTCCAATAAGTGACAAACCAAGCATTGCTAATTATTTTTCTTTTCTTTTTCTGTTTTAAACACTACCAGATATGTAAAATATAATGTAGGGAGAAAGATAGAGAAGTCAAATATTCAAATGTATGGAATCAGAGAAGAGGAAAAAAAGTCCTGTCATTACTGTGTGAACTATGAATAAAGATCACCGTGCCATCACCTTATTGATAAAAATGAATTCTGTTTTACACAGAAATTGTTTTTAAGCACAATTTTCATCGCTCATGCTCATTCGGCAAATGGAAGTATGCACAAGATTTGTTTAGAACAATCTTTGGGTTTCTATGCTAATAAATATCAAACAGTATAATATTCCTTGAGTTTTCTCATGTAGACAAAAGTAATTCACTTACAGCATTTTTAGATAAGTATTCTACTATTTCAGTACAGTCTAAGAATACGATCTGTCAATATGCACTATAGAAGCATAAAATAGAATAGAATAACTTTGATTCTGGACTTCTCTGTTAAATAAACATTTTTATATTTTGATTATCTGTGTACTGCTTGTAGACTGTAGTGTGTAAACAAACTCATCTTGGCTTCTGTTTGCATCTCACCCAGAAGGTATTACTGAACTGGTTGTCTGGTGAATACTTACTGTTTCTTATTAGATCAGGTTACATGGAAATCAGAATGAAATATTTCTTCTGATAAAATAAGACAATTGTGTAAAAATCCAAGTGAGGCTGAAGCTCTCTGAATCAGAAGCCTTGTTAAGATCTCCAGAGAAAACCAGTCTTCTTGGCAACTTTAACTTACATCCTGCAACAACTGGACTTCTGCTTTAAAATGTCAACTTGAGCAAAAATTTACAGTTGAGAATTTCCATGACAGGTATCTAGAGAACTTAAGGGCATACAAGAATTTGAACTGAAGTATTCTAATGAAGTGGTAATTGCAGGGTAATAGGCATCAGCTTTTAGACAAAGCCAAGTCTCCCCAAAGGTCCATTTAAAAACAGCAACCTCAAATGGAAACTGCATCTAGAGCTGACAGCCCAGGTGATGGAAGACGATTGCCCTCACAGTGTGCAAGACTGATGACAGACTGTTCTGCAGAATATTCTGCTTCAGACAAGTGAGGGCTGTGTGAAACCAACAAGAGGAAAAACATCTCCTAAATGAAATTTCTATGAGAGTTCCATTGACACAAAGAAAAGGTCTTCTCATCTAAAGACATTCACTTCCAAATTCTTAGTGATGAACACAAGAATTTCATTTATGAGAGCAAAGCAAAAGGCAAAGAGAGGACAGAGACCTACAAAAATGCAAAGCAGCAGAAGAATTCGTCGATCGGGTGTCTGACTTATGTGACAAGCAGTAATTCTATTTCCACTTTAAGGCAGCTGCAAAAATCTTTGCAAGAAATACTCAGACAGTGTTTCCTTTCTTCAAGGCAGAAATCCAGACCAGAGATAATTTATATATAATTCCCATATTTTTACCTATATAAATGTCACTTGGGTCACTTCCTCAGATATGACCTATAATACTCAGATGTAAGTGCCCCCAGATTACTGAATGGAGTAGGGTCAGGCAGTTTAGCTTCTCACTCATCTGCTAAAAGTTTAATCCCCCTTTTTTTTAAGGTGACACAGAACTATATTCATCAGCAGATGACTTGGTGACCAGGAGGATGACGCTGCCTTTGTTCTGTTCATTCATACTCAAAATATCTCTGCATGTAGGAAATCTGGGTTTCTTTCCTGTCTGCTTACCCATCAATTACAATCTGAATGCTGTTGTTTTGTCATAAGCCACCTTTTGTGATTTGAAGTGTTCCACACCATTATAAAAAGTAAAATCAGCTGGATGGCAACTGATTAGTCACACTGGGCAGTCAAATCGTGACCAGCTGACAATAACGAAGTTTAGAAGTTGGCAAAATGTAAGATGTAAAACAATTCCTCAAAGGCCCATTATCTGATATAAAGAAACATTTTCTAAGATACAACCTCCATTCTTATCTGTTCAGAATATTTCCCATGCCGGTATAGAGGAAGTTAACCAACACACCAGCATGCTAAAATTCCTCTATTCATCTGAAATCTTGCTTGTGCTTCTGCCTGCTTTTCCCTACTGATTGCTCCCTTTGTCTTCATTCTTCCCGGCTTTTTATTCATTTGCTAGAGAGAGATGTGCAATCTCTCTCTTCTTTTTTTTTCCAAGTTAATGCCTTTTTGCTTCTTTCACTTTCTTTCACAACACACATTTATTACATTGGCCTTTTAGTTCCTATTCTGTTCCTGAGTGCTGCCAATTCTAAGAATTTAAGATTGAAAGCTGTTTGAATGTATTTCTTTTAGCTCCATCCCCAGTATAAAACCTAGTTATTGAATCAAATATCTCCGATTATCAAGGTGTTGTAAGAAGTGCATAATACTTGACATAAGAGAGCATACTGGAGAGACCAGTAAATCATTATTATTAGATTTGAGAATTTACCAGTTCAGATTTAGTAGACAGTCACATATATTCCTAATTTAAATAACTCATTGTAAAATAAAACACTGCAATGTCAAAGTCTGGGGTTATGAAATGAAGATGAGCTCTGTTAACTGTGGTATGCTCACATACCATCACTGACCTGTAAAGAAGGTTAACATCTAAACATTTTCTCACAAAGAATTTACAATCTCAACTTCATTTATTAAAGAGTGTACTACACCACCACCAAAGGTGCCTGTGACCACCTGCCAGCACATTAGGAACTTTCTTCCAGAAGGAAAAAACTGGACCAAAAAAAGAGCAAGCATTCCACTGGTGCACATTAGTGGAAAGGAAAAGGAGAGAAATCAGAACATCGGATTCTATATTGGGAGAAAACCTATTATTCAGAAGGGAACTGCCTGCAAAATTACCCCATTCAAAGCAACATGTCGCATAGCGTCATTCCTAAAGGTCGCCCGCATTACCGGAACGTCTGCCTCCCCCACTGGAAGGGACACAGTATGCTAAGTGCTGCACAAACACTGAACAACTGAGTGACCTCTCCCAGAAAGCTGGCAAAGCAAACATGGGCAAAAAGAAGAGAAAAAAAAAAAGCAACCAAAAATGGATGCTGACAGATGGGGGAGAGAGGAGATGCTAAGAAAGGAGCGCTCGTCACCACCATGCAGTGATGTTGGAACATCAACACCATGGTGCTCACGTAGCTCTGGCGTTATAAGGACTGTTTATTATTTAACAATTTGCTTCAGAAGAAAATTTGAATTGTGGGGGAAGTGAAAATTAAAGGGAAATTAAAGGTGAAAAGTTCTCAACAGATTACATGGGTGAAATGGACTGGGAAAACACAAGGTTGTTGGCACAGTGAGGAAAAAGCATCAATTTTCCTGAGTGGCCAACTGTTCAACTGCCCAGCTTGTCTGCCTGACAGCTTCAAGCAGCAGGGGGAAAGCAGAAAAAGGCACATTTACAAGCAGCTCAGGGGCTGTCGACAGCTGTTCTGCCCACTAGGACACATCTCACCAACACAGCCTGCGTGTGGCCTCCGCTGGACCTGGTGCTCTTCTCTAACCCAGGCACAGGGGATCCCAGTGGCTGGGAAGGTGCGAGCAGCACTTCTCACTGTCTGAGCAACAATTTAGCAAGAATACTTCTGAGAGAAGCCAAAAGCTTTGGCTTTGAATGCTAAAGATCTGGGCATCTCCTGAACACTGACATGCTGCTTCTCCTTCAGGCCGGTTACTGCCCCTCACAGACGCGATAGTGTTCTCTTTAGACACAAACCTTATACCAGCTGCTTTTCATTCAGGCCCTTATCTTGTGCTGGCACTCAGCAATCCAAGCGATGCCACAGCCTGCATTTGATGGGAATAACTATTGAGCTGGGAGTTGTCAACATTTATTATATGTATAAAGAGACTGGAATATATCAGGGGCAGAAGTGTATGATACAAATACAACTTCTGAAAAGAATGAATACTAAAAGGATGTTAGCTTTTACTAACTGTACTTTCATATGGAGGGGCATTAGAAAAGAACAAAGAAAATACATATAAATAGATGAAAAAAATCTTAAAAAAATACTTACCTGGCAGATCTGTCTACATAGGTATCATATTCAAAAATTTCAAAGCATTCAATGTATGTCAAATAGTAGTGTGCATACAGCAAACAATTGTGCCCTGTACCATTAGAGTACCGTGCCTCTCTTCTTCACAAATATTTGCAGATAAGCAATGGAGGAAACTTCCCTCCAAGGGAACACTACACAAACACATGAATTACTGTGCCATTCACTGAAAAAAGTTTACTTTGCTGGTCAAGTAACAAAAGATTACCATTATTTGATACATTGCCTTTTGCTGGCTAATAGCAGCAGGAAGATTAGAAATCAAGCCTTCCTTATTGCTCCCGGGGAATGTGCCACTTTATTTATGGGATCAGGTTTCCCAAGCAAAGGTCATACTCTCCCAAAAAAGGCTAATGGTCAAGAATGGTGGCCTTTGAAGGCTAAAGGGTCATATGCCTTGGACAGTGATAGATAAATACTTACTGTAATGTCTTCTCACCATTCAGTAACACAATTTTTCAGTCTTTACAAAAAGCTGGTAAAATCACCCAAGGCCTCTATACCATGTACCAGTGTACAATATTACCGATTTCCTTGATGAAGAAAGAGTGATGCTACTAACCATTAATGTTGCATAGACATACAGTAGTAACAAAGATGCCAGCATTTAACATATTTAACATAAATACTGTAAACAAATTTTCTTTGCAAACTTAAAGCACCTTTATTAGTATCAATAATATGTAAGATATTAATGCTTTGCATATTTGTTTCTGCCACATATTGCAAAAATAAAGCAGTCGACTTATTTCAAAGCTGCCATGTCATACTTTCTCTACCCTGAAATAGTTCATGCACCATTTGTCATCTTTAAGCCAAAATTTCCCATCTTTTTCTAGAATCTCGAGTTACCCAGACATAGGTAAAGATTTTAGATCCATGACAAACTGATGCGCAGTCTGTTGTTACAAGTGAAAAACAAAGGGCCACAATGAAGTTGCAGCAGATTCAGTGCCACATGGCGGTGTTCTGCTTTTTAAGGGCAGAAACTAATGCAAGCATGATGGTTTGCTCCCATTCTCCCCATTTCACTCTTCTTTTATCACAGTATCTCTAATTTCACACAGGGAAAGAATTCCCTTACAGAGTGGTGACTGCCTGGCTATTCCCTTCCATGAATACAGGTGCTGCTGTGCTTAGATACTCTGTACAGCACAAGAAGATTATACCAGGCAGCATTCTATTTTTTCTAACTTTCATGACAACATGAAATACTCACTTGTCTATATAAATCACTATATGCAAGATTTTAAATGCTGAAAATAGTCAATAGCCTGAATTTTCCAGAAAGCTAACTGATATGCCAATTTTGGCAAGCTATGTCATATTGTTTTGCTCAATCATTAATTAGTCTAATGAACACTAAAACCCCACTAGATAAGATGAAGTTGTGACTCAAAGCAACAGATGTGATTGTGATCTGCAGTCCCCAGGGAGTGCCTGTGACAGCGATGTGGCAGTCAGCCTGAGGAGCAGCACCATGGAGGAAGGAATTTCTGCCATGGAGGAAAAGAATTAGTCCTTGAATGGCAGTTAATTTGTTCCAGACAAAGAATTTTACTGTTATGAAAGGAAAATGTCTTTTATGAAGCCAGAATAAATCCCCAAGCAAGTAAATTATTTTAAGTTTATGGAAAACATCTAGTTTAGAAAGAAGCATAAATAATAGCTGCAAATACCCTCTTCATAACTATATTTAGATACAATAGAAAGTAATAAGCTAATGCTGAGAATCTAAGACATACTAACACCAGTGAAAACATTAACATACACACCTTAAATTTATTTTGAGTGCTTCTGTACGTTATGGTCTACCATGCAGCAGGCATGGGATAGCTATAAGATTACGTTGTTAACAAAAACCGAAGTTGTCTTGCAGAAAAGTCAAGGTGCAGACCAGTTTGATGCTGGAAGAGAAGACAAAGGACAGGCCTTGGAGCTGCCCAGCTGGTGGCAGCCGCTGAGAAGCAGGCCTCACGTACGCCATGTGGGCACTGCCCTGGATGCTGAAGCTTGTGGAGACCGAGAGCTTTATTGCAGGCGACCACAACTTCTTCCAAGCTACAGACTAGCTGAAACAAGCCTCACGGCTGAGGTAGAGAAGCTCCGAAGTATGAAATCTTGTCACTGTGTGAATACTGGCACATGCTATAAACACCACAGGAAGCTACAATGTGTCATTTAACAGAAAGACAGTAAATTGCTAGCCTGAATTAGAAAATGTTCTCATAACTTCTTGCAGGTGCAGATGCCGGAGTGGCTAGTTGAGAAAGAACAGAGGTGCTCTAACAGCTCTTCTCTTTTACACAGCTACTTGCTCCATTGTATTCTCATAAGACCATGCAGAAACAAGAGCTCAAGCATTGCCACAGATGACTTAGAGCTGTTTGGTTAGTGTCTGTGAGGCAAGAAACTAAACACCGCTCATGTTCTGCTGAGAGGAAGGCAAGTGAGCTAGGCTTCTAACCAAGGAATTAGTTTCTCTTTCCAGTACGTTTTGAAGCACTGTCCATCTCTGTTAATGTGTTTTTCTTCTATTTCTTTTTTCATTCTTGCCCTCTAAAATTTATTTCCCTTCTAGTATTCTACAGTGTCCTTGCCACATCAGTTGTTTCCAGTAGCATTTTACACTATTAAGGCAATTAAGATTTCCAAAACTGGACAAGAGTCCACCAACTCAAACTGCTAACCTATATCTACTGTCTGGTTAATAAACATTTCCGCATTGAAGAGCTTCCACAGTTGGTGGCATCATGCATAGTCAAGTCAGTAAAAGACACTTTTACCCAAACACAACTGAGGGCAGTGCTGGACAGCAAAAGCTTTTGTGGAGATGCTCAAAGAAGAGGCGATCAGTCCAGACGTTTTAGAGAGGGATTCTTTTCTTAGGTGACAAGCAATAGGATGTGAGGAAATTGTCTCAAATGGCAGCAGGGGAGATCTAGATGGGACATTAAGATGAATTTCTTCACAGACAGGGTGGTAAAGAATTGGAACAGGCTGCCCCAGAGAAGTGGTAGAGTTCCCATCCCTGCAGGTATTTAAGAGACATATAAATACAGCACCAAGGTATATGGTTTAGTGATGGGACTTGTTAGATCAGTTTGATGGTTGGACTTCATGATCTTGAAAGTCTTTTCGAACCTCTGTGATTTTATAAAACCAGGTGAGAATTTGTTTACACTGTTTTCTAGCTAGTTTAAATTAACAAATGTAATAAATCAACAAACAAACAGTGAGATCCAGATGCCTGTGGAGATCTCACCAGTATCTTGCAGAGCCTGTGTTCCAGATCTCAGTACAGTCAATCATACTATATACTCGTTACTGCAAGGACAACCCGTTTCTGCCTCTGTTCAGAATTCTGGCAGTGCTCAAGCTCGCTTTTCACAGTGTGACAAGAATCCAAATGAAAAATCGTTCTTTGCTGTAAGATATAAGCACTTAAAGTAGGACTATATACCCTGGAAAATACAATGAGCTAAGACTTGCTAATTTTACATAATCAAATCTCCAATAAAGCAAATAAGACAGAAAAAAGAACTGTGATGTATTTGATAATTTTAAAATCATAAATGCTTAAACGTGATGATTATTTCTCAACCGTTATATGAAACAGTATGAAAAGAAAGAATGGAAAGTGACTCAGAATGAGCGCGTTTTCCTTAAAGCTGTCCTATCTCATGAATTAGTCACTCCCCTTATATGCATTGGAAAAAACACCAGCCTGAATCCTGTCATTTATTTACACCATAAACAGATGGCATATATTACAACCTGCAACAAAAAATGTAAATTCGGTTCTTGAACATTAAAATTGAGGCGGCTGCTGAAAAATCTAGGATTTTTGGAATGTGAAATCGAAAAAGTGTCATCACCATCAAACAGACCACAAACTTTTCACTCTTGTAAGAGCCCTTTTCTTCTGTTCCTCTGTGCAAACAGAAAGGGGATGCTGATGCTGCATAGCACTATGATTTCATTCAGTTCTTTGCACCAAAATCAGCCCATCATTTATGTGCTCATCTTTTCTATTACAAGACATAGAAAATAATTAAACTTCTGTAAGATTCATAAAGTTCATCTGACAACTCAGCCTCACAGATTTTTCTGTTGTCCAAAATGTGTACACTCTTGGGAGAGTACAATATACAAGTGACTACTAAAATATCAAAAATGATTTTGCACTTTCTGAAAAAGTTCAAAAAACATTAACTGAAGTATTTTTACCTCCCATAGCTTGTTAGTCATGTTAATCAGCCACTGGCAGGTCCCCTGTCACCCAGAGGGGATCAGACCCAAGTTGCATCCCAACGCATCTCCCTCCAGCTCTGCTAACCACGATCTTTGAAGAAACTACTGGAAATGGAGACAAGAAGCACATATTCTTTTATTTTCTGTGCCCTAACCCTCTGGTTGTACTGGCATCCTTCTTCCCATCCTGAGCCCTTGCCATTAACATTGTCTCTGTTACCACTCATTTTCCTCACTGGCTTTGCACATAGCACTTTTCCTCACTGCACCAATGAATTAAGAGTCCCTTCAGTGATTTCTTATTTTTCTTTCAATTTGGTGACTATACTACATACCACATCGTCTGCATGGGCAATTTTGATTCCAGCAACCTTTGTTTTGTAGGCTGCTCACAATAACCAAGCCTTGATTAGCCTTTAGATGTTACCTATTTTCTGCTCTACTTTACGATCCACTTCTGGACTATTTTCACTTACAGTAACCTCTTGCACTGAGCAGAAGTTTTCTATATATACATATATTCTGTCTCTCAACCTCTGCTGTATAAAGCATTTTGAGTAGCCTGCTGTGGTTTAACTCTTATTGACAGACTCCATAGAATCCAATTTACAGAGCTGGTTTCTACGCCCTTAAAGTAAAGGTGAATAAACAGATTTAAAGGGCATCATATCTCTTACTCTGCATTTGAATGGGACTGGTAATATATTTCACTGAGGTTTTTGTGTTGCTGTATAGAGCAGCATCTAATCAGGTGACCTTTTCCAGTCTAATTTTGTCTTCTCGATATGCACTGTATTGTGAGCTTTGAATTCTTTTCCATGTGTTATTCCTTTTTTTCTGTGTAAGTAGGCACCTTGTTATTGCTAAGAGTACATTTGAGTAATACACGTCCCTTAGGTTTTCGCACATGACAGAATGTACAACATAAACACAATTCCCTCCCCTTACTATACCTTAAGGAAAAATGAATTGAATTGGTCACTTGTTGATATCTGATTTCCTCGTCTAAAAACCAAAGAATGGCCCTCACTAAAGATAACAGAAACATACAGTTCAACAAAATCACACCCAGTAAACATTAAAACTATGGAAGAAATTAATCTTTACAAGAGAAACTGTTGAGACAGAAGTGTGCTCCAGAAACTATTATGATAAGTAACATATTTTAAAAAAAACACCACAAAACAAACAAAAAACCCAACCCTATGGCATTGCTATTTAGGGAACCTTCTCCAGCGACCCTTTATGAATGATTTATAAAAAGCATTGCTTGTTCATTTCATTGCTTGGCTATACACGTGAATAGCATGAATGAGATGCGTTTAACTGACTTATCAGTAGCAACACCATGTCTGTACTAAATGTAAAGCCAAGCCTTTTCAGTTTGCATAATTGCTAATAACCCAAGCCATATGTTCCAACAAAGTCTTTGCTCCCTCCCATGCAGTTCACATATTTCCTTCTTTATGGTCCTGCAGTGAAGTTAATACTGACTTTGTGACATGAGAGTCATTACCAAGGCAACAGACAGAAATCAAACACCATTATGATTTCACTATAGGCAAAAGGAAGAGATGAAGCCAAAAGCAGGAAAAAAAAAATGGGGAAAAAATATATTAAAGATAAAACCTTCAATAATGACAAAAGAAATGCTAGAAAAGATAATTGTGTGTACATTTCTCCTTTAAATAAGTACTTGGTTTTCAAATCTCTCCATAGTGAAATTCTTTTAAGTACCGAAAATTATTTAAATACTGATTTATTTATTTCAGAACCTGGAGAACCATGGGAGCAGATTTTTATCATCTATCATTTAAAAAAAAATTACATTAAGGCAAAACAACAACAAAAATTACCATTAGCAGGATTGTTCGTTTTCTTCAAGATTTTAATAACAGCCTCTCAACATTCTGGCTAGCTTCCCTCTGAAGACTACATTAATTTTTATGAAAAGACTGTGAGGTGGAGGGGGCGAAGTGTTCTTGGGCACAGTGTCCCTGTTGACTACATTTTATTAAAAAGAAAACATTCTTCTAGCTAATAACCCAAGGCAGCAGTCAAAAGGGAATGGGAAAAAGGAAAAGATTTCCCACTGTAGCTCACTGAGTTAAAAGTTCAGCTTCAGAAGAGAAATAAACAGGTGTAAAGCATCAGAGATATCAGCCAAAAATATAATTTTGAGATTTATGAAGTGGAAAAAAAAAGCATTGTTTTAAAAAAGACTGAGAATCTACAGTTAAGTGCCCATTGCAGGACCTCACATCAGTACCCTAAACCTGCTTCCTCTGCAGTCTTTGTTATTTGTTTTTAAACCTAAGAAAAAACATAATGCAAATAAACATCAGTCTCAAGATTAAGTGCTTGGCAGTCTAATATTTATTTATATTTCAGTTTGTTTAGGCTTCTTTTTGCTTTTACAATAGATGTATAGGTTAAGAGAATTATTGGGAGAGATATGGGACATAGAAATTTAACTTAAGAAAAATGCCCTTTGTTCTTACCCTTGTTTTCTATAGTGTGTACACTAATTCAAATACCAGAAAAGTAAATGTCATTTCTAACACAATAGAGAATGTACCAGTTTAAGCAATTAGAAATGATGATCTTCCTACTTGCTTAAGAGACACTCTCAGCTGAGCATCTCCAAGCAGTAAACCATGCTCTGATAATCACTCCAGAGTTTACTTCCCTTAATTTCACCCCATTACTCCTATTACACAATACCTTCAACTGTTTGCCTGATCTTTCTGATACTCATCCCTTCAAAAGTTCTATACCTGAATTACTCATCCTTTGATCTCCAATACTTCATCCCCCAAAAGATTTAGCTAGTTAAATTGACAAAGCAAGTAGCATCTTCCATAAGACGAACATTGTACAGCTTTAATCTATGTAACAATTCCATTGGTAAGTTTTGCATCTTTTTTTTTCCTTCAAATGCCTTAAAGCTGTGATTTTTCTTTTCTATTTCTAAAGGACTGAAAAAAACAAAAAACACAAGAACTGAAAGGATCAGCAAGAACCTTCCAGTGAGAGGCAGGCTTGCAGCTCTGTGTACTGCACTGCCCAAATAACCCAAGCCTCGGGTTTTTGCTTGCTAGCTTCACAGTGAATTTCAAATCTATACTTACAAACTGACTCAGACTATTTTCTGACCATCACACAAGGTCAGCACAACAGGAGAAGGAAGATCCACTTTCTGTTCGATTTTATCTTTAATTTGAAACCAAGCACAGGGTGGTTTTAGTGCTATCAACACTTCACAGTGCTTCACAGGTGTCTTTTTTTTTTTTTTTAATAGTCTCTCACTGGTATCCTGAACAAACTCTCGGTTATTTCAGCTAATAAATTACAGTCTTTGGAGATAACACACGAAACCCTTAAGCTGCTGAGACGTATGCAGGGTTGTACACACACAGCACAGGGTGCTGCAGGCCGTCTGCAACAAGCATACTCAAAAATACTCAAGAAAAGTATTTTACTCTATAAACAGACAAAGAAAATGATACATATATTTGAGCAATATCATGACAAACTATAAATGTTCAAGTTTACTGAAGTGCCTTTTTTTGAAAAAGTGCCTTTCTTCCATGCCATTCTTGGAAGCCAAGCCCTCCTCCAGGTACTGAAAGCACGCCCACATTCCAGACATAAGGGAGGAGGCACCACATACTCTTCACCCCGTCCCAGCATCCTCTCCCTAAGGCAAACAGTTAATTTTAAATTTATTCTCAGGCTCGCTGCAATTTCCCTTAGCTGGCTAACTTGCTATTTATTTGTTTATTTTTTAATTCTTGGTTACAGCTATTGGCATCTTGTCATCAACACATCCATGGTTTAGCCACCACCTATCAGGTTGCCATGGATGACATAATCCCACGATGAGGTAGAAGAGAAACTTCAGGACAGGAGATGGAGAAAGGGTGGGGGCTCCTTCTTGGCCTACATCCAGGGGAGGGCCGTGGGGAAGAGCTGGCTTTGCCCACAACTCCTGTAAAAACACTGTCATCAAATACTGCCTACAATTTCTGCTACCTGTTCTCATTTCTAGGTATCTTAACGTGTTCCCATTTGTGAGCATCTGAACCGCTGGCTTTTAAAATCTTCCTGTCCAATTAGCAAATTTAAGACCCCAAATATCAGTCAGCACCTCCATTTCAGAAACAGAACGTGTCCTGCTTGGTCACATCCAAAGCCACCGCTCTTCTCTTCAGGCTATGGAATAATGTTCCAGATTTAAGATGAGATTTCCACAAACCTAGTAAATTTCCAATTCAGATCTGCAAATTTACTAAGAGGAAAAAATACTACTGCACTAAAAAATAATAATGTGTGTTCCAGGGCTTGGAAAACATATAGCACCATAGAGTCTTCATGCAACAATCTAGTGTCTGATAAGGACAAATAGGTGACTATCAGGTGTTTAGAGCTCCCCTTTTTTTTTTAAATTTAATGTTTTTTTTTTTTTTAAGCTTTTTAATGTTTCTGCTATTTATAAGGAAATAATCACAGCTGTGACAATAGTATATTGCCTATGGATAACAAGAAAGTCTTTTTAAGTATATCAGTAGAAAAGGGAGGACTAGGAAAAATGTGGATCTGCTGCTGAAAGAGGTGGGTGCCCTGGTAACAGGACACAGAGAAGGTGGAGCTACTGCCTATCTTCTCTGCTTCAGTCTTTACTGCTAGCAGTGCTCTTTGAAAATCCCAGACCCCGGAGGTAATAGAGAGAATCTAGGGAATGGAAGACTTCCCCTTGGTGAGGATGGATCTGATCAGAGAGCATCTAGCCAAAATCAATGCACACAGATCCAAGGGCCCCAATGGGATGCACCCACATGTGCTGAGGGAGCTGGCAGAGGTAATTGCAAAACAGCTCTGAACAGTTTATCTTTGAAAGAACTGCCTGCAGTTATATATAAAGCATCTTTCAATACAAAGAAAGGATAATATGGTAACATGAAGGTCACTCCTTGAAAAAAAAAAACAAACACGCTATTGCAAGTATTTAATAAAACTCAATAAAATATTTAAAGGATTATTAAATGAAAAGCAAGCGGGCCTGTAACATACGCTTTCTTTTGGTTTTATTAAACACTCTCTAAAGCCTAAGGGGAAGATGCAAAATTTAAGATATGAGGATATGAAAGAGACATTTTCTCCACAAATAATACTGAAGGGCAAAAACCTAAGCAAGTAGCAGCTTAATGCTTTAGAGTCAGAGACAATTAAGTCTGCCAACTGCCAGAACTTCTCAAAAGTGTCTTGACAACATTACAAAGGCTGTATTTTAAAAACATTAATGTAAGTGCCCCTCACTTCAGTCAGATTTAAAGCACTGTTGGGTCTCAAGAGTATTCAAACACAACTGAGTAGAGAAGTTACTGGGCATGCAAAAATGAAGGTGACATGGCAATCTGCTTGGAAATTACTGCCACTCAATTTAAATCTAAATGGAGACCACAATAGAAGATACTTCATTCTTTAATACATGCCATTCAACTTGGATGTAATTTTAACATTGTGTAAACTTCTGGGATTTTACTTTTTTTTTTAAAATGCACAATCAGTAAGAACTTAATACAACCAAAAATCAGTGCTTAGATACAAATCTCAAGAAAAGTCATAGAACTGCCAATGTTGGAAAAGACCTATAAGATCAACCAGTCCGATCAGCCAACTATTACCAATATTTGCCACTAAACCATGTCCCTCAGTATAAAATGTGACCTGTTGTTACATTTTTCCAGTACAACCTCTGTTTACAGATGTCAACAACTGGTTTCTAATATGCAAACCAACAGTCAGTGGTCTGGCAAAGTCTCAGTTCAATGACCAGTTTACTAATCTTAAATCTGGCATAAATTATAAAGAAATTCATTTTTAAATTCTGAACCCCTCTATGGCTGCTGAAGCCAAAGGAGAAAAGGTTGCTACTACTTGTATTGCAGTTCCCAAATCCTGAATAAATAACATTTAATGAGACACTTTTTACTGATTCTCAACCCAAATACCAAGGGTTTATCTGCAGCCAGTGTTCTGTGCTACCTACTCTGTATTTTATTTAAAAAAAAAAGCATAAGAACAGGAATTCAAAGCAGAGTTTCTCTATCTTGACTTTCCCAATCCCTGAGGGTTAAATCACAGGTTGCTCCCCCAGGGCAGCTGTCCTTCTGAAGACAGGTGAATACTGCCTGATGCTCAGCAGCTGGCAGGAGCCAAAGTTTACAGCTCCTCACAGGTTGGAGCTCTGTAATTGCTGCACAATAGACCCAGCTATTAAACCTGTCAGGAAATATTCTTTGATTCTATTAAACTCCTCTACAGCATCCATTACACTTCAGAAATATCCTGGCCTCTTTCCAGCCTTGTTCCTTTTCTCTTTCTTTCTCTCATTTACATTCAGTATGGTGTTCATTCATTTCTCACATTAATTGTTTTTAATATTCTTAACTTGTCTTCAAACCTTCAATTTCCATTTGTTGTACAACTTCCTCTTGTCCTCTTTTGTCATGTCTTTTCTTTTTTACAGCTTTTCCTCATCTCTCATTGCTTTGAGTCTTTTTCCTTCCCCATATAGTAATTTCTCCCACTTCCTATTTCTTGCCAGCCGGAAAAAGTTGCCTGTTTTTATCATCACTTTTTTTTTTTTCTTTTTTTTTTTTTTTTTTGTTCACTTGCACAGATTAAAAACCCAAAACTGGTAAAGCTCAAAAGCATCTGTGGACCAAATCCAGACATTAATATATTTTATGTGTGGATTCACTTAACTTTTTCACTCAACTTTTAGGAGATGCATAGATTTCTTAACAATAAAAAGGACATTTTGTTAACTAGGAAAAACAGATCACGTATGCAAGCAAAAATAGGAGCCTAAATGTTAACAAAAATGCTGAAGGCCTTAAGTGCTCCTTGTTGATACATTATACCACGTTTGTGCTACAGAAAGCTTTTCCAGCACAATGTGAGAAGATAATGGCCAATGACTAAATTAACATCACATTAAGGTTATTGTTTCAGCTGCTGTCTGGCTTTCATAAAGTCCACTTTTCTTCAAGTTCTGCGAGAACAGATATAATCAAGACGTTACAGCTATCTCATGCCTCAGACATGTGGTCTTCTTTGGGGCACAGGCAGCCTGTGAGAAGACACACCAGCCAGTCCCAAAAATGCCAGTACAGGTGACAATACCTTCAAGAAATTCTGTCAAGACAATACTGAGCTGCCTCCAATTATGGCTAAATTACTGCTTAGTATTCAAGGGAACTCAGTATTCCAAAAGCTTTCTTGTCCATGATTTCTTTTTCTTTTGAGTACAGTAAAGCTGCATAATGTCAGGAATGTTTTCAGAAGTCAGACTTGCTAAGATTTGAGAATATAGATAAAACAGTGACTGAAGTCTTTGCTTCTTTCTCTACTGAAGTTTTTCACCAGATAATCTGAAACAGCCAAATCCTTTAAGCCATGTCTTTCCCCTGCCCCCCCAAAAAATATTTCCTGTATTTTATTGTTACTACTATAATTATTAAAAGAAGAAACTGATGGGAAAATTAAGCTTACAGTTTTGCCATAAAATCTTCTCCCTTGTTTTAAGAACAGTCACTGTAGGCTTGAACATACCTTCATACCACTGTTTCAGCATGCTTCTGGGACATGTTATTATTAGATAGCTAACTTGTAGCACTTAGCATTCTGGAATACAACTTTCTTCCCCCGGCCTTTCTCAGTATCTTGTCAGACAGATTTGTTAAACGAGGCTTGAAAGAATGAGCTTCTGTTTTCAAGAAGAGGAAATCTCAGAATGACAAGAAACTGGAAAGTTAAACCATTTCAGATCTGCTTGCAGAAGTGTTAGAAATGGTTGCCTGAAATTGTCTGACAATCTTTTACAGGGAAAAGCTTTGACAGAAAGGAAACATTTTTTCTACTTCAGGCACCACCTCCAGCCGTGGTATCTTGTTCTTAAGGGGGAAAAAAAAGAAAAAAAGAAAAAAAAAAAAGAAAAAAAGAAAAGAAAAAAAGAAAAAAGAAAAAAAAAAAAAGGAATCAAAGTAATAGGTCACTGAGCTTTATTCTTTTAGTGACTAAATTTATCATGCTAGCATTTGTTCCCATAAGAGTCACACGCTCCTTAGCCTATTTTTACACTCCGTGTCTTTTTTAGATTCACCCCCTCAATGCAGAGGTTGCTCTGCATGCTGTTCTCACCCTTTCAGTAACATCTTGTTCAGGACTACAGTTCCTGGTTCCCCAAAGTTGGATGACATATGCGCATACATGGCTGACACAATATGAAACTACATCAGCTTATTGCACAACAGTGTGGCAAGAGCACAGTCCTCAAGAATTCTTAACAATGTTCTTTGAGTTCTTGTTTTACCATTCCCAGGAGAAATCCAACTACATATGGACTTTGTTACTCTCCTTGGGTTCACAACTGATGAGTATTTTCTAGTTAAAAACTCGATAAGGGATTTCTGAACCCTTAAACGCTGAAGAGCCGACAACTGTTGTCACCCTGTGTTTTGGAGTTCGTTTCTTGCTTTTTAGGATCTCTCCTACTCCTGGGGACACCTGATGATGATTTTTAGACCTTTGCAAAACACATCTACACAATTCCCTACCTCTAACACCCATACTTCTTAATTATTGTTCAACTACTTTCTTCCTTATATTTTCATTCAATTTTCCTGCCTTGTACTATTTATCACTATTACTAACATTCATTTCTTTACTAGCTTTTCAGATCCACACAAACTCAATCCTCTGAGAATTCCTTTCTAAAATACAAGATTTAACAAATCCCTTTGCATCAGAAGAAATGGAAAGTCCCAAGTTAAAAAATTAGAAGAAGCTGGGGCCCATCACGCACGCCACCAGGTTCAGCGCTCACAGTGCAGAAGGGTGCCGTGGGAAGACGTAAAGAAAAAGGGGCAAAGTAGAGGCTGCTCAGTGCTCTACAAGGGAAAGGCAGACAACTGCAAAATAGGATGGTAAGACCTTTCTTCTGCAGCATACAAGGAGGGGTAGCAACAAAGGAGGACACTCAGCAACACCAGTAAGTTACAGTAAACAACAACCATCAAAACATTTTTTACAAGCATTGGGTTTTGGTAACTGAGTTTGCAAAAACAGTAAAACCCACACAGTCCTACAACTTCCATTTTCCTGCTGCTACAAAACAGAAATCCCAGAATGACAGAACTAAATGTTACAGGGAGGAATGTACTCTTTAGAAAATTAATACAATCTGACAGGTCCACAAGATACCATTTAATTACTGCATTAAAAAGTAATCATCAGGTTCTATGCAAGCAAACATCAATAGACAGATGCTTACTTGTATTTGAAAAATATCCTTTCATAGGAGAATGTTTATCTTGCATACTTGATAAATAAAAATTTTCTTATACAAGATTGTTAAAAAATACTAGATATTGCAATTGGTTTACGAGTCAGGCATTTAACAACAGTGCCTTCACGTGTTTATTATAGGCATTTTCTTATTTTAAAGTCAAGATTCAGAAACATTTTATTGCAATTCTGTCCACCTACACATCCAAAAGCAAATTAGGTCAATTCCAAACTATTTGCAAAACCTCCTACAGATAAAGTAGTTTGAGATTTTAAAACATGTGAAGGTTGAAATAAGCAGAGTCAACCTAGCAGAGTTACAAACGTTATGAACTGTCAGGTTTTGGAACTGGCCTAGGAAAACATCCCCAAAGCAGAAAGAAACAACACGTGAAAATGACTGTCCTTAGCCAAAGGCTGCATCCATATCAACTATACTAATACTTATAGAATGTTTATTATATCAAATTCTCCAATTACCTTCTAAATTTATTTCTACTTTTGGAATACATAACATCTAACATCCCATGGCAATGAGGTCCAGCCTGTAACTACGTGTTGCATGAAAAAAATGTTTCCTTGTGTTTATTTTACTGTTAGGTAAGAACCAGAAGTCAACAAAACTGATATAAGAATTACTAACCATAACCTTCCCAACTTTTGCACAGCATTAATAATTTTATATGTGTCATGCATTTCTTCTCAACTTATTTCTTTTCCCAGTTGCAGAGTTCTGACTACTGTGTTCACAGGTATCAAATCTCCCCATACACAACCTGGTTTATCCATATTTTTTAAAAATAGGATATCTACAGCTGTTTGAACTATTCCAGACTGATCGTGAATATCACTGTTGTTTATTTGAATTATACTGAATTATATTCAGCTTCAAGATCTCGAGACAATTCTCCCCAGCAAGTGTTCTGCACTGTATTGTAAAATTAACACTTTTGCCACTTTGTTATTTTGTGTTATTTTCCCACAACAGTTCATTTTCACAGATTTGGGGATATTAACCTTGCTGTTTACCCTCCTTCATAAACTTAAAAATATCAAACAGAAAAGATCTCCAAGTAGGTTCCTGTAGGATTCTACACAGGACTTTCCTCCACTGTGACATTTTCTTCTTATTCTTTGTTTCTTATCTTAAAAAGTTATTAGCCCAGGAGAATTATTTTCTTATTTTTGTGACTATGTGACTTCTTGAAGAAATTGGCTGCCATGGACGAGTCTGGTTGGATCGTATGGCACAGTCCTCACATGCCCACCGACTCTCCTACCCATCAGACTTGCAAGCTATAGTCTGCATCCAACAATCATGTTGGTTCCTCTTCATTATCTTACTTTCCCTGTGTATATGTTTTTCATATTCATAAACATATCTCCTCCTTCGATTCCGTGACAGTTTTAATTTTGGTATGGGGAGAAATAAAACCTGGGCTGCAGCTTCAGACAGAGAAAGCTAAGTTTCCAAATTCTGTTATTACACATTTGAAATAGTCCAGACCTGTGGAGTGCACCCTGATTAGATCTAGTCAATTTGTTATTCATTTTAATCTGCTTTTTCTAACATTGCAGTTTGCAACAGAACATGCAAGACATCTTAAGTAAACTCTAGTATGGGAATTTTCATATTTTCTCTATAATCAAAACAGATGCAAAAAGGGTCTTTAAGATTTATCTCCTGCTACTGTTCTCATGCCTTGACCCATACTGGACCTAAAGGCCCTGTTATGTAGCTTCCTCTGCTGTGCCTGAAGATTTCTTCAGAGCTCCTTCTGTGCCTGTCCTCTGATTTTTATAGATAACTTACCAGTTGTGCATTCTCTTCTTTTTCACCTTGAGTTACAATTTCCACTTTATAATGTCACTCTTTGTAAAGTCTATTTTGGATTTGCCTTCTTCACAGTTTAACTATACTGTTTGGGTTTTTTCCCCCTTATAATAGATGTTAGATATTTAATATTCAATATGGAGGCTCTCAATACATAACAGATTTATTATTTAAGTTCTTCCTTTTAACTATTTCCTAACCAGCTTCCTCATTTAGACATAATGTTTCCATAAAATGTTACTGCAATGTAATTTAGAATTCCTCTAAAGTAACAGAGAAATCATGATTGTTATGGTTACCCTTGAAGGGAAGCTCAGCAGTAATTTCATCTTAAAGTAGGTCTTGTGCAATGTACATTAATCATGAGCTATTCCTCACATGAGCTGATAGTTTATCAGGAAAAACAATATATTCTTCATCTCTACATTTGCTAGTCTTTGTACACGTAATAGAACACATGATAAGGCAAATGCTTCTTCCCTTAGCATCTTACCTTCTGTAGCACTTCACAGTAATTTTCCATCCTGTTCACATGGTCAACAGTCTCATACTCACAGTATTTTGATTTATTTGCACACAAATGCAAGCCATAAGAGTACCTTCTTATCTATGGTTGCATAGCTTGGACTGTAAACCCTAGCATATAATAATGTCTCTCTCAGAGTAGTTTGCAATGTCATCTCTATTTAAACGTTTGCCCTTATACTAACATCTTGCATCAATTTTCTGAAATGCCAAATATGTCAATATACAGATTTAAAGCCATCATTCCAGCTCTCACACTCAATTTCTCATATTTCAGACTTTGTCCAGAAGGCCATCTACAACTTTTGGTCCAATTTTTGCCATTTCCTTTTTTTTTTCTTTTTAAATATTTTTAAAAGAGAAGCAAGCAGCAGATACATACATGACGGTGTTAATCCCTGACAGTTGTTGAAACATCTGCAGACCACAACCCACAATTAAGGCTCTTCGAGTTGGAGGGTATGTTAGCATTCTGCAGATCACAGGTCCAGCTTAAAAAAAAAAAAAAAAAAAAAAAAAAAAAGAATACGTAACAGTTCTTAAGTGATCTCTACAAAACAACGTTCCCAGGCACAACAGGTCTTGTACCTTAGCTTCAGACAAGCTTGGCCTATTTCAATTATTTTTGAACCACTTGATCAGTTCAGTTCTGTTTTTCCATAATGTGCTGCAAATATGATTTTCATGAAGCACCAGGCAAAACCATGAACCAATTTCTGGATGCAGTGCAGTGCTATGGATGGCAGATGTACAGTTCCCCTACACCATACTAACAGACTGCACATCTGCTGAAACTGAATGTACACACACTTATCACAAAATATCTTATTTGTTTCTTTTCTTAAAGCTCCCAATGTTTTTGTAAGGTTACTTCAAAAATGCCATTACGCACTGCTCAGAGCTGCTGGATCTTCCAGATGAAAACTTTCTCCCAATTCCCACCAATGTTCTCTCAATTTCCATAAAGTTACTGCAAGTTTTAAAGGTTTGGGACAGATCTGTGTAGCACAGTTCTAAGGTCAGCATAGATTAAGGAGCATAAATTAATTAAACATTTTCCATGTGCTTGGTAACATTGGTTTATGCTCAAAAAGCAGACAATACTTTCACACTGCCCAAAGTTGAAAAGAAAGCCAAAAGTTTCTGGCAAACAGAGAAAGTTTTCTTCTCTGTATCTCATACAACTTTAAAACGGTCCTAAAAACATTTCATACAGAAAACGATATGAAATCTAGCAAAAATATAAATTATTTTACTCCATTATTTACTTGATTTTATTTCTCCATACAGCATTGTTAGGGCCAGAATATATTCCAGTGAAATAGCCTAGTTGTTACACATCTTATCATGCCTGATATACCTACTCAGAACAACTCATATAGATGACACTTTATGTAAGTCAAAACGGTTGCCATAAAAAAAAAAAAAAAAAGAACACATGCATGTCATGCAGCAATGCAAGTCACAATTGGAGGTCAAAACAAGCTGTACTTTATGGTTATAGTTTCACATTTTCATCAACATCCCTCCTAAGCATATAGGAACTATTAAAAGCATTGATTCAAAACCAAAAGCTGTACAGGTCTGTTAGCAAAGAACAATTTACAAACATAGTTATTTGCCTGAGGAAGAGTTATTTTCATGAAATTAGAGAGAGAAAAAAAAAAAAAAAAAAGCAATTCTGTCACCATTTTACTTTGCTTTTTTGTCATTAACAGCAGCATCTTGTACGACCTTTTTTCCAGCTGATGCCCAAGTAACATTGCATGCAGACAGGACACAGCCATACCTAGTCTGCCACAAGGCCACAGCACAACCTTCAACACACCTCTAAGTAAGTCACTGATAAATAGAACCAAAGTCACAGTACGATACTCTCAAGCAGGATGTGTGGCACTACAAGGCAGACAACTACAGCAAAAGACTCAGTAGCCCACATGAGATTTCCTTGGCAGAGAGACAAGAAGCAGCAGTATCGCTGCTAGCTAGGAACTGTCCTCAGCTCCAGAATACTCACGGACTCCAAGGCAAATGGAAAATGCTACTATCTCAAACTTAATTCACAACAGCCCTGAAGTCTTCATGCTCTGCATCCCACCCAAGCATCAAGGCTTTGGGCTTAAAAGGCTTTGTCCACAACAGATTCTGCAGCATCCTTCATGAAACCACAGTGGTGAATGCATATGAGCATTTGCTCCATAAACTGCCTACAAAGTTCTCAATCAAGCTCAAGTCTTGAATTTTGAATCAACAACAATGGTCACTGTAGCAGAAAAGGAGGCAAGAGTTCTACATGGAACTAATGCAAGGATTTTAACAATTTTTGATTCATCTGATATTTGATGGAAGTTACATAAAACTCTATTCATAATACAGCATCGTACAAAACAATTGAAGACATTAAAACGAATAGCTCAAAATTAAAGCAGCTGTTCCCAGACAATGGTTTGCAACTCAGAGGGAGCCATGAACTCTCAACTTAATTGCAAAAATCGGATTGTGTGCCTGCAGTGTATCCCTGCAGAAAGTCCAAGGCCACATATTAACGTCTGCCTTGACCTTTCCAGTCAGCTAAATTCAGTAAGCACTGATTTTTTTTTCATATTTCATGATGCTAAACATCATACTTGTTTATATCAGAGACTTAAAAGTTGCACTACAAATCTGTATCATAGCAATGGCACAAATGAATAGGTATACACAAAATTCGGGGATCATCTTTCATAAAATTCATAGCCTTCAGATTTACAAGCCAATAAACTGAATGAAAGACATAAAAGAAATCGTTATCTCTGTATTAAAGAAGCTTTATAAACTCACTTAAAAACCCAAATGACTTTTTACATCCTCTGTTTTTATAAACAGAAAGAGCTTTATGTTTTTTTTTCTTAAAATTATCTACCGTTATACTATTTTTGTGTTTCCTTGTCTTCAGTCCTGCTACTCATTTTTTGTTGTGCTTATATACTACCAACACCCTAAAACTAAGCAACTGCAGGCAAATAAATCATAGTTGGCCACAGTAGAGAATGGTTCTAAACTGAAGGATGAAAAAAAAAAAACCTGAATACATTTTTATACCGAAAATACAACTTCAGGAACCTAAAACTGTAGTTCAGTAGTTTCTTATAACTGCTACATTTCCTATTATTTATTACCATGGATGAAAATAGCACAAAGCAACAAAATCAAGGGAAACGGATGATGCAAAGGATGCATCACAGAAAATAAAATTTAACATTTGGCAAATTTTATAGTGGAAAAAATAGATATTTGACTCCAAAAAACACAAAAAACGCAGTTCATGATACTTCTTCCTTTCCGCTCTTGTTTTATCATTCCTGTATTTGAACTTGAGATATCACTGAGATATCAGTGTTTTTCTTCTACGAGCCATGAATAAAAATGAAATTGAAAAGATGAGGCCCACTAATGTCATCATTAATTTAATGAGACTAGGTTTGCTCAATTTTTTTTTATGCTGTGGCTTAGATAATTACTTTATCTGAAATAAATTTCCTTAATGCATATGTTTACCAGAGTTCACAATACACTTTAGTAAAGGGCAGCCAAAGTGGGTTCTAGCCAAAGTGCAAAATGGCAGGAATAGATAAAGAGCGATGGGAAAATAAGGATACTGCTGCTGTAGAAGGTGACATTGCACAAAGAATTGCTCTGCTCGAATCACTTTTTTCTCAGCTTGGTCTAACTGTTATACCTAACCAGATATTCACCTGATAAGCAAAAGGGAAAAAACAGTACCATTTGGGAGTTTGGCTTTGTGCTCAAAAAAAAAAAGAAAAAGAAAAAAAGAAAGAAAACAAACTGTGCCAAGGCCATTTACAGGTTTAAATATCCATTTGTCAAGTAACCAAGGTGACAGCTTGTGGCAACAGCTTAAGACGACATAGGGTTGCTGCCACATTTTGTGTTCTTGCTGTAGAAGACTTACTGCAAAAGCAAGCTTACCAAGCAAGAAGAGTTACCCATCAGTACAGCATCACTTCAGCTTACCCTACAGATTAGCTTTACAAAGCTGCTCTCATCCTAATGCTAGTCAATGCCTTCTCTTCCATCCAGACATAGCTTCTAAGAACTGCTCTAGTGTCATGAGTGGCACAAGGAAGGATGTTAGGCTGGTGATCTGGATGGTGGAAGGCTGACATGGGAACCACTCCTCTCATTTGGCTTTTCATTACAGCAAGGCAACTTCCAGCCCAGTATCCTCTGCATCAAGTGACTCCGCCTACATCAGCGCTCACTGAGGTTTTCTGCACAGGACTGATATTCTAAAGCAAGTATTTTCTTTCCCAGTCTTATATCTTCTATTTTCTGAAAGCATCAACTTCATTCATTTTTCCTTTTTTATTTACCAAATAAAAAAGTACCAGAATTAGTTTTGAGACTAAAGCTGGAGTATCTATCCTGAACAAATACAAAACCATTACACCTGTATACCAAGCTCTCCCCCACATTTTTATGATGCTTCCACTAACTCCAGAGGAATAACTTGCAGCACTAGAGGAAGCTCCTCGCCTCTCTATTTCTCTATTTCTTTGAGATAGCTCAAAAGGATGCTTGAACCTTTTTGTCTTTTTTCTTTTTTATGTCAGTCACCCATCAAACAAGACAAGAAAAGACTGCTAGCTTGCATCTGAGTCTGAGTCTATTTTTGATATTCCAAAGCAAATGCATCCAGTCGTACAGCAAAACAACTTGCTCTTGCAGAAAACAATAGCTTAGACGCAGTCTTTTCAGTTTTAGAGATTTAAGGGAATACAAGGAGTTTTTCCATGCCTATTCAAACAGAAAGAGGTTTTTGTTTTCTCAGGAAATACAGATTTCAAAAAAACAGTCCCTTCAAATGATCTTTTTAATCCATACAGAATCATTCAGAAAAAAGATTATTTTTTTTCTCATGTTGTTTTGACAAGAAAGTAGGGTTGGTCTTCTGGGAATCAGGAAAGCAAAACAATTTTCTTCTATCTGTAAAAAGAAAAATAATACAATCTTTCCCTTGGTACCGCATTCTTTGATTCAGAGCTTTGGTGATGGAAAATCTATGTGACTGAGTACTTGCAGAAAGAAAGCAGCAGTTAAGAATGCCTTTGAGCAGGACAAGCAGAGGCATGTGGGGAAACAAAACAAAACAAGGAGTGTGTTTTGGCTCTGTATGACACGTTTTGTACAGAAAAGAGAAACCATGGTAATGAACTCCTTTCAAACCAGAAACACCACAGCAAAGCAGGATACAGAGACCAGCAGCAATTCACATGATGCTACTGGGAGAAGCGGCCATGATGACTGGAGAGAGACGATGACTGAGGAGCTGGACCACTGCCTGCCAAAACCTGAGCAGGACAAAGAGCTGGGGAGGCTTGCCTGCTTCTTCAGTAGGAGAACAGCTTGAGACAGAGGATAATCAGGACCTCGTTGTTCTTTCCCCTGGCACAGTAACTACCTTGGAAACAAAGTAGGACATGTTTAGGCTGACTTTGGCATACCCTCAGCCTGCAATGTGGTTTGAAGCAAAAGGCTGTTTCTTTTCACCCTCCTCATCACCTAACTAATGGCAGTGCAGAGTGTTTATCAGTTTTGAACTGGAAAGCTTTTTTTTTTTTTTATTTTAAGTTGAAGAATGACACTTTAAAGGAAATTGCAGTCAGGGAAATTTCAAGATTTATTTATTTATTTGCTGAAAAGAGCATCAAAGAAGCTGATGACTCAGAGCTCCTTCCAACCTAATCAGTAACCTCTCAAGCTTATCCTTCCAGCTGTTACCATATTAACACTCACACAGATATTGCGTTCTGTTTCCTGAAGAGAGCACTTCAAGCCTTACACCTTCTGCACATTTTTCTGCTAAGATGTTAGTTTAGAATGTAATTGCATTTGTTTTGTTTTCTTCTGCCTTACCCTCTACCCTTGTTTCCAAACGAACTATCCCTGATTCTGCCACAAGCTGCTGCTTTTAAAGGTGAAAACCATGAAAAAATGGAAAATTATTAGAATTAGTTAAAAAAAAAAACAAAAATGGAGCTCAGTGAAAGTCTCAGTGGGAACTTTTGGCTACAATCTGTTGCATGCTCGCTCCTTTGTTTACTTTATTAATAGCACATTTAGTTTAGACCACCCATGGGGCCTGAAAAACTCCTGCTATTTGTTTTTTGTCTTTTTAAATTCATAACATTAGCATAAGTTGTTCATTTTAAAAAGAATACGTGCCTTTTCTTTTTGCTTCTGCATATTACATCTCAGTGGAGTAGCAAACACAACCCAACCACCTGCTTAAGCACTGTCACTGTCTACTGAAAAATTGCAATTAAAGACATAGAGAACAGATAGCAGTCTCCTGGGCTAAGGTCTTAAGAAGTGTTTTGATCAGGAGAACTGAAGATTATGAAAAGCTGATGGTAATGACAGTTTTCAGATCCTCCAATTTCTAGAGGATTCACATACAGCCTCCGTGAATTTGTGTGTGTGAGCCACTCTGGAATTTCAGACATAATAAAGTACTTCACAATGAAATATGATTCTTGGTAATCTTGCATCTGATATAATCATCATCATCCATGCAAAAGCAGAATGGAAGCAGCTCACTCCTACTTGCACAAAGAAGAAAGTCTATGGAGAATCAGATAAGCAACTTCATCTCATTTGTTTCATAAATGCTGTCAGAGGTAGCAACAAATTGCATCCAGCAGGGTGCACAGAATGTTCTTAACGTATCTTCACAGAAAAGTCTCATTGGCTTCCAAGAATTAACAAGAATTTGCCTTCTGCACAAACTTCAGAGAGTTTCTCAAGAGTAATTCGGTAAGACAAAAGTAGCTGTATTTATCTGTGAAGTCGTTTGTACAGCTGCAGTATTTTTTGCCTGTTGATTAACAGGGGAACACACTGTAGGTCTGGCTTTCGTTTTTAAAAGTAATTT
The DNA here is from genome assembly GCA_035772895.1 of Perdix hodgsoniae. Taxonomy (NCBI): domain Eukaryota; kingdom Metazoa; phylum Chordata; class Aves; order Galliformes; family Phasianidae; genus Perdix; species Perdix hodgsoniae. The sequence continues at coordinate 19,088,508 of JAPSGF010000006.1, forward strand.
CAAAACCTGACAAGCAGATATCCTGTATCATCAGCTGCAACTGAATCACTGAGCAAAGGTACACAGAATATAAAAAACACTCTGTAATACCACACAGAACAGCAGGCAAAAGGCAGCTTGTCACGTCAAGACTCTGGTTTTAGGAAAAATAAAATTAATATTATATAACAGACAGTTCAAAGTCCCTCACGCACTATGGATTACATGAAATTTGAAAGCTGCTTAGCTTGTACTGAGTGGAAACTCCTCTGATCATTTTCAGTATAATGTTCATAGAATGGTGTAGCCTAAATGTCACGTTCATAAGGTGTTTCCTTATACATACAATGTATTTTAAGCGGTGGTTCTTTAAAAAGTTATTGAAAACCCAGTGGAGTGTTAAGATTACACTTAATATCTCTTCCCATGTCAGGCATGGTTTTTCCTTCAAAAAAAATCAAATATATATATAATCAGCCTAAATTGTACTAAATTCTTTCTATTAATGTGCTACAAAATAAAAACATGTAGGACAAAGACCTCCTCCTCATTGCCCCTGTAAAAACTCACAGATCTTGTAGATAGAAAGTAAGATCATCAAGATTTTATTAAATCATTTAGGAGCCTGAGGTCCATTTTTCAAAAGAATACAAGGATTCTGAGATTTCCTCATGAATTTCAGTAACTGGATCTTTATGCTGATTTTAGACTCTCAGCAAATTAGCTCATCAGCTGAAATAAAGGATAAAGTACAAATGACAAACATCATTCAGAAAACACTACCAGTTTTTTCCTCATTTTCTAAGATAGATAAAAGCTGGTATTTATGATGCATCTCAGTTTTCTCTTCTGCTCCCATACTGATTTGTTTTAGAATGTTAAGTTGAAAATTTAAGCTTGGGACAGATGTCATCTTTTTAAACAGTGCTTCTTGTACTTACAGCTGATCCTAATATAAGAAGTTTTTACACAAGTAAAACAGAGCTATTAAGAGTGGATGAAAGGCACATCAGAGCTGCTATTTCACACACTTCAGCGAAGGGCCATCTCTCAGACATCTGCAGTGATCTGAGCCTCTTCAGTTTCCAGAGACGTGTCTTTTGTGACAGACACTAACAAAAATGTTAAAATACCAATTCTAAATACTACAACAGTGCTATTTTCTCAGAATAAAAAGAAAAGGGAGCAATAGGATTGGTTAGAGCAGCTTGTGCCCAGAGGCACACCCCCTCTGGATCACCTGCTCCAAGATGAGCATCGTACATCACTATGGTAAAGGAAACACAGTTTACAGAATAATGTCTAGTAAAATTTTCCCAAAATACTCCCAAAGCTGTCACTGCACCTAAACATCCATGACTGCAACTTGTCTCCTGAACATCCCAGCTGTCCTTAAAGATGCTGCATGGGAACGTGCTACATTCAGCTTCTTCCTAATTTCATTTGTTAATGCTCATTTTTTTTCAGATACAAAAGACCAAGGACAGAAATAAAACTAGTGGTAACAGCACCACTGGGACACACATAGCAAAATCAATACAAATATAAAATATAGAGAAAACCCACACAGTCTAGTTCTTGCACATGAAAAGTGCTATTAGAACACACTACTCAAATATTTTGGGTCTGCTAAAGTTCTAGACCAAGTCTAGAAGAATTAAGAAGTAGCTGCGCTGGTGCAGGCTCACCTCAAGCACTGGGTGCAGTTTTGGGTACCACAGTACAAAAAGAACATAAATCAGACAATCATGGAAGGATGCGGACAGTGGAAGTAAGAATCTGACAACAGCACTTGGGGGAAAATATAAAATTAAATAAGTGCCAGGCATAATAGAAAACCAAGTTCACAACACAGAGATATCAGCTTTGCTGAGCTCACAATCCCACAGTGTCTTTGGGTAATCAGACAAGCAGTAAAACACTTCCAATTTGGAGACTACTAGGGCACTATGCGTGAGACAACGGTAAGTTTTCATAGACAGACTGATAGAGAAGGAAAAACCAAAGCATGCCTGTAGTTGGAAGTTCCATAAGCATTTTGCAAAGTGTAATTACCAGCCTATGAATGCATTAAGGAATCATCATTCAAGCACCTAACACTCATCAGAAGGGAATGGTGGATGTTTGAGACCAAACGCAGTAAATGCCAAGACAGGTAGGATGTCTGGCTGTCTGTCTTTGTCTCTGCATCTGACGCATACAAAAAAGAAAAAAGAAAAAAACCAAACCAAAACAACACACAAAAGAATCATCTGTGTTACCTAAAATTACCCAACTGTTAATTCATATTCAACACCAAGTAAAAGCTGAAAGACTTGGGGCGAAAAGTTTGGCCATGGCATGGCAGCTTTGAGATAAAATTATTGCCATAAAGAAAAGTAATTTCCAGAAGGAGATAAAATAACATGAAGTCCTTCCCTCTTCAGAGAAGTGCAAACTTTGACTGGCAGAGGAGGCTACATGCAACCCTACCACCCCCAGTTATCTATAAAAGTTAACAATATGCCTGTGCACTGTTATACAACATGCTCTCATTTATAAAGAAAATGAATTCCATGAGGCTCATGGTTTAAGAAGCAGCGTGACCGTATGCATCTGGGCAGCCTACAGAATGCAGCAGACTGGGGCCTCCAGGCTGAAGCAGTTTGAAGTTGAGGTCTCTCAATGTGCACAACAAGTGATGCGCAGGTTTTCTGTCAGCCTGGATTTAGTCAGTCCCTGAGGCAGAGTATTATCACAGCTAGGCTGTTAGAAGCCACTCGCAGTCTCTGACAGTGGTTTGAACTTTCACATCTCCATGAGGGTCACAGAACAGTGACGTCTTCCCTGCAGCAGACCTCTGGTTTTGTTTCTGCTGAAGGCATTTCTTTATTCCATGGGCACTATGGATGCTGGGTGACCTGAACAAACACTATGTGGAGCAATGGCAGGAGATGAGCAGAGACTCATTGCAGAGCTACACTGCTGTTCCAGCCAAAACGCAAATGTAGATGCAGCCAGTGCATCTTTTAGTAGTTGACAGCAACTAGAATGGTTCTACATAAAACAAGGTAAAAAACAATATAAGCTGCTCCTTCAACTGTTAGGTTTTATTACAAATTAATTTAGAAGTATAGGACAAAATTAACTCCATATTTTGTAATGCCAGCTCAGTGAAACACATCATGATGCACCCTATATGGGCTCAAGACTTCTTCCTTTTTCCTTGCCCTCCCACTACTAGTTTTGCAAGATCAACCTAAAACCTGAGAGTCCTTTGTCTGCTATCGTTAATAGCTTTTGGCAAGAAACAAAAGGTGTTTTTTTCCAGAATAAATTGTGGTGTTCTTGTTTTGTTTTTACAATGGAATTCCAAAGTTTTACTGCCTCCAGTATGGCTGCACATCTTTTTACTACACGAGCTAAGTACTAATAGAAAATGTGTGTACTGGTGTTGCAGGGACACAGTAAAGGCAGGCTCTGATAGATGGTCGTGTCCTAAGTCTTCTGCTTGCCTACTGGATTTTCAGGATAACCAAAAGGAAAAGAATATAGGATTTTAAAATAAATCTGTCAACAGGGATATGGAAAGTTTGAATAAGCAGGTTTTTATTTTATGTTGTACGTCACATACAAATTGCTCCTGATGTTCTGCTTTTCAGTGCCACTTCCTTGGACAGACCCACACCTCTCCATCACCATCCCCTCCCTTTGGTCACAAGGGGAGCCCACAGGAAAGGATTTCTGTGATCAGTGGGAGAAGACAGCACACTTTTCTATTCTTCCTGATGTCAAACCTAACTTTGCAGTGTTAAGAAAAAATCCTAAGACTTTCAAAGAAGCTGAGCAAGAGGCAAGAGGAAGTTGGGAAGAAGGAAAGCAGAAAGCCGGGGTTGTGACTCTAGCTATAATTTACCAAAGAAAAAAAATACACAGCTTCTCAAAGAGGTAGTTTTAAAGAAAGCAATTTACTGCCATCTGCAGATGTGGGAGTTAGGAGAAAAAGCTTACCTGTGCCCCAGAAATGCAACAGACCTCTCCCCTCCTCCCCTGAAAACACATCAGGGCACACCCAACAGGCGTTTTGGGGGGCCCAGCAGGCCTCTGAAAAAACACCACAATCTCCTATCAAAAAATAGCCACAGTCCCTACAGAAGGAGCTGGGGGGAAACAGCTTGGCAGAAAACAGACCCAGAAGCATGAATCCACACACAGCTCAGGGATCGGCACATGCTGCCCTAAACGAAGAAGTGATTCATCAGATAACTCACTCTGTAAACCAACCCATGAGCCCAAGTGTAGAAGAAATTAAAGCAATGTCACCTCATTCTGCTACAATACAGAAATTGTGATTTTAAACTCTGGCCTTCTGCAGTAAAGGACAGCAACTCAACCCTGTGATGGAGAAGAGCAGTATTTTACTTTAGAAGTCACATCTTGATAGATGGCATTGCCATGGCATTGATTTGAAATGGGAGCCCTTCCTACTCTCAGTGGACAAAAGCAATGATCAGAAATGTCACCTACGTGACACGCATGCATCTTCCCAGGCTTTGGGTGGGGAGCGGCTCTCAAAAACAGCTGATGTGACACGACAACAGCAAAAACACACAGTCCCTTGTAGGAAAGTGACATCAATATTCAAGTAACCATTCCAGATCAGCAGCATACAAAACGTACACCAAAGGGCCCCTTTCTCTGGACAAGGTGACACTCAACCTTCCACAAAGCTCTATGGGACCGATCACGGTGCTCAGTTTGTTGCCTGATTTGGACCTGTAAGCCAGGTGCCCTAACAGATCTCCTAGCACCACACCCTACTTGTATTTTGTTCCTCCCAGAATCCAGGTATTTACTTTATAATGCTTGGTGGTAACTTAGACCTCCAGTGACATCCCGTCAGAAGGGCCAACTGGAAACAGTGCACACACTGTCATTTCTTACATCTGGATCTCCGACATCTCTCTTTATTTTACAAGCTTGGAAGAAATATTTTAAGAGATAATAAACTCATTAATCTGACACTGATAGTGACAGCTTATGCTTTTCATATTTGGTATCAGACAGAAGGAAAGTCTCAAAGACTGGTAGATACCAAAGAGCAGAAGAAAACAAATGAGTTACAGCATGACAACTACTTTTCAGTTAACAAAAGTAGAACAAATGTTAATTTAATTTTTGCTTGTTCATGCTTTTCTTGAGAACAACGATATTACTGGTTTGAAATCAGAGGAAAAGTGAATCATGCAAGACTTTTCAAAAGCAACTTCACAAAACTGCAACTTAAAGTGCACTTCATGCTGTACATATAAAACAGAAGAAGTTGTTCAAAGAACATGTTTTAAAACAAGCCTTCTTATATTCACCGGGCATACTCAGTTTCAAGAATTGGAAAAAAGTTCCACCTGGAAATGTATGCAGATGCACATCTTCAAGGGATAAAAAAAAAACAAACCCAGAACATCAATAATGACCACCATCCTCTTGGGACACAACCCTCTGGCTGTGACCATCCATAATTCTCTAGCCACATAATAGTCCAAACGTAAGATCTATATTTTTCTAATTTTGAGATAAAGATGTGGTGCAGGACTATGTCTAAGGCCTTGCACAAGTCCAGATCTAACAAGAAAATACCTCCTCTTTCTTTCTCACGGGTCTTTTTCCCAGTCTGGTTGTTCCCACTGATATTTGAGATTCTCAGAATTTCTGAGGAAGTTTCTGCTATAACTTTACTAGCCCAACTTTGTTTTTCATCCCAGTGTTTTAACATTCAGTGCATGTACAAAGCATCCAAATGGATTCTTTGGAAAGTACATGAGCTCCATGTGGGATACTGCTGAGAGGCACCACTTTGTCACATTCAAATGCACTACATTCATGGAAACTACTGAAAATGCCACCTGGTGGATTAACAGCATCACAAAGTATGTAATAGCTGCCCTAACCCTAGAGACAACCACTGCTTCCTGCTATCGTATAGGCAAAGTTTAAGATATTTTCTCCCATGGACTAGCTCACAAGACATTGTATCTTTCTGGATGTGACAACTTCAGTAAACTGGCTATAAAAGAAAAGAAAGTTCATTTAAAGCAAGCTGAGAAGACAGATACAGACCAAAAGTAAACATGGCCAAAATTTCAATCTTGATTTCCCTCAAGTACTGCAAAATCTGCAGCTGTGAGCAGCAAGTCTCTGTTCAATTTTTCCTAAGTATTCCTGGTGGATACCAATTCATTAGCCATTGCTATTGAAACAGCATTGTAATAGAAAAAACAAGAAGCATCTATCCCCATAAGGTATTATAAGAATTAGGGAAATCAAAAGACAATAGCAAATCTCAAGAAGTAATAAAAACAGGTTAAGAAAATGAAGAAAAACCAAAACCAACAAAAAGCTTCAGGAGAACAAGCATTGCTCAGAGCTCATTTTTCAGGAGGTCCGTACTTCAAAAAAAAATCCTCAGGGATCAATTTGTGACTGCTGCTAGGACTAGAAAGCTCTAGCTCATACAGATGGATGTTTCGCCTTTGAATCAGGCAAGATGTAACGCACGTGGATTGTCTGTCCACATCTGTCTTTGGGAATGCACTGCCCCGGTTTGCCACCTGGTTCAATTTTTTTTGGTGATATTTTCCAAGGTTTTTGTTTGTGTTGCTAAGCATCGATTTTTGAAGAGACTGAGAGAGAGTCACTGTGCCTGTACACAGCAGCTCAGCTTGCATAAGGGCACAGGAACAAGTTCGGTTGATGGTGCTGGGTATCTAAGAAGTTCAGGAGAAACAGCAAGACACCACTCCTAGCTTGGTGAGAACACCAGTCAAGAAGATTTCTGTAACAGTTCCTGTTCTACAGCTTCACAGTCACTGCTTCGCACCTGCAAAATTAAGGCAAATCCCTTGCGTGTCCACTCTTCGCAAAGGAGTAACAGTTGAACTTCGTCACATTAAGGGGTTAAAAACTGAGCTAGTTAGAAATCAAGAGGTGCACACTTTCAGCGTATGGACATTTCCTAATTCAGGAAGAAAACCTGAGAAACAACAACTGTCTTTTCTGTAAAAGGCTAAAGAACTTCATCAACGAACAGTAGTCAAATCCTAAAAAGTTCAGTTCTGAATTAGTTCTCTGTAAGCTTTCAGAACATTTAGTTCTTGTCATAAAAACAATAAATAAAACCAAAACCAAAAAAGCCCACACACAAAGCCCACACATCTAAATGTGTAGGAACATCTGATGAAAAGCTAAAAGAAAACTCAGATTAAAACAAAAAGCAACAGAATTGAAACCATCATTTACATTTCACTCTATGGTTAATCCATGGTTAAAGTTTAACTATGCACAACATAATAAAACTGTGCATGGGGAGACCAATTTCATGGACAATAAAACTGAAATGATCAGAAACTGGAAGAGTACTTGGTACTTGATAAAATATCATACATGTTTGTGCTCTTCTACTGCTCCCAAGACATTTCCTGTTTGCTGTTGTTGAATCACGATAGGGTTCATGGTACTACGTGAATAAACAAGCCAGAACTACAGACAGTTTAATTATTTCATTCCCACCAGTGTGTGAATGCTTCTCTTTGTTTATGTGTGCTCTTCTAGTATTACCACTGAATGTTCTTTTGGTATTACCAACACTCGTATTTTGGTAATTAAAAAGATTGTGCTACCATCTGTCTGCAGTCACTTGGGTCCGTACATACCTTTAGCAAACGAGACAAGAATAATCCTCTAGCAGCAGGTTTATTAGCACTAGAAGATGCCAAGTAACAAACTGAACAGTAAATGGCAGAAGCACATTTCACAGGCGGATGCAGTATGGGAACTATGTTGTGCCTCAGAAAGGTGCAGCAGCAAAAGGACTCGATTCCTTGGGTCTATTCTCAGTTCTACCAGAAATTCCATCAGACCACCTCAATCGTTTATTCTGTGCAACAGTGGGTTGACCTCGAGTTCTCCAGTTCCCAGAATCCTCATAGTGGGAGAGCTATGAGAGGAACTGAAGAACGGAAGCCCTTATTTCCACCACATTTAGTGCGCCCTTGCCCAGAATACTTCAAATGGAGGAAAGGAGGAGAAAGTAGTTTGTTGAGCTTTCGTGGAGTTTAGTTCCATGCTGTGCTTCCCAGCAGTGAAGAACACATCCCGATTTTTACAGGTCAACAATAGATGGAATTTTTTAGTTTGTTTGTGTTGTTGGGGATTTCTCTGTTGTGTGTTGTTTTGTTTAAAAAAAATACAAGGAACAGCAAAATTTTCTTATTCTCACGCTCACCACTAACCTGAAATTACAATTTACCAAGCACACAAGTAGCCACAGGAGTAGCTCAGATACTGCAGTAATAGATGGTTTTGAACATTTTTACTAAGGAATATAACAAATATACACAACTCATACAGGCTATTCAATAGAGAAGAATGAATCACTGGACCAAAAAAAGTCCGAGTTTATCCTCCAGGGAAAATTTTGGTGACGCAGTACTACATCTCAGGTCCTAACAGCAACCTACAGTAAAAATAGTTATGTCATTGAAGGTTTATACCCTCAACGGAACTCAGATTGTAGATAATATTTTTCTCATTGTAGCCATTTCAATTATTGTAAGCTGCTGGAAGGAATCTTGAAAAAACAACTGTGCTCATCACCATAGCAACAAAATACTATACTTCTGAGTTGGATGTTGTGCAGGGTTTACCCAAAATTGATTAGCAGTTTCCAATAGTTATTGGAAATCTAACTGTAATCTTACAATTAGAACTGGCTACCAATCTGTCTAATATAACATTTATGTCTCAATATCGTTATTGCTAAATGTAAGCAAAAGTTAGGTCTAACACTGACACCAGCATAAACCAATATTCAAATCTGCAAATAGTGAGAACACAGGAGAAATTTTATTACCAAACAGAATTAATACATTTCAAGAGCCATGCAGGGAAGAGAGGATTGCTTTAAATTATCAAAGTCACGATAAATGAAAATTACTTTGAAACAGCTATACTAAAATTGAAGACAGCTCTTCATGAGGTTTCTATCAAAAATTTGGAAGGCATGTAAGAGTTTTTGCAGGTTAATTTCTCTCTGCTAGAGCTAGAGAAGAAAGGAATAAAAGCTTATCAGCAGGGCAGAAGAGTGCAATCTTATTAAAACTACATTTCAGAATAACTCTCATTGGATTCTAAAAATTTTTAACAGATAAGAAGGAAAAAAAAAAAAAACAATTCAGAGCACATTAGAAGTCCGTATTTTAAAGCATCTTTGCAATGTACTATCTCCCAGTGTACCCAGCATAAATTGCCCTGCCTAAGAAACTGCTGCTGCATCCATGAAGGTTTTCCCAAGCTCGTGTTTTCATGTACCCACCTGCACCTGCAGAGGGAACACCGTGACCTCCAGCAGGCACATTGCACACTGCTGGGATCGGTCAGAGCGCTATGCGGAGCAGGTATTTGTACCTCACAGAACACAAAAGGCTGCAGATGGTAGGGAATGTTTCTTGGATGAGAACAGAATGCTAAATTGAGCAATGACTTCTCAAATTTGTAAAACACACGTTATTTGCCTCAAAATAACTAACAACAAAAAAAACCCCACCAAACACCATAACTCTTTCGTAATGCGGCCAGGTTGGGCTATACTTGCATTCAAATATAGAATAAATTTAAGCTACATTTTAAAATGTATCTTTTTTGTTTATCTCAAGGATTTACATAAACTAACACTTTATGTCAAGGCATATTTTAAAACAATATCACTATGCAGCACTGCAGTACGTACATTACTCCTAGACGCACCACATTATTCACCAGCCATAATTTGTTACATTTATACACATTTATATAAAACTGGGCAGATTCCTCTAATAAAGTACCAACAGATTCATGTCTACTGACAGCCCAGATACCGAAAGCTCTTTTTTTAGGTCTCGACTACATGTTTTCATGATATTCACTGCATTTTCACTATATGCACTGCCTTTGACACTAAGTAGTTAACACTAATTAAATGAATTACCGAGGACAACCAAATGAGCATCCACTGCAGTGAAAGAAATGAGAACCAGAAACTACAAACTTAAGTTGCTGTTTACACATTAAGTATTCTCAAGGTCACAACTAAAAAAATCTTGTCTGTTGCAGCAAAAGAAGATTTCATAAAGTCTTGTAGATCGTTAAGATCTCAGAATGATCCAGTTTCAGCCTCTGGTTGGTGTCAGATGTTCCCATCCTGCCAAGGATAGGAACACCTTGGCAAAGCTGCCAAGGTGGGAACACAAACGTTTCTGGTGTTTGTCAAGATCAGTGTCTGATAGGGGTATGGCACAACAAATTGGTGTATGAATGACCAACAAGATATGTGGTTTTTATGTGTGTGCATACTATGCTTAAATAACAGCAAATTTTGACTTCAAACATCATCTTAAATATGAAATAGACTGCCTACACTCTGTCCTTTAAAAAAAAACAAAGAGAAAAAAATGCTACATCTATTTAATCCTCATACCCCTATACTTTGTCCTATGGATTTTGAGAAGACTTAGAGACCAAAAATTAAACAGCTTGACGGATACCAGCTGTGACAGATGGGGGGCACGATGATTAATTTGAGGCTGCTCATTTGTGAATAGGTGGCATTTGGGTATTCTACAGCGGATCAATCCTCTGAGAACATGCTTCCAAGGGCTTTTAGGCATGTCAAGCTCTAAACAATCCAATCTGGAGACAAAATGGTATCTCAGACCTCTTCCATTGTTATCCTGCACTGCAATTAGAGTAAGATAAACACTCTTCACTAAATTCAAATCGATTTATTTGCAACCTGTTATCCCCTACCCACCCCACCAATCCGGTGCTTCGGAAAATACTGTTTTAATTTATCTTCTTTTATAAGACTCTTATGCCTCTTGTCTCTGGGAGCTACTAAACATCATTGCTTAAAAAATTTGAAGTCCCAACATAAAAGATGCAAAGGTAACACAAATCAGCGTTAAAAGTTTAAATCTTAGCATTTATATACAGAGTCCCATTTTTCCTAGACAGTGAAAAGAAGGAGAATTTAAAGGGGGAAGTAATAAATCCCAGAAAAACCTTATAATTCCATTTTTTTTTATTTTTAATTAAGCATAGAGCTATTTTTCCTTAATAGAAATCTTGTTTTCCTTTGGCTATGAAATGAACTATTCTGCAACTATCACCTTTATTTTAGACTAGCAACAGTCAGAACCACCTACATTTTAAATTTGCTTTTATTGCCATAGAAACGTATGTTTGCTTTAACTAAAAAGGAAGTCTACTGGCTCAGAGACAATAGTCTACTTTCCATATCACAAGCTACAGAAAATATTATAATTTATTCCTCTATATCCATACTTGCATTCTCTAAGTGAGCTACATCCACCTCAACTACAGTGAAATTACATGTACTCTGTGTTATGTAAGATATTTATACACGTACATTCAAATGAAATGAAATCAGTGCACTCCACTTTATAGCATCACAAAAGTACAGAATTACTTTAGAATTACTTATGCTCTTAAACCAATCCAATTTCAAGTGTACTCTAGATAACTTCTGCTTCAATAATAATTTAATGTTTAGAGCAGTTATGTACCATTAGATCCAATATTTGCAGCAAAACCTTTCCATTTTCACTACGTGATGACAAACAGGTCAAAATATGCCGAGAAAAATGTATTTTTTTTCCTCTTTATAGCCACTACTGTCATGAAGAATTCAGGCAGAAATAAAAAGTTTTCAGCACTTGGAAAATATGTATGGATATATGTATATTAATGTGGTTTAGGTATCAAAACAAAGACCTACAATCTTCTATCCACCCTACAGTGCTGCTTCACAAGGTGTCTGAGCAGAGGTGCATGCCAGCCCTCCCAGTCCAGTTCCCATGGGGCCAAAGACACCATCCCAGCCATCAGCATCACGTCCCATGGAAACTGGTAGTGCTGCCGGCAGGTCCAGGCTCTCTGCTTTACAGCAAGATGCCTGCTTCACAACCTGCAGTGCTAACGGCCACTGCAAAACCAAAAGGCAGAATTAACATGCAGCACGTCCGTTTAAACACAGCTAGGCAATTACAAGCAATTCAACAGCTCAAACTATTAGCATTCTCTTTGTAATTCTACAAGAACTGCAGCAGGAGAGGGGAAAAAAAAATAATAATGTGCTAGGCTTGATGGTGTTAAATATTAGTCTAAAGTCAACTCTGTAAGGAGGAATCAATGAACACTAAGCATAGCAGGGAAAAGGAGACACTTTCCTAAGACATTCAGAGATTCTGCAAATAAAAGAACCCTCAGTATTGGGAAAAAATCATTTCATTTGTAAATCACTACGGCTGCAGTGTTAGAGAACTTATTTTGACTAGATAAAAACATCTACAGTCTGACTTTTGGTAAAAATTTGAGCGTTCTTAGACACTGAACAATACTGTTTTTGAAAATATTATTTCATATTGAACAGAAATAGAAATACTGAAGTATGTCCAGAATTGGGGCAAAAAATGTTCAAAACAGACATACACAGAAATGCAGTATTTCTGTCTGACTGTTCAAGGGAAAGAAAAGACACAGATCAACAACTTCTGGAGCAGTGCAACGACTCCTTCCTCAGAGGAATGAGGGAGAGATCCCATTTACCAGAATAGTGAAATGCTGGGGGAAAAAAAAGGATTATAAAGTGACTTTTGGTGACTACTTGGATTCTTGCACTTTATAACACCAGAGCATGAAATTTCCTGAAATAATTGGGTTGGTTTCATTTTTTAACAAAACAAAAACCTGAAAACTGAAGGGAGAAGAACTCACAGTAAGACTGAGTCTCTTTTAAAAATTTAGGTTAGCATTGGAGTGATTTAGAGCTTCATATGTATAGGTATTTCCAAAACATGACTGAGATATTGCTTAATACACAAAATTTAATACACAATCTTGGAAAGACACAATTTCTATGAACTTATTCTGAAAATGCTAAGTATTTACATCATTACATATGGTTTCACACAGAAAAAAATCTTTAATACTTCCCAAACAAATCTAGGAAACATCTAAGGAAACGGTAGTTTCTCCACAGACACAACTGACAAGCAAAAAAAATCTAAATTAATTGGATAATTATTCATTGTGGATTATTATGCAGCAGTAGTTATCAGACACACACACTTCAGCCGTATACAATCCCTAATCTATACACCAGCATTTTGCAGGAGATCAGTCATACACTGGAATACAAAAGGCTCTGATAGCACAATAAACTTCCTGGAAAGTACTTGCTTCCAAAATGGCACATGACAAGAGCGAACCCATGGACTCATTTAATCAAATGACAAAAAGAAATGGTGGTGTTAACCCTTCCTATTCAGGACTGACATAATAAGGGGAGAAGCTCCTTCTCAGTATCCTGTTTCTGCATGGAAACAAGCACAAGGCTGCACAGCTAATGAGCATCACCACAGCTCAAGGTACCATCACCAAAAAAATAAAAACTCCAAATTTTTGTGAACCAAAAAATTAAGATTTTTGCATGAAAAATGATCTTGAATTTGTTCACCCCTCATAAAAATTTTTAACTATCAAAAAGATCTAACAATAAGAGAAGAAAATTTTTCTTAACTACCAGATAAAGCCTGCTCTAGCAGGTAAATAGCAAATCAGCTTAGTAAGCGTTATAAATATTCCTTAGCAGCTTAAAAAAAAGTTTTCTTCCGTGCCCATTAATATTTTCACACCACACTGTATATTTTGTCTGAATCCCTGCTGCGTGAATACAAGCAAATCAAGTGGGAGCACCCCACTTACAATTCCACATTCAGTCCAGATACCAGATCCAGCAGGGATACAGTGCAGAATTTTTTCATGTTTTTGTTTCTTAAATAAACCAAGCTCTTGAATTCTGCTGTTAATGCAACATCTCTCAGAGGAGCTTACCCAGGAAACACATTTACTGTTTCCAGCAAAGCAAGGAGAACACCTCCAGCCTCGTGGCTCCCCACGCTCAGCTCCCACAGCCTGGGGCTGAGGCTGATCTCCGGGCACACCAATTCCAGCACCCATCCATTGGTTATTCTCCACACAGGCCAAGAAGGAAGGCGAGGTTATCAGAAGCTCATCATTGGCAAGGCTGGGGTAGGCCAAGCACCTCCAGCTACAGGGAGTAACTTTCCTTTAAGCACGTGCATTCTGCTCATTCGTGCCACCCCATCACTATCAGCCTTTTACCACCTACAGACTTCTCTTTCTCTGGCACACCTCACTTCCTCGGGCTAAAAAACCCAACCTGCATCTATTACAGATGTCTTTATAGGTGTCTCTCACCATTTAGTCTTTCCCACATTTCAGTACTAAGTAATCAGCCTTATCATTCTTCAGGATGGGTTTTCCCTACAGCAACAAAAGAACGACCACCTCTTTTTCTTCTTCTACCTTTACTCTTTTCTGATTGCTTTGTTCCTTCATTATCACTCACACTATACACACCTTTTTTTTCTGATTAAAGTGTTATTCTCCCAAAGTCTTTCAAGTCCACTTCCTTCAGGAACCTTTCCATGCAGCTTTGTTAAAGTAAAGCTTAGTAAGTGCACCCTGATTTTTGTATTTTTCACCTCAACCAGCACGGGAGGAACCACCAAATGCAACTACAAATGCTACTTGAAGTTTATTCTATATTAAAGCATATTTTTAATAACCAGTCAAACTATGTCACTAACTACTGCTTCTTCTGAAATTCCAGTTCATAACAAATCTGTTCTTGTTCCTCAACAATATACTTGATCCTAAATTGGAACATGTTCCTAAACAAATCCTAGAGAGGAGCTGAGTGCCCAGCGATACATCTGGATTTGAAGCAGCATCCACAGATACCCTATTAGCAGCAGTGAACACCACTGAAATGTCAGCAAATTTACCTTTGATCTATGAATGTCATTTGGCTTAGAAAAAAATTGTGTGAATTTATTTTTCAATTAATAGAGATGAAAACAAAGATTTATTTTATTTTCCATACTTCTAGCTCTAATTTTCTATAGGCTTCAGGCTAAGACAAAACTAACAACACTGCCAATGGAAAGTAGTTCCACTCTGAAGTTTTTACATAAACTTTAGAGTGAATCTGAAACAAGTCAAAAAAAAACCCAAAAAACAAAAAACAGCAGCTCTGACATAAAGACCCTACTGCCTCATAATGGTTCCCTATGCTTTTTATGGAGTTTCACTTTTTTCTGCCCCTTGGGACTATCTTATACAAAATGTGTCCAGACCTTAGGTAAAGAAGAATTTAGTTCAGCTGAAGCATCTACTCAAAAGCAGTTCTTCTTCAAAGAGGCAACTAATCCCCATTTCCAGATAAACACTCAGTTTACGTAGGCATGTTGGAAACTAAGGTGAAAGATGAAGGGATTGGTTTTGGTCATGAGCTGCTGAAGGAAGACCAGCTCCCAGCATCCTGTCAGGTTAAAACTGTAACCCCAGCACCCCTAAAGTACACACACATTCACATACTCCTGGCTACATTTGCAACCTGCAGGCTGCTCTAATGTAATAGGAATGAGAATTTATTTTGAACATTTTATTTTTAGATGAGACAAAAAAATTGAATTTTTTTTTTTTACAGACTACTTTTCAAAAGGCTTTAAGGATAAAAAAGAGAATCAAAAACACTTTTTATATGTCTCTATAAATTGTTTAGTACAGCAATTCATACTTTCACTATTGCTTGCTCAGTTTGAGAAGGCTGCAGCCAGAAGAATATCCCAATGCACCAGTACAGGCTGGGGAGTGACCTGCCGGATAGTTGCTCTGTGAAGAAGGACCAGGATGTCCTGGTAGAGAATAGTTAGACCACAAGCTAGCAGTGTGCCTTAGTGGTTTAAAATGCCAATGGAACCCTGAGCTGCACTAGGAATAGCACTGCCAGCAGGCCCAGGCAGGTAAATAACCCTGCCCCTCTACTCATACCTGGTGAGGTCTCACCTGGAGAGCTGTGTCCAGTTCTAGGCTCCCAGCACAGGAGACGCAGAGTTCCTGGAGGGAGCCCAGTGAAGGGCTACTAAACTACAAAGGGACTGCAGTATCTCTCAAATGATGAAAGGCTGAGGAGAGACTGTGGTGGGATCTGACTGATGTGATTAAGAACCTCAAGGGAGGGTGACATGAGGATGGGTCCAGACTCTTCTCAGTGGTGCCCGGCAACGGGATGAGAGGCAACAGACAAATTGAAACAATGAAGTTCCATATGAATAAAGACAAAATTTCTGTGGGAGTGGCAGAGCACTGGAGCAGGTTGCCCACGCTGGTTGTGGAGTTTCCTTCCTTGGAGATATCCTAAAGCTGTCCTAGACACAGCCCTGGGTGATGTGCTCTGTGGGATGTTGTGCACAGGTTTGGACTACATCATCTCCAGAGGTTCCTTCCAACCTCAGCCCTTTTGTGATAAATTATCTGATCACACACTGAATCGAGTCAGTGTACTTTCTCAAAATCAAAGTACCTCTATGTTATATTTGATTGCATTGTATAAGTTTTAAATTAACCAGAGGTGTTTTTTTTTTTTTCATGGATTCAATTCAAAATAAATTCCAGTGAAGACATGTCACTGCACAGGAAGAATTTTTGTTCTTATGAGACAGGAAATAATTCTACAGCTCTAATAGTTAAAATATGTGAATGGAACAATGACATTTCTTCAGATTCCTCATGTGTTGGCTGTACTCTCTCACAAAACCAAAAGCAAAACTGACTTGGTTTTGCAAAGTCCTTCACATTGGAATTATCACAAATAAGAATTTCAGGCTTGAAATCATATGGAATTTGGGGTTTTCTTGGACAAATCTTTAGTGCATCTCTTTTCTTTTGCCTGAAAGACTTTAACCCAGTTTCTTGGTTACAGGTAACAGCAGCCACTCAATCTCATGAAAGAGGGATTCATTCCAAACAAGGATTAGAGCGCCTACAACTGAAATGGTTCAGAGCTTTGCAGTCCTTCTACAGCATAGCAGTACTACCAGCTTTCATTAAGTAAAATTCTAGCTGATGTCCAATAATAAGCAAATTTTCTTGAATTCCAGGCATGTCAGGCAATTGCACAGGATCAAAAGGACTCCCAGAAGCAAGGGTAGTATTATGATTAATAATGAAAGCACTGAAAGCTTCCAGCATCTCCCTAGGGAGATGTATGTCAAACGGCTGCAGCCAAAGCCATAGGCAGAAATACTGACAGGTTAAAATATTTCTTAAGCTGAAAAGTTGCAAGAAATATAAATATACTGTAGCCGGGAAGGCTATCTTCCCTGACAATATCCTATTTTAACTGACAGTTAATTGGTAAACTTATAAGCTGAAAACTAATGATAATGAAGTGACTTTTTTCTTTTAAATCATAGCATGTTCATCTCCTGCAGGAGAAATACAGGGAAATACAAAACCTGAAAGAGTAAACTGACTCACAGATCAGGTAGTAGATTCAGCAAAGAAGAAAAGCAAGTGAAGATGAAAGTGTGTGAAGCTTACAGGATTTAAAGAATAGTATGGATACATTGTTTTCAAAGAAAACCCTTAGTCTATAACTTTTTTTTTAAAGCAGGAAACACAAGAAAATACCTCATCCAGAAGCAACAGCCATTACAAAACATTCTGGTACAGGCACAAAAGGGTAGGTTTAATTATCCTACAGTGCAATTATACATTTTCTAAATCACTCAGTGTACTTCAACAGAGGCAGCATGGTTCCACGCACTGCTAAGCCAAGCACAATTTTTACATGGCCAGAATTACAAAGCATAACATGCAAATAAAAACATCTACGTGATCAGAAATTGACACGTGCATAGAAGCATACTATAAAATGTCTATCCCAAGTCATAGCGGAGAGGTTCAAGAGTCTGAAAAGTAATTCAGAGGTCAGAAAAGTGTCTGAAAAGGAATAAATGGGACTGGGGGAGATTACACTGCTCTCCAGATGTAATTGTGATCTGTGCCTATACGTACTTTACTTACACAGATATAAATGTCTAATTTTAATACAAATTATCTGTAGTTTTATTATTGTATTCTGTATTTTGTCAAACATTTTGCCAGACAATACTCACCACCACTGTGTGAAATATGGGGTATCCTGGCACATCATAGCTCAATACTGATACAAGAGGAGAGTGTGGAAAAACCATACAACTTGCAGGTTACTTTCATTCAAAAGGAAAGTGTCATTTTTTTAAATTACCCTATGTTTTTCTTTGAATACTGGAGATCTGTTAAATATTTAGGAAATTAACTATCAATCTCCAGTTTCCCTACTGAACAGCAGCATGATTTCTTTCTGGTTTGAACTTACCGCTACACTGGCAGTCCTTAAAACTTTCACTAAGTTACTGTAGATTCACTCTAAAGTGCCTGCTTGAGAATTAATATTACAAATCCCACTCTAATTCATTTAGTAGCAAAAATTACTTCATCTGTACCTGTATATTTAAGCCACTGTAGCAGTGCTTACATGCAATGCTATGATCTGATTGCCAGTTCTTCACTAACATGCAGCGCAGAATCTCAGCAGCAATGTTTAGCTAACTGGAGGAAAGAGTCAACCCTGCCATGGATGGTTTCCTGGATCTAACCACTTCTATTTTCTACCCTCTTCCCTCCCCTTAAGACTTCATGAGCCAAGCACTGGGGAATTTGAAAAATCCAGAGCCTGCTTAAAGGGGAATGGCACATACCACTTAAAAACTACTGTTTCTCCAATCTCAGGGAGCTCTCTCCTTTCTGAGGTCTCCTTCCATAACCCTCCTACCCTTGATGCTCCTATCATCAGATCTCTTTGCACTACAACCCTGTCATCTGAGACGATGATGTTAAGAGATGCTGATGAGTTGGACTTGACCTAATTGGTTTTGTGACATTACTGCAAATGCAGTGCCTTCCTCTGTTCTCAAAACGTGAGCTGTGGTGCAGAAAACAGTCATGGACTTTACAACACCACAGGTTACTCTAGGGGTACAGAACAGAGCATGCAAAAGTTGTATTTGCTGCTGCTAGAAAACTGTCATCTGTACAACCACTAAGGAGGAAAGTGTTTGTCACAATCTCAAAATGCTAAAATCTAAGCAATCTTGGCAGTGGTGATTTGGTTGAATGTATTGGAAAGGATAAAGGGGTGTGAATCGTTCACCCAACAGGTACCCCACACTGGTACAAGAGACTCCTGAAACAGAAGTTGCTGCTCAAGGCATTTTTATTGCTTTCAAGACAGAAGCTGCTTGATGACCATACAGAAACTGCAACGAACCTCTCTGGCTTTATGATGGATATTAATATTAAACCTTTTTAGAAGTAGTTTAAGCAACACAGATGAAGTTCTCTTGTGATTCATTAGTTCAGTGACAAGAATTGCTGATGAAACAGTTACAAAAAGCAGATTTTAGTGTGGGACTAGGAGAATATGTTCCAGCTGCACCCTGTTACTCCCTTGTAGAGTCAGATACAGGCTTATTTTCACTTAGAAAACGATGCCCCGAAGAACTGGCAAAGATGTTTATATATCAGTTAATGAAGAAGAACATCTGTTCTTTTTCAAAAAAGGAAATACCAAAAAAGGAAATGGCATAATTACCTAAAAGTAAGTGGGAAAATTTTTGATTTGCAAAGTTGTCTTTTGTTGAATTCCACATACGAACAGGATGTACCATGCATTCCAAATTCAATACTGAATATCTAGACAACTCCTCAAGAAATGAAGATAATTATAATTCAGCATTACTTTTAAATACCACCTATAAGTCCCAGAAAAGTAACAAAATAAGCACATTTTGATGCTGACACACAACAAATGTCTTTAGAACAACCAGGAGTATGGGATAAATGGGCTGAGAGCAATTACAACTAAGTTGCAATCAAAACCGAAAGTGACCATGACTATATAATGCCTGCTTGCTAAGCATTTACACGTGGGTAAGCAGATATTCAGAACTACCCTCACTGAACCATTTGGTGGCAGCTCTGAAGCTGTTGATTATCCAAGAAGAAAAGCATGTAAGCATGCTTTTCTAACAGAACATGCTTGACTAAACTGCAGCAAGACAATTATTTTTCCTTTGGGGGAAAAAAAAAATAAAAAAAATCAAGAAACTCAGGAAGCCCCAAAAGTGGTATGCCAGTCCAAGATACAGTTCCAAAAAGGACCAAGTTGGAGTCAGACCTACCACAATCTTACGACAACAAATTTATAAACTGCAAAACAGCAGCATAAAAAATGATTTAAAAGAGAGAAACAAGATTGTGCTTTAGAGCCCAGTGACTGAAAATAAGGAACTGAACCAGCCAAACACCTGTTTCTTTTATTTCTACAAAGCAGATAAACATTAATACTAGACATTAACTGGCTCTCCATGGAATCAAACAGACCAGTGACTAATTAGGATTGAGACCCTTGGTACAAGACTCTTAAAACCCAAGCTGTTCTAAGAATATCCACTTCAGCTTTTTGTCAAATCAACTCAAAGAACTTTTCTTTCCACTGCTAAAGAACAACAACAAAAAAAAAGAAGTGTCCAAAAGCCTGAAAAACAATGATAGAAACAAATCCAGCCCTGCTACAAATCAGTGACGAACATTTGAAAATCATGTCACTAGAATGCAGTACCTGCTTCAAGATACCCAGTCTTCTATTATAAGCTTCAAAGTTAAACTCTAGGAGACAATGACACCGGATACTATCAGATATAGGATCTCAGTATGTACAGCTGTAAAATAAATTGCATTTTTCTTTCCACATCCTGTGAGAAGTTATACTACCATACTAACTACATTTAAGGAAGCAAGAACTAAGGTGAGTCTCACTTTATAGATATAATTAAGGTTCCTACCCTACTTCAGCACAAAGCTAAGAAAAATTATTTAGTAGACAAGAAGATAGCCAATAGAATGCCAACCTTGCTGCATAATACATGCCTATGTACACACAAAGTTTTGAGTAATTATAGCATAAGGATACAAAAAACAGTGTAAAAGTATTTGATTGAGATGCTGCATTCCCTTGGGCAGACTAAGACGACTTCAGAAACTGCCCTTAATGAAAAATTATTTTGTAAATCTTTCCAAAACTGCTTAGCTGGAATTATGATCAGCCACAATATAGACTCTGGATAACGCATGCAAGCAAAATGCCTTCTGACCTTAATGGTTGTTAGATCTTTTTCTTTGAAGAGAGAAACCAAACTATTTTATTTCCACTCTTCAAGATGTGCATCTTTAAAATGGGTAATTTTTTGAGCGCAATTCTCATGTAACTCTAGCTAGCATAACTTGTAATCTTACAGAACTTTTCTTCCTCACTTCAACTCTTCAATGATTGACAGAGATGCCAACAAGCATTCAGCATACCTGCTCCAACTTCTTTTTCTTCTTCTTCAATGTTGTTTTTGATGCTGTCATACTCCTCATCGATCGCCTGGTTGCCACGCATCTGAGACAGAATCCTCCTTGCTCTCTGAGTCTGGCCTTTCTGAATCAGCCAACGGGGGCTTTCAGGGAGAAACAGGAAACCAAAAAACTGTATAACTGCTGGCACAGCTGACAGCCCCAACATGTACCTGGAAATAAAGAAATAAACAAATTTCTTGTATTTGCCTACAAGAGTGTGCTGTGAGAAGACACACAGCAAGCCAGGTTGTAATTTACAAACCAAACCTCGTTCCTTTGTATTCATTATTGCCAGAAATTAATCAGGCAAGAACCCTACTCTGGAAGTACTACAGAAAAAAGACCTTTGCTTTCTATTCCAGTATACCTCAAAATGTTCTGAATATTCTGCTGTCATTAACTCAACAGTTGCTTGTCGAGAGGACACTCAGACTCAGTGAACATTCTGAAACATTCCAGTGGTTTGGAAACTGATATCCCTACTGTGAAAATATAAGAAAAGAATTAACAGAAAAAGAAAGCAAAGGTGTACAGAAGAGATGGCTACTGCTGATGACAACGAGGCTGAAATGCTGCTCATTGTTTTACAGACATAATAAAAAAGATAAACCAAAACCAGCCAACCATAATTGCTTAATTTGGTCAGCAAGTACGTGTACACAGACACACGTGGCCAGGGAATAAGCCTCTTGTATAAGGAAATGGCTGTTTCTGACTGTAGACAGAAACACTGAAAGAAGTTCATTTAATCAGCACTGCATCCATTTACAGTAGATCTTTTAGATAGTCTGCTTTTAAATGTTCAGCCAGATGCAGTGTTGTTTTAAATCAAAGCAGCATTTTAAGTGCCCAGAGGGATTTCACTGTACACAGCATTAATGCCAGGATTGCTGCTGCAGAAGAGCCACCTGTACAGTGCTCACACACAACAGGACTTGCTCCAAATGAAGTGAGGCCAAAGGCCGTGGAAGATAAGCATACCACCATCTGCCATAGGTGGTTCTGATTCTCACACTCTGCATTTTTATTTCCTTCAATTAAACACTAAAAACAAGAATTACGGAATAGAGCATAATGTTAGTCTGCTTTTTAAATCTGACTTTTTTTCCCCTACATCTGATAAATCGTTTGTGCTTGAAAGATTATTTTGGCTTCTATTAAAGACTTTAGATGGTGCTGGTATCATCCATACATCATTGCAAACAACGCGGGGTTTCACATCAGTGGTTATAACCATTCCATCACCCCCAGGAAACAGTCTTCAGACTGAATATCGGGGTAGTCTGCACTCAGAAATAGGTTCACACCTTGAGATCAGTCAGGAAATTAGGGAGATGAGCAAAGCTTTCCACTAGCTTCTCTCACTGTGCACTCTTTCACACTGATGGTTTCGAATTCTCTTGCATGAATGTTTTTATAAAATTGGCTATGCAATGAGATTGCTAATAGAGCATGAAAGAGAGCAAGATTGTTAATGGAAACCTCGTTTCAGGGCAACAAACCACATGTATTTGACAAGTCCAAAAGCATTTCTGGTGAAAATGGAAAAAGACACACGAGCAACAGGGCAGAAAAATGGAGAATGGAAAAAAAATACAACACACAAAAGGTGAAGTAAGGCCACCCCTGGACAAGGTGCATGCAGGCCAGTCCTCCCATCCCCAAGCTGAGCTCTCAAGTACCTCCTTAACCTGAGAACATTTTCCAAAGGTTATATAATTACATCGTGGTCTAGAAATAAAACTGCAAACAAACCTCTCATTTTCAGAATGGTATAGCTCATCTTTAGTCAAAAAAAAAAATAGGAAAGGAAAGCAGGAAGAAAATAAATTCAAAACGCAAACACTGTGGAAGGATTAATTGCTGAGCAGACTTCAGCCAGCATATCTAACAAGTGTCACAAATGTTCTCATTCCTCATTCACTAATGGTCTCATTCATCTGTGTCCTCATTTCTTCCTATGCTCCTCCTTCTCCACAAACAGTATTTAGGAAGCTGCATACAGAATCACATCAATATATACACACTGCTGAAGCTCAACAAATAGTATATTCAATATCTGTGATTAGTATGGTATTTAGAGAGCCTCTTCTATTTCAAATGAAGAGTAGTCCAAAGACATAGAAATTAAAAGCACAACTGTTGTGTTCTGACAAACTGCAAGCAATAGGATCTTTTAGCACATCTATTAGACAGATTTAGTCTTTGATACTGATATGACCCCGTGTCTATTCCTCCAAAGCCCTTCCATCCCTTAAATGAAGCAGAACTTTCAGAACTGAGCAGCTGCATACCTGCAATTATTTTAGGAGGGGAAAAAAAAAAAAAAAAAGCAAGATCTAGGCTGTTAATCTACCATTGAACACTGCTGGGTTGTTTGTCACGGAGAAGATAAAAAAGAAGCACAGAGAAAATGTTTGGTCACTAGCAGCAGTTTTCAGCTGACGTGTTTCTGGTCAAAGCGGAGTACAAGGCGCAGGCCAGAAGGAAAATATTCACTTAGGAGCATATGTCCACTCTAAGTTCATGAGCTCTCGCAATTTTCAGACCAAGCAACTTTGATAGAACCAATTTAGTAAATCAGGCAATTTTGGACATTACGTGCTGTGAGCCAGCTTTCAGAAATCTAATACAGTTCTTTCCTATATAGAGAATAAGACTTTGCTTTTGAAGTCAGATGTCTAGCAGACCTGAAAAAATCCAGCAGGAAATTTAGTAAATCAGTGGTAACACTTCTCCTTCTGAGACATACTGCTGCAGCACCACTAAAATGAATTAGTAGTGTTTTATAAAACTATAAGAGACTAAACACGCTCAGGTTGCAGCTGGCTGGCTGAGGACAGAGAAGTATGGAATCCCAAATCCACCACTCCAGCACTTCCTTGGATACCTCAGCATTAGCATAACCTATTTCCACCCAACACATCTGAGAAGTGGAAATGACTACCTGTGACAATTTTCAGAAGTCAGATGCACAAAGGCCTGAATAAATAAATTCAGCCTGCTTCACCTTAAGATGCTAACCCAGCTCGAGGAGCTGTAAGTTAGCCTCAACACTCCAGACTATCTTTCAATGGAAATTTTCTATGATTCTCAAAGTGCAGCAGATCTATTCTTAGTTTTCCACAATTTATTTTTACTACCTTGAAAGTCATAACATTTCCTTCTCTATACCTTCTCTATGTCTTGCACACAACTATGTCTTTTCTTCATGAAAAACCAGAGTCATAGAATCATTAAGGTTAGTAAAGACCACTAAGATCACCTTACCCAGCCACCAGCCCCTCACCACCGTGCCTACTAACCCACATCCCTGACTACCACGTCTATCTTTTTTTTGAAAGCTTCCAGGGATGGTGAGTTCACCACTTTCCTGAGCAGCCTATTCCATTGCTTGATGGAGAATTTGATCAGGCCATGTGATGGCATTGAACAGCCGTGGACAGACACGCATATAGAAGAAACCAGTACAGAACAACAAGAGTGAGGAGCTTCTCAATGGGAAGTACCGTGGTTTTCATTGGCATCACTGGCCAGATAGACTGTAAGGGAGTAAAATACAGTTCAAAGGATCTTTTACACTCCATTGTGCTATACTCACACATTGCGTTAATGACTGTTTACAAGGGTGGATGGTGACAGGACAAGGGGAAATGGTCTTAAACTGAAACAGGGGATTTAGGTTAGATATTAGGAGGAAGCTTTTCACACAGAAGGTGGTGACACACTGGAACAGGTTGCCCAAGGAGGCTGTGGGTGCCCCATCCCTGGAGGCATTCAAGGCCAGGCTGGATGTGGCTCTGGGCAGCCTGGTCTGGTTGGTGACCCTGCACATAGCAGGGGGTTGAAACCAGGCGATCGCTGTGGTCAGAGGGGCAGAATCACCTCCCTCACCCTGCTGGCCATGTTGCTTTTGATGCAGCCCAGGATACAGTTGGCTTTCCAGGCTGTGAGGGCGCATTGCTGGCTCATGATTTGTATTTATCTGAACAATTACACAAAAATTCAGCTCAAATAAGATCAAGACTTGTAGGATATTTTACTAGCAATATTTTTCATCCTATATGGTAGTATTTACTGACACACAGATTACAAACACATTCTTAGCTCATAAGCATCAGCCCACTGATGCAAAAAAAAAAAAAAAAACACAGAAAACCCATATTTATATCCACAAATGCTTTTCCCAGCAGAATCTCTAACATCTGAGGTAAACTGAAATCAAAATATCTGCCTAAAAAGAAAGTGCACAAACACCTGAAATAGTAATGGTGACTCAGAGCTCCATTACTAAATAAATACCTTTGCTGTCCATTCCTTACCACCCAGCCCCATGCACAGGGAGCTTTTATGTTAGCAAATTACTTAGGCTAATAGTCAATTTAAATTAATAACGTAGCTACTGGATAATCTGTATTGGTTGTCAAATACTTCCATTTATTTTACCTAGCCATGCATTACTGCATATCATTACCTTTTCTAAAAAGTGAACATATTTCATTAACTGCAGAAAGGGATTAAGCAATCCCCTAAATTTTTCTTTCAGTGAAGTAATTTCTCTGTCCTCTAGAACTGGAGGCACAGTCTGAGGGAGCATGCAGCTGCTTTTGCAATGACAAGGACATCAAAAGATTCCTGTCAAAATGTGAAATGCTATTTCCATTTCAGCTAGAAAGCAAAAAGCAGAGCTAGGATCTGTATTAAATAAATCAGCATGATGTCTTTTTTTTTTTTCAGGTCAGAATGTGACATCTTTTTACCTAAGAGGCAAAGGAAGCACTGACTTGAGCAGAAAGTAAAATCCTCAACATTCTTGGATCTTCAGACATCCACAGTGGATCAAACTGTGGATTCACACTGAAAATATTAACTTTTTGTTTTAATGCATATTTCTTTACATATTAAAGGAAGATCAGCCTCTAAATAGCTCTGCATATGTCCCATATGAATTATTTTTAACTTAAAACTTCACCCAGTAATCCTTACTCAATTCCATTGAAAGTCAGTGAATGTAATAATATTTATATTGCAAGCTTTTTTGGGGGGATAGGATGTGAGAATATTTCATTTTTAGGATTTTCAAATATCAAAAAGGTTCCAGGCTGCAGCAACAGAAATTGAAGAGCCTACAACAGCACACACCCTTTTCCCAAGAGAGTTTCAATAAAAAAGCAAACACAATAAGCACAAGTTTTCTAAAGCCGGAATCTGTCGTGTAAGTTATCCTCCTACACATTTCTGTTAATAATTTTTTCACATCAGCACTGCAACTAAATTGCTGAGCTCCAGAAACGTCTAAACTCTCTCAAATGACACATCACCATAAAGAAGGTTGGTGCAGTCCAGAAACTCTTAGCAATGTCTACAGGAAGAACAAAATATTCAGAAAGTAGAGTAAAAGCTATTCATAACTTCTGCATAATCAAAAGTTTATAGTTAAAAGTTATACTACAATATCTGTAACTTCAGTTCTGATTAGATTACTACTGCTCAAATTAAGTGCATTCAAAATACACCTCTATTCCGTGCATGTAATATCAGTTACAGGAAATGTGCCTTTTGAAAAATCAGTGTGTAATTATTCTAAATGCAAAAAGCAAGCTACTTTTATAAACATCATGATGATAGTTCAAGCTTGTTGATGCATATGCATCATATGCAATGCATTGCTCATCCATTTTAAAGTTTAGTGAAGTTTTACGTATATCATTTGGCAAGAGTTAATTATTAAAGCTCCACTTCAGAATGCAGTTCTACCATTTTATATGTAAACTCTATGGTGATAACTGTCAGCCACTAGAAGTTATTTCATGCATCTATCTAGCCTTGCCCAAACCATAACCACGTTTTTCTTTTAGCACTGAAGGCTCACATACCTCCATCCATCCTTCACGAGGTAGCTGAACAGTCCATCCACAACGCTTGCAAAAAACTGCCCTCCAGTGATGAACAGGGTGTTAATGGTCACTAATCTGCCTCTTAAGTGTGGCGGAGCAACTTCTGCGATGTACACAGGCACTGTCATAGATGCTACACCTAAAAGAATAAATTAAATTACATTTAGGGAACTGAAAGAGATAGTACATTCTTTTCATTTTTTCTCACCTTGAAGAAAACACAAAGCTAAGCATCATTGTTATTATTACTACTATTATTATATAATTTTATTATTGTTATGTAGAATTAAGTCTTTCTTGATTTCTCTGGAGTTTAAAACTACTCCATAATGCACTAAAAGCTCTAATACTATCAGTAGGCAAAGACTGAGGGTCAAACACAGCCGCCTTTTATTCTCTCTTAATACCAGTAGTATCTCCCACGAATTAAGCACTGGCTCCAGATGAGCCACCAGTACAAGAGTCATGCCCATGGGAAGACAAACACGTGCATACAACCACAAGCCTAAGAGCAGAAGTTCAATGACTTATAAAGAGCAGAGAAGGGCACAGCTCACACTTCAGTAGTCCACATCCACCAAGAAATCCACAGTCACTTCCACAGAATCCACAGAAATTTGTTTCCCTATTTTATTAGAAGAACCAACATGACATCCATTTTTTTTTAACCTTTGTTAAAAAAAAAAAAAGGAAAGAAAACATGCTAGCACAACATGCACAAATCCACATTTCTGCTGAAGCTGAGCAACCGCCTCCTCCAGCCCATCCTCCCTCCCCCCTCAAGGCGAGCTGACAGAACTGCTGGGACCTCCCAAAGCCCAAGTGAGGAATACAGATTGTTAATAAGATATTCTGGTGCTCAGAAGATCTTTTATTACAGTGCATGTTTGCAACAACTTCTCTGCATAAGAGCCTGGTTCCCTGTGCAAAGCCCCTGGGACACACCAGTGCCTCCTCCTGCTATTGACAGAGCAATCCACACGCAACACAAAAACACATAGAAGTGTCACCAAAGAAAAAAGAAATTAAAAATGTATTTAATCTTTTTTCCAAATTGCAATAGAACACACCAAGGAGAAGAGCATCCAAACAGCCCTTTGTAATACAGAAGTATATTTTCTAACACATTGCACCATTAGGGATATTACTCCTGTGTCTTTCACAGTAGCGTTTCAACTAATTACAATTAAAGTGATGGAGACAGCATACAAAGAAGAAAAAGGCCTTTACAGGAAAGTGGAAGAGTACATTTGCTTTCTCAGAACAAAGCCAACAGCCACAGACCAGCCACAGAGAGCTAGGAAAGGCTAGGCAGCAGAATGAGCTCCAAGCAGTCCCCTGGCACAGCCTAAACATGCATCCAGCAATCACTAAGTCCAGCAATTCATTTACCAGAAACATCTCCTATCTCTGGAGGGTATCACTTTTTGTATGTTTGGGGTTTTTAGATACCATTCATATTTTGTTCTCTTCTACTCTGAGCAATCTTTGCTAAAAGGCTACAATGCCTCTGACACAGAACCAAGAAGTGATTGAATTCAGAGCAATAGGAACAAAATGGGAGACCAAGTTCCTCCAATAAGCAGCTTGCAGGTATGGAAACAGAACTGGGTCTTGCAACATGTATATGTACAAGGAAGAAAAATATTGTTGCATTTCTCTCTTTTGAGGGACCAAAAAAAATCCAACCTTATACTTCTTTCTTGGAGGCTACTGGAAGTCAGTCACTCACTTTCCCCATGGTCTGCAAACATGGATGACATTAAAAGTTTTAGAAAAATAACAATCAATCAAACAAAATAACAAAATAACAATCACAGAATGGCCAGGGTTTGAAGGGACCTCAAGGATCATGAATCTCCAACCCCCCTGCCACATGTAGGGCCACCAACCTGTACATTTAATACTAAACCAGGCTGCCCAGGGCTGCATCCAGTCTGGCCTTGAACACCTCCAGGGACAGGGCATCCACAGCCTCTCTGGGCAGCCTGTTGCAGCACCTCACCACTCTCTCTGTAAAGAACTTCCCCCTGACATCCGACCTAAATCTTCCCTCCCTCAACTTAAAACCATTTCCTCTTGTCCTGCAGTTATCAACCCTTTCAAAGATTCCCCTCCTGTTTATAGGCTCCCTTTAAGCACTGAAAGTGCAATGAGGTCACCCTGCAGCCTTCTTTTCTCCAGGCTGAACAAGCCCAGCTCCCTCAACCTCAACATGTATTCCCAACAAGGCTATCTCTGAGTTAGATACTTATTCAGTGATGCTACTTTAAGAGGTTATGTTGGGATGGTCTGTACATGGATTTTACTGGTTAGGAGTTAGAAAGACATGCACAACTAAAACCGAAATACGCCCTACAGAAAGGCTACTTTTTTTTTTTTCCCCTCTCATTGCACATCTTGTTTAAGGTCAAAATGATTACAACAAAATTCTCCTAATATTATGATTTTTCCACCTAGAGTTTGTGTTATCTGATGGCATAACAGTACCTCTGTGACAGGGGTGCTTCACACAATCCAGTTAGAAAAAAATACAATGCATCAAAAGCTGGGACACTTCCACAAGCTGACCAGCTGAGGGGCATTTTCATAGATACGCAGCCTCAAATAACACACACACAAAAAACTCAAATGTCATAGTGTCGTAACACTACATAGAATCATAGAATCACAGAATTGTTTGGGTTGGAAGAGACTCTAAAGCCCACCAGCCCCAACCCCCACAGTGGGCTGGCTGCCCCAGGCTCCCTCCAACCTGGCCCTGAGTGCCTCCAAGGATGGGGTACCCACACCTGCCCATCCTTACCACCCTCTGAGTAAAATATTTGCTCCCTGACATCTAACCTAAATCTCTCTTTTAGTTTAAAGCCATTCCCCCCCTGGTGCTATCACTATCAGACTGCATAAAAAGCCGATCCCCTCCTGCTTGTAAGCCCCCCTCAAGTACTGGAAGGCCACAATGAGGTCTCCCCAGAGCTCTGTCTCCTCCAAGCTGAACAAGACCAGCCCCCTCAGCCTTTCTTCACAGGAGAGGTGATTCAGTCATCTTCTAGGCCCTCCTCTGGACATGCTCCAACAGCTCCACATCCTCCCTGTGCTGGGGGCCCAAGGCCTGGATGCACTATTGCAGGTAGAGCCCCATGAGGGCAAAGTATAGGAGGACAATCACCTCCTCTGCCTTTCAGCGCAGCCCAGCACACTGTTAGCCTTCCAACAGTTGACCGATCCAACTCTTTCTGAAAGCTGATTTTATACAGCACCTACAGAGAAATCTTGTTTGAAACATGACAGTCAAAGTTATTTCCAAGGCACCCAAGAAGCAGGGTCACACCATGGTACCGATCAGCAGGTATGGCCTATGACAGAACACACTGTCAGTCTGTTAGCTATGTTTAACCTAGCACTTGCCATTCACTGAAAAACTAGAGCCTATAGGAGATCACCTGGTCTAGCCCCAACTGTTCAAGCTAGGCCAGCTACAGCAGATTGCCCAGGTCCATGCTGATCAAGCAGAGGTGTCCCTGCCCATGGCAGTGTGGGATGGAATGAGATAACCTCTCAAGGTCAATTCCAGCCTCAAACATTCTATGACTCTGTACTCTGTTAGGCTGTGATCATTTCCATAGGTGGGTAATCTCCAGCCACTGTGATTCTGTGACTTCCACATCAGCTTTCTTACCTTGAAACTTTTCACATCGTTGCTGTACACCTTGCCTTATACTCTGACCTTATTGCCCTACTGAGTTTCTCAAAACCCAGAGGTTCAAAACATCCAAACGATTTATTTCTGCTCAACTGGTAAAAAACAAAATAAGCAAACAAAAGGTTATATGTTTCCATTTAACATTTAGAAATCAAGACATATGCATTTCTGCTCTGATTCTGAAACAGGGAGCAGCAGGTTTCAGAAAACGGGGGAAGGCGAGTGGGAAAGCCTTCCCAGTTTGACTGGCTGCCATCCAATAAGTGCTATCACAGGAAAGGATATTTTTCTATAAAAAATTGCCAGAAAGATAGCTATTCTGAGGCAGAATTAAGGAAAAATTCACATCACTTAAAGTAAAAAATGTCATATTTCAGACTTTATAATGCTATTCCTACTACAGTTTTGCTTTCAGTTGCCTTAGAATATACTCTGAAGATTTTCCTCTTTCAACTTATGACCCAGAACAGTGTAGGAAGGCAAGTTAAATAGCCATAAAAATATCTAAAATATATAACCAGTACTCATTAAGTTGTTATTTTAATGGACAAATATTAAACTAATTTGAAAGTAAAGAACAGCTTTCCTAGCAGAATAAATACGGCTGCAATGTAATCTTTTCTTAACCTTTCATGTGAGAATGCTTTCATTTACACTTAGATGACATTTTCTAATATGCTCTCACTGTTAAACTGCTCACGCCAAATAAGAGAATCTTCCTGTAGGCACATGTATTGCTCTCTAACTAATAAAACTCATAAGTGACAAGATGTGAAGAAGAGAAAATGAAAACAATTAACTGTATAGCTGTCAGGGAAAGTTCAAACCCCACATTGTGCACAACAGCTACAAATTCTGAGAAAACACAGCAGACATTCCAGTCCTTATTCACTGCAATGCATTACTCTTATGACCTCAGTAAAGAATGGGGTTCAAAAATACATATAATAGAAGGTTCTTTCAAATTAGACCACAGTTAGTTAGTTGCAGCTAATTGCTTTTCAGAAAACATTATACCACAGGACAGACTGAAGTCTTCATATTCAAGTGTTTTTTCCACAACTAAAACGTTCACTTTAGACACTAATTACTAATGCTGTCACTGTAATGTGCAGATTTACCATTAGAAAGCAGTTAGGAGAGTGCACAGCTCAATTTTAAAACTATCAGTAGAAAGCAGGTGTGGAAAGGATTTAGGGTCACGTTAACACCCAGCAAGATATTTTCAGTATGAACATGTATACATTATAAAGAGTTCATTAAGAAGTCCAAGAATTAAGTCAACAGGCTTAGGGACAGGAAAGTTAAAACACACTGGAACAGGTTGCCCAGAGAGGTTGTGGAGGAGGCTCTCAAGGCCAGGCTGGACGGGGCTTTCAGCAACCTGACCTAGAGGGAGGTATCCCTGCCTACAGCAGGGGGGTGGAACTACATGATCTTAAAGGTCCCTTCCAACCCAAATCATTCTATGATTCTATGAAAATTAAAAGTATATTTAAAAAAAATAGATTAATGTAGCAAAACTAAAAGATTAAAGGCAGAATCCAAGTTTTTTGTCATAAAAATCATTTGGGAATGAATACCAGGGAGATGGAATGATTACATAAGACTTTTTTGCAAGATCAGATGAGTACCAACACACCCTGTAACAACTAGGATTTCCACCACAGCTCAGATGGTGTCTAGCAGACAGGAGAGAAGGAGCATTACATAAACAACAAAGGCTGGAGACAGGATATTGAATAAGATGCACTGTTTCTCCTAACGTAATTAAAAAGCTCTAAGATACCAGAGATGCATTTCAGGAGCATCAACAAATAACTAGCAGCAGCAAAAACACTGGGAAGGACTGGGAAGGATTCTTGACATTTCTGTTGGTGGTGGTATATTGATTATCATAAAAAAAGAATCAGAAAAACAAAATAAAAAAACACGCCATACAACTCACAATTGTCAGCCTTTTGTGCTTTGGAGTAAAGGCTGCTTGTTAACTAGAAGCACTAAGGAAACCCACCCAGGAGCTGGTGCACCTGTGAATCATTTTGTTGTTCTGCCCCTCCTTCCATCAGCTCATACCAACTCCTTGCACCAACACAACCAAACCAAACTGGAGATATGGTCAGTTCACCATAAGACGCAGAGTCTGCACTGGCCCAAAGGCAGAACCATGTGCAATAACAGAGATTGGCCTGAACTACTGTAGAACCCCAGATCACCCAATTCAAAAATAAAATTGGGCTTTGAAGCACAAAAAGCAAATTACAAAGATATTCCTGATTTTGTTTCACTGCTCTCACAGTACAGTAGTGAAACCATTAATCATTAACAAAGAACAGTCACAGCTCATTAAAGAAATCTATATTGTTAAAGGTTCCAAGTAAACAAGGAGAAGTAGAAATTATTAAAATGCTTCCTTTCATAATAATGCTCGCAGGGAATGAGGCATTATATGCTAACATATAAAGTACCTCAGTGCAGCTTAAAAAAAGCTCACATGTAACTATTGTCTTGGTTAACATCTCTATCTCCTATCTTAAATGAAATGGTAAGAGCAAATTTTCTTTACAACGTTAAACTTTAATACAAGCAACTTCCAAGTTCACTTCATTGCGAAGCTGCCCGTGGCAATTTGTGCTCCCTGTAAGGGCTCCAAACAGTCACAGCTAATGGTTCCATAGAGGATCTGGGGAGGGCACCTGATGAAGAGTGAGTTCATGGGAAAGAGAATCAGGAATAAAATATTAACAGACAACTGAAGGGATCTCGTTATGCTATGAGAAAGTTGAGACAGGAACTTCAGGAGCAACTTTTGGATTGGTTTTAATTAAACAGGCAATCTGAAAAACTACATTTTGGATGTTAGACATACAGTATATACTTAGTGCCTGGAAGCACTACTGATCCCAGGAGCACATCAGATGATACAGACTTCCATCATTTATTTTCTTTCTGTTGTATTCCCACACACGATCCTATCAGGTCTATACTATGTTGTTGTTGTTGTTTAAAAAGGCATTCCTGCCAAGGACAAAGTTTGGAACACTGCTGACATCTGAGCACTAACAGTGAGGAAGGTGAGGGCAGGAAGCTCAGCGCGCTGAAAGAACCAGAGCTCCACAATAATCCTATATTCTTCTGCCAGTCTCTAGGAGAATTAAGTAGTTTGTGAGAGAAGAACGTCTCAGTAACTAGGGACACATTTTAACAGCAAAGAGTATTTGTTCTAAAAGACCACCAAGCTTTCATAACCACATGTGTGAGCTGGACTGCTCCACACACTGCTCTGCAACATATTGTAAAGTCATCACCAATTCTAAGGATTCACCAAAACAAAAATAGAGCCTTTTTGTAGTCTCATAGAGTCCTTTTCTGTCATTACAGTTAACACTCCAGTTTTCAGTAATGACAGTCAGCCTGAGGGGACATTAGAGTGCCTCATTACACAAGCTAATGGGAAGTATTTGAGGAAGCAGCATATTTGTACGCCGTTCTAGTACACTAACCGCTTGCCTGGCAGATAAAATTGAAACAGCTCTTCGTTGAGTCAGGGGAAAGCTCAAGTCCCTCAATACCTAGGCTTTCCACCAACCACACATACCTAATAAAGGCATTCACAGCAATTTAAAATTGGTTCCTGAAAGCTACATAAAGGATGACTGGCAGCAGATCTCCCATTCCAGTCTCTTCCCATCATCAGATGAGCACAAGCCCTGTTCTCTGCAGCGCAGTTCTGAAACGCATCAGGGCACTGGGACAAACCACTAGCACTAAACCCATGTTATTTTGGAGAATGTAAATCACAATAACCTGCAGATTTAAGCACAGCTCCTCTCTACAGGGGGTCTGGCATCAGAAGACTTCACTGAAGTCTGGAACTTTATTTAAACACAGACTTATCAAAGCAGAAAGAACTAGTGAATAAACTAGAAAGTTCATCTCAGAGAACCTGTACCACTGAACATCACAGAATGGCTCAGGTTGAAAGGGACCTCAAGATTCATGAGCCTCCAACCCCTCTACCACAGGCAGGGCCACCAACCTCCCCATTTAATGCTAGACCAGGCTGCCCAGGTCCCCATCCAATCTGGCCTTGAACACCTCCAGAGATGGGGCATCCACAGCCTCTCTGGGCAGCCTGTTGCAGCACCTCACCACTCTCATAGCGGTAACATCTAACACCCAAAGCTGTTGCAAAATATAGAATTGCTCAGGTTGGAAAAGACCTTAAAGATCCACCAAGTCCAAGTGCAACCTAACCATGCTACCCTAACTCCAAATCCTTACATTCCTGCCTAAACCAGAGCAACCATCAATGTCAGTGCCAAAAACCTGTACTACTATACAGCAATCAGCTGTGAAGGAATCCAAGCCCTGATACTGCTTCAATTTTGTGAAAGCACCTTATCTTAATGAGCTGGGATGAATAACTCCTCCTGTTCACCTGAAGATTTTTCAGCGCTGTGTATATCAGCAAGGATTGAGAACACAGAATTACTATTCACCAAAAAACCTCCCCAAAATTGTGTGCTACTAGAAATGACCACAACATTCATTTGTAGGTGAAAAAACTAATAGCAATAGAAATAGCACTGGTGAATTACATCACATATATAAACTCTCCTTTGATCAAAAGTTATAGATGTAAACCCAAACCATTAGAAAAGTAAGTAAAAACAGTGACACAACTCTTGCGTAAGA
Organism: Perdix hodgsoniae; assembly: GCA_035772895.1. NCBI lineage: Eukaryota > Metazoa > Chordata > Aves > Galliformes > Phasianidae > Perdix > Perdix hodgsoniae. The sequence continues at coordinate 19,124,190 of JAPSGF010000006.1, forward strand.
GAAGCACTAAAGTCTTCTGACACCTTCAGGGCAAGAAGAGCATTAGGAAAACCACCAATTACGGCAGAGAGACGTAAATACACCACAAACTGAGTCATCAAGAGGGAATTACTCATTACAGCACTTAGGGGAAAGGGAAAAGTGAGCCTAGAAACCCGCAGTAAGACAAAGAAGAACCTGCCATTTACAGGCTAGATTGTCAAAGTTCAGTAAAATAAAGCCTGGTTTGTTTTGTTGCTTCCTTAGCTGATTAATATACTATTACCTTTTTTAAAAACTTTATTATCATTATTAGTAATGAGCAAAAACATGAACTAATACATAAAATTTTGCAGGGATCTTTTATTTATAATACACAGAGTAAGTTAAAATCATTATTCACAGCCAGAAAACCTCCAGTCATCTACCAAATAACATCTGCACATAGAAGGGAATACACAGCACGCCACAATCTGTAAACACCATAAGGGTAAGTAGGAGAGCTTTGGGGAAGGGGGATTCTTCTGTAAGTTTCAGAACAGGGAGACGGGAAAGAATTTTACACAAAGGCAAATAGAACTGAGAATATTGTTAAGGTCAGATGAAAATAATTGTAGTGAAGTGTCTGAATCACTTGAATTATGGGATCCCCATCCAACTTCGGCCTCATTGTTAGCACTATAGAGCAGTTCTTTCTGGGTCACAGTTAGGCTGCTATCAGTATTTGATAACTTGCAACTCCTAACATTGAAAGGGATTTTTTTTCCCCTGAAATGAAGCAGGCAGGAGTTACTAACAGCACTTTTAGGAAAGCCAAAATGGAAGAAAAAAAATCTCAAAAACTATGTGCACACACACAGGAGAGTGAGCATCCCTGAATTTCAATATTGAAATTGGCATGGCTCTCTGTTCCTGACTGGTATCAGAAACCATGATGAACTGCATTTTTGATCCACTGCAAGCAAACAAGATTAACTATCAGACTGAAAAGCAATGAAGAAGTTCCAAAAGCACTGAAGTAAAAAGCTCTAATTAGTTTTGTTTCCAAATTAATTTTAATCAAGCACTACTTACAAAGATTCTGGGAACTTACAAGCTGTGGAGAATCTGTCATTGTGAAATAGCAAAGCAGCATGGGTTTGTGTAAAAAACAACCTTGTGCAACCTTTTTTTTTAATCATATTATTGAGATTCTCACTTAAAGAAAATAAGAGCATTTTATCTTTTTTCCACTTGAAGAAAAGAAAAACTACTGGGCTGTATTTATGATGGCCTGAATAAACACGTAAGACAAGCCCTAGTTCATTGTAAGCCGAGAGTGGAGCTTTCAGTTTTAATAAACAGTGACTGATACCAGCAGTGCTTTGCTTTCCCATTAGCAGGTGCAGAGCTGGCACAGCACCTGCTCGCTCACACCTAGCCAAACAAGCAGGCCAACACGGCCACATCCAGCAGCACAGACCAGGAGCCACCTCCCCATCCTGCACGACGCTGGGCACAGACACACATCCTGGCCCCAATAACCCTTTCTCACCTGCACTTGTCATCTGGTGGCTGACGTGGCTTTTCACAGGGGAAAAAAAAAGTGATATTTAATGAAAGAGGAAGAAGCTTTACTTTAAAAGTGTGCCTTGAACCTACACCTGAAAGCCCTACCTCTTCAACTAAGGAATATCTTAGTTCCAGCTGTATCTCTTTCTATAGGTGCAGCCATTAAAACAGGTGAGCCAGTTAATTTCTCTGTGAACTGCTTTGGGTTTCAGTGAATTCACTGAAGGCCCAGCAACTGACTGAAAATTGCAATGTGCAGCTTTGGATGAAGAGAAGATTGCATTCTCTTATTTACCACCCATCTTTAATTTCAAAAATGAATCTAAAAAGTAAAGCCAATCTCATTACAAACTTAATATTTTAGAGAATAACTACTAAGTAACCCTGAATGTGTTTGTACCCTGTTCTGGAAAGCCATTTGTAAAAACACTGTCTAATTTACATTCCCAATAATTTCATGCTTGCAATGTGCAGATACATTGCAACTATCAATGCAGAAAACTGCTTCTGGATACAAATTGCTGTATTTAGTTGCCCACTAATGCAAAGACCATTTCTAGGACAACTGGTAGCAGTTACAAGGTTTTACAACTACTGCTCTAAAAATCGAGGAACAGCCTAAAACTTGACTTAAAAAAGTTTTCAATTACAGTATTATAATGAAAACAACAGTCATGAATTTAAGTATTATTACAGTTAAAACACAAGACACAGGGAATGCTGAGATTATTTCCATGGTAGGTATTTCATACACAACATCACATCTACACGCTCCATTTGAAGTAAGTGATCAGCAAAGAGAAAATAAGACATTTCTGACCAGGCAGAAAAATAAATGATAGAGCACTGGAGCTTGAGGTGGGGGGGGGGCAGAAATCAGTGCACAACTTGCTTAAGATACGTAGGCTGCTCCAAAAGTAATGCCTATTTTTTTATTTCCATGGAAACTACAGCAGATCCGAAAAGGCACAATAGCACTATTTGATAGGGTCAATTCTCAGCTAAAAAACACTATTTTTCAACACAGTCACCACCAACAGCGATACATTTTTGCCAGTAATGAATAAGAGCCTGCATGATGCGCTCACAAAAATCCACACCAGCAGAGGTGATAACTTCATAGCTGGTACGATGGTACTGTTAGGAAAATGCTGTCCACGGAGTCTGTCTTTCATCAGCCTGAATGGGTGGAAGTCAGAAGGCACAAATTCTGGAGACAGTGAAGTCAAGATTGGCATGCTCCATGATCTTCAAACTAGTATGGGGCCTGGATTTATTGTGTTGCAAGAGAAAGCCAAAGGCTCAAAGAAGACAACCTTAATTAGCATTGTGATGTCACAAAGTTGAGTTTGTCTGGGTTCCAGGAAATCCAGAAGGATCACCCTTTTCTTAACCCAAAAGACACTGCACATCAGTTTATCTGCTGAAGGTTGCATCTAGAACTTTTTCTTCAATGGGGATTTCACATATCATCCATGTTCCGTGGATGCTGTTTGGACTCCATCTTGTAGTGGTGTCACATCCCATCAGCGGTAATGATGTGATCCAGGAAACAGTCACCTTCAGCCCTGTGTTGGTTCAATAAGTCCTGACAAACTTGCACACGGTGTTCTTTCTGATCCTGTGCAAGCATCCGTGGGACTCACCTGACACAAACCTTGCAGTCTTCCAGCACTATCACTATACACTGAAGCTGATATTCTCTGGTTGTAAACTGATGATTTGCATGGATGAGCTAATTGAGACACTTCATTTCATGGTGTGATAGCTGCATGTGGCCACTGAGAACATGGCTTGTTCCTTGCATCGCTGTAGCCACTGCTGAAATGCACCACCCACCACTTCTCTGTGCTCATATCCACTGTTTGGTCAATATAAGCATTCAACAACCAGTGACTCTCAATGGGTGCCATTTCCCCCCCACACACACACATAGAGGAATTAAATGACAATCCTTCACTTTATACGCACTTCCTTGTCAGACACCATTTTACCAGAGTGCCCCTCTGCTGCAATCTGTTAAGCAGCAACAAAATGTAATGAAACATTGGTGGGAAGTTTCAACCTCTACTGCCATACCACCACCTCCTCTGATGTCACGGGACAACATAACATAATAGCAGGCATTACTTTCAGACCAGCTCTCATGCCTCATATATTGTGTTATCTTGCATTCCAATATCTTGTTTAGTAAATTAATTTTCCTCCTCCGCTGCCACTGTCTCATTTTTAGGCCCATCTCCCTACCCTTTCCTCTTTACCCCTTCCTCCTTTGCTGGGGTGTGAGTCCTTGGTTCCCCTGCCCCATTAGTCACGGAACCAGACCAAACCAGCCCATAAACTGCTGGCACACGGCATGTGTGCTTTACATGCTAAGGAGAACATGGCTGTTCCTAGTGCATGGCTGTTAAGTCAACACTTTAAGTCCACAGTCCAAGCGTTGCACATCTCTTTGCTTTGCAAGGAACAGCCTATCAAATATCTAGCTTCTGTGCAAGTCCTCCCCAGAGCCTGGAGCCTCCCTCTGCCATTTCAACAACTGCTTGGTGCATGTGATATGTAACAGTGACAGGAGACCAACACGATGAGGTGGAGAGAATTCAATAGGGACCTTTCAAGTAAAGCACTGAACTCTTAGGAAGGGTTTTGACTATTACTTAGATATTTCACTGGACTTTCCATATTAGAGGGAAATCTTCACTGAATAGTACTGAACTTCATGCCACATGGGTTTATTCCTAGAAAGAACCTGAGACAGCTTAGATCAGCAGTCACGGCTGCAGGGCAAGGCCATGACTCATGGCATAACACTCAAGCTGTCAAGGAATATTAGGGTACTTTGGCCTATTTTGGTACGTATTTACTTCCCTCAGTCGCTTGTGCTGTCAAGAGGGAGATGTTACAAGTGAAGAATGAGGCTGCTGCATCAATGGAAGAAAAACAGTGGCTACCGACGACTAAAAGGAAAAAGGAACAGATCATCTACTCCGTTACCAATACCTACATGGACAAGAGCTGAGGAGTCTCAAAACTAATCAGGAGCAGGTGGGAGAAAATCATTGCTATATTTTCTGTTAGAAGTGGACAGCCAAAGAATTTGCTAAAAGCAAGGCTGTGAGGCTCAACGCCTTAGGGAGCAACTCAAGGCAGGCAAAAATCCCAAGGAAAACCTCCATGGCTTTCAGCTTCTGACAATTTGCAGTCTCTTAGACACTTCTAATGTAATCCTGCAGATGTAATCCAGCTAACAGCACTGCTTTATTTAAAAGCTTGATTTGTAGAGCTCCTTGTTAATAACAGTGTTCAAAGAACAAGGATGAGAGAACCCAGATCACAGCAGGGTCAGAGCACAGGGTTCCCCTGCATGCCCTGCCCCAGCCCTGACCATGCTCCAGGCACAGTGGTAGCAGAACACTGAGACAAAGCTGGAAGTCAGCCTGTAGGCACAGCTGGGAGGGCATTCTGACATTCTCATTCATTTCTGTTAATTGGTACAAAGTCGAGATGGATACCCAAAGCACTCTCCTGTCACTCAGAGCACTGTACCGATTCCTTCCTTTTCTTAATGGACATGGGCAGCGTGAAACTGAAAAGAGCAATCTGAAGAACTAAGAGTCGGCAGACAAAGTGGTATATTTGACAGAGTCCCATTCCAATTAACACAGATGCAAGAATTACCCTTGTAAAGGCAAAACCTGCTTGTCCTGTGAATTGAACTGCATCAGCTGCAGTAAACCAAGAAGATGACTAAACAGACAACAAAGTGCACTGCTGTTTAAGTGTGCCATCTTTCAGCCTGTGAGTGCCTCATCTTTCTGTACTCTGAGGCACAGCTACTATGAGGAGCTTCTCTTTAAGTGGAAAAGACTACTGCCCCAATCCAACCCCAAGAAAAACAATTCAGACCATATCTCTCTGAAATAGAAGCCTCACAAACTCTGACTTGCAGCAATACTTGGCCTTCACAGAGAACATCTGCAAACAAATATTTGTATTGAGGATAATTGATGTCCTAACACTCAAGCAGAGGGAGCTCTGAATCCTCACCACTGGCTTTCCAAAGAAACTCTGTGTGGTAATAAGCATCTTCCATCTTATTTTTCCCCCATAATCCAGACACATTCTATCTGATCTTTTAACTGCACTTTTCATAAAGCAAGATCAAGTTGAAATATTAATTACTACAAAACCTAGCTATGTAGAATTGAATTTTCGCCCAGAAGTGGAAAAACACACTTTTCTCTACATTTTTTAAAATGTCTGCTTTTCCCAAAACAAAACAGCCTGGACTGCTAATGGTACTCCAAAAGGGCATCATCAGGAGGCAGAATTAATTACCCACTGGAGAAGAACTCATTAAGCTGAGCAATATAGGTAACTATGAGTAGGACTGAAACCAGACATGAGAGCTTCTAATAAAGCACAAAAAACTAGCAGTGATGCACCAAACAGCTCACAGGTGACAGCACTTCTGTGTTCCTTATTACCCACTCCTACCTTCACACTTCATAACTTATATTTGCACACAGTAAGGAATGAATCAAGAATATACTAGAATATTTTCCTTATTAAAAAGTTCTATAACCCAGTGTCAAGCTGCTGACAACAGGCCCAAACATAGAAAAGGTCTGGAACAGGCAAAGCAGAATCCCTGCCTCTAATGCTTGCGACCTACTGCAATAACATGAAAGCTTTCCAAGGTCTATGTTTTCAATGCACAAGCACTGCAAATGCCTGCTGCTCTTCCACTTCAGGTGCCATATGACCCACATTCCCAACACTGTCAAGCTCACATCTGTATTCTCCTGTTCTGAGATTATATTGCTCTCTTTTCTTAAAGGACTTTTTAATTGCTACCCGTACAGACCCTTCAAGTACCATTTCAAACTCAAACTTAGCTATAAATTACCTAAAGCATTCAGCAGCAAAGTCCTTTAATTAATCTTCTGCCAACTGCTTTTAAGGAATAGAAAAGGCTCATGGGAGTACTCGAAGAATAACAGCAGTTAGTGGTACAGGTGTCAGTTCTGAAAGTTAAGTCTACATTATTTTGCCGAGATTCATCTTATAAACCTATTTATAGAGCTGGATTGATTTTAGCCACCTTACTTTTCTGGATGATGACAAGTACATGCTAATTTGTATGGATGGATTATGGGGGAAAAATAAGATGGGAAACACTTATTACCACACAGAGTTTCATTGGAAAGACAGCGGTGAGGATTCAGTGCTCCCTCTCTGCTTGAGCATTAGGACCATCTATCAACACATTGCTGGTGTTTCCAGTCAGGTAGAATTACTTACTGTTACAAACCCACCTGGGAACTGTGTAACAGCCATTCATTGTAATGGCAACAAATAATTTCTGGCATTTCAGCAGTACTCCAGTACCAGGCAGCAGTGAGCACAGGGCTCTGACTGCTGCCACCAGGACACTCCCTGCCAAGCACATGGGATGGAGCAGAGAAAGAACACAAACTGTAGAGGAAGCCTGAGGAACTGAAGGAAAAAAAGGTCAGGCTATGGCATGCATTCACAGAAACAGTCATGTTGAACACATTACGACTGATGTCATTAGACTATTATTTTTATTTTTAAAAAAAATGTGTTACTCGCGAGTCCCAGAACACTCTACTAAGACACGAACAAACACTGGGCACACCTTACACAATGACGAATGGAAGCATGAAGTGCCACAGTCACCCGAAAATCAAGACATCGGGAAGCAATGAATTGAGAAGTTACAGACCAGTCTCACATTCCCTTCACAAAACCCAGCACATCTGGCACTGGGGGTTTCACAATGTGCATGTCAGGCCTCCCAGTAGTGCAACAGGCATTTTCTTATTGCTGCAGTTTATGTCAACCTGCCTTCTGAACAGCAAAGTGAAGTAACTGTCTGCATGTATTTAAGTTATTTTAACACAAGGCTCATTGCAATTCAACCTTGAGTCTACAAAACTACAACACGGCACAACAGCTTCACACTATTTCACACTGTGGAGAAATGAATTCAAGGGCATTTGTCTCTTTCCTTTGTATCAGTGCGAAACAGTGTTTTTTCAGGATTTATTGCTACTACAGCACAGACTCACTGTGCAAGCTCCAACTCCCAAGGCAGGCAACTCAAGTTGTGTTTGCACTGGCAACATTTTCTGTGACTTAGAAAACTAATGGCTCCAATCCCTAACAGGACAAATTTCCAGTGTACAGAACACACAGAGCATTTGTAAAAATGAAATGCAGCAGAACAAACACATCTCAGATCACTGTTCCTTCAGGGATGTATGTATTCTTGTGACTGATAACGCATGACAAATAAAAATCCAAACCAGAGCAATGGTGAAAAGCAGACAACAGATCAAACACTTCTGAGTCCATTACTGCTTTAGGGGCGCATGTACTTGAGTGTTGGAAACATATGACAAATAGAAATCTAAAACAAGGAGAAACATATATTGCTTCTGAATGACTCAGCTACATTGGGAACATATTTACACAAGACTGAGAAGTATGCACACAGGCATTTTCTGTTTCGCTACAACTAACTGAATCATTTAGGTTCAGAAAGAAACAGAATTTCTGCAAGCAAAATGCCATAGAAGACCAAAGCAAACATTTCCAAATTAGTATTATGTGCTTTATTTTCAAATACCAGCTTAGAAGTCTTATAAACTTCTCTGACAGATCTTCCTGAAGTTGTATTTTCAGCTGTACCCTAGTACAACATCCGTATCTACCACACATACCTACTTTCCTATGAGTCTATGACTACCTGATAAGCAGATGCACATCTCTGAAGTACTGTACTAATTAGTCATTTATCAAGACGACGAGGCAAATAAATCAGTGTTGCCATAACGTCAGAGGAATGACAGTGACTGAAAAAGCTGGTGAAGGAACACTGAATCAGGCCTCCTGAAGTTCTCTTACTGCCACAGCACAGATGAAAACTGGTTACTCTCTGAAAGTGTTAGACCATACAAGCCCACATGCTCTAAGCTGAGAAACATACATCCCTACTTGATAAAAAGAGGAAAGAATTGAGCCAAGAAACATATATTAACACTTGAGAAAAATTTGAAGAAGCAGAGACAACTGTTCCATGCCCCAAATCAGTTTTTCACATCACCTCCTGTCCTCTAGAGCACAGCTGTGGAATTCACTCCCAGAACAATCATCCTAAAAATCTGTACAACTGGCATCACCTCCTTCCACTACACTTTCGTCCCCAGCACAGAACCTCTAATTAAAACATCTATTCATGTAACTGCACTGCATTACTTGATACCTCCATACACTGACTTCTTCAGATGTTTGCATTCCTGCTTCGAAGCACACCTGCCCAGAGCACCTGAATCACAGATTCCTTCTCATCACCACTGGCCAGGAGCCTCAGGGTTAGCAGATGGGTTAGTGGAGTACAGTTATTGCTACTTCAGCACCCATGCTTCTAGTTCTTGGGCCCAGTGTAGTGAGCATAGCTTCCCTACCTCCCAGCTCAAAAGCAGCTCCCTCACAGGCAAAACTAGGCAACAAAGAAACCATTGCTGCTAAGCAGACATAAATCAAAGAATGAAATAATTTGACTGTAAAGTGGTCTACAAGAAGTCCTCGTCATACCAAGCATGTAGAGCTTCACTTTGCATAGCCTGAGAAGGGTAAGAAAAGTAGCATTTACACAATAAAGTCCTTAAGAAGTTTTACCATTATAGGGTGAACTACTTATAATTGACTTTTTAATAGACTAAACATAAATGTTCTAAATAGGTGGCTCAGATCTTCAAAAGATCAATTTATGTTACAGAAGAGAAAGCTCTGCTGGTCTTGAGCTACCAGGAAAAATCTTTTCTGCACCGCTGCGTATCTAAGCTCAGAACACCACTTCCCTCTGTGCAAGGGAGCACTCCGCATCTAAGTGGATAATGATTAATCACCCAGATAGTACTTGGGTGACAGGCAAAGCAATTAACTTTGAGTCAGGGAGAGGCCCTGGAGAGATACAACAGACAGGTTTTGACTCCAGGGAATGAAGATTCAGAAACAAGCGGGGATAGGCAGAATCAAAGCCAAAGCACAAACCAAATCTTTCCTTATTTCAGAAGTCACCACCAGCAGACACAAGCAAAACAACAACAGAGCTTGACCTCAAAATTACACCTCACAACTAAATTTTTTGCAGAAGTACACACGCTGTTGAATATTCTAACATTTTGTTTGCTTTCCCAAACAAAGCTGCAGGCTTAGGGCAGGAAAGGAGAGAAGCTCTGAAGCTGCAGGACATTAGGATGCACAAGGGTCACCACAAAGAGCATGCAGGCGTAAGCAACTTTGCCCTAGAGTCAGACTTAAGATAAAGAGCACCTTTCCAGACAAGTTTTCAAATAATCTATTAAAGCACATTCTCACTTACTAAAAGAGAGAAATTAAAGAGAAGTTTGCACTAACAGTGTAATAATAATGCAAGAGGTCCTGTGCCCTGATTTCTGCTACACACACCAATAGTTATTCCCAGGAACATTCTAGTCAATCATTACAATAGAAATAAACTACTTTCTGTGCTTGATTTTTCCTCCTACCTAAAAACAATACACAGCACTGAACAAGACTCCAGAATACGGCTCAAAATATTCCCAGAGTAACTGAATTTCTGGACTAAAACATCTTGAATGCCTACATACAAAATTTAGCCTTTTTCACCCTTGTTTGAGAACTTGAAGTTGCTGTTCAGACATATGTGGTTTTCCATCCATCCCAAGCTGATCCACTGTGAACTGGACTGGTGAGGTCAGCAGCACCTATGATTAATGCAGCAGCAGGGTCCGTGTGAGGCACAAGTCTTAGCCGGTGAACTCAGAAGTGAATAAAACCAGCCTTACCTTTTCCCCTCAGGCAAAATCCCCATTCCTGCGCTGACATAACTACTACTGACCTCAACAGTCCAGTAATCAAGGACCTGTAAACAAACAGAAGAAGACACTTACACACAAATATTTGGTGAAGCGCACATCCCTGGTCTCAGCTAGCACTTCCTTCATGCTCACAGTGGCCTCGTTCACCTGCTGCCACACCACCCTGCCTGCACGGGATCCATCATGGATCCAACCAACAACCATTAACTGATCAAATCAAAAGAACAAGTAGTTCAAGGTGAGTTCCCTCAACTGTAACCTCACAGATCAAGCAAAACTTCCTAAAAGGCAGCTATAAACAGGAAATTAATTAAAAAAAAAAGAACAATTAAGCAGTTATTTCTAACTGGATTAGGATTTAGGAATGCAGCGCATTGACCTGAAACTTAGTAACACACACACACACACACACACACACACACAATTAAAAAAAAAAATAAATCACAGGATACAGTGTTTCTTTCCCACTATAATTCATTTGGCATGTAGGTAGACTCCAGAAGAACACTAGCTCTGACCAGAGGCATCTATCTTCAGGATCCTGGACCAGCTAAGGACCTGATGCTCTCCTCACCAGCTGTACAAGACAAGATTCTATTCTTCATCCCACTGGGCAGGGGGGGACAGTGAGCCTTGGTACAGCCGATTCCTTTGGCCATTTTGGGTCTGCTGTCCTGTTGCCACCTGCTCCCAGCTCCTTGTGCACCTCCAGCTCCTCACTGGCAGGGCAGCATGAGAAGCTGAAACATCCCCGGCTCCGTACACACCGTATCAGCTACTAGTAAGAAAATTAACTCTGTCCCAGTCCAACATCAGAAGATGTGGCTATGAACAAAAACATCCCTCATACGGCCTTTCAGCTGCTGAAAGACAACCACCCTTCTCCTAAAGTGATTAAGTCTGCAGGTTTATTACAACCACAATTACTGGCTTTGCCTTCCTGAAAGCTCACAGGAGAAACAGTGGGGAAAACCACGCACACAAGGCTCCCAACAAAACGAGAGATTTTGGGAACTCCTTGTTTCAGTCCAGGATGGAAAAAGTTAACTCTGTGGAAATTCCCACTTCTGGAGAAGGGCCAGCAAACTCTTGCCTTAGGGATACAACTAATGGTACAGGTTTCTAACATTATTTTTGTCTAGACAAAAATACGGGCCGTCGCCAGGTTAATCTACTTTTGGATACACATTCCTGTTTACACAGCAGGTCTGCCACCATTTCTGGCATTTCTATCATTGGAGGAGGGACCATCAGATGGTAATGTACACATCTGCACATGCCCAGCTGGCTGCTTACACTACAGAGCCCTTCAGTGCTTCTGGTTGTCAGAAGACACGTGAAAAATTCCGGGCTTCTTAAACACACAGCACCAAAAGGAGAATGGAAAGTTCCAGGTGTGAGGCCTGAAGCTGCCTCCCAGGAATGCCACATCTCCCCCTTGGGGCTGCTCAGCCTCACAGGGACCCTGCCAGGTCTTCTTCGTGCTACAGACATCAAGAACCACAGGGCTGCTCAGAGCAGGCAGAACACGCTTGCTGTATGAAATGCTTGATAATGACAGCAAGCTCCAAGGCTAGGGCCTGGTGCTTCTGGAAAACATCAGCTCTAACAAGGGCCAGAAAGCATCTCAGATCAGCCCCGGAGGGAAAAACCACTGCAGAAAGATTCTCCTTGGAGTTGGCAGACAAATTGCACTGAGAAATTGGAGCAGTGAGCGAGGAGTTTGGCCAGGAGAGCTGGGTGACAGCTCCTGAACACAGCTGCAGAACCTCCCTCAGTGGGTGGACAGAGCATCTCTTAGTGATCCCTCAAGCAAAAGTAAGCAATATCAATAAACATATTTTTGTTTTTAATACATACAGCTGCTTAAGTGTCTGAGCCCCCAAAAAGTTAAAAAAAAAAAAAATGGCCCCCAACAAAGAGCTGAGAGCAACCTCCAGGGCACAGGCAGCACTTCTGAGGAGATGCTGAAGAGCCACTGCCTGAAAGGAGGACACCAGGAGAGAAAAGCAAGCCGTGCCCAGAACAGAGACACAGGTTTTTAACATCCTTGCTGTTTAAATGAAAGTAGCTAAATAAAAGACCCCCAAAAAATAGAGAATACATTTACTAATGCCATGGCTCCAAGGTTGTGCCGGGTCATGGTCCACACACAGCCAAGGTGGGGGCTTGGAGAAGAGGGTGCGCATCTCACCCATGCAAGCGGATGTGACCGGCAAAGGAAGAAGGCACCAAGACTCTGGGGTAGGAAACTCAGCTTCGGGTACTGGCTATGCAAATGTTCAAAATGAGAAACCAGCAAGGAAAGCCTCACTCTCAAAACAGACACGCACTCAGACTAAATCCCTGAAAAAAACACATATCTAGAGCCTCCAGCACAACACAGGAAGGTCAGACATGGAATGAAAAGGAAAGGGAGTTTCAGCATTTACTTTCAGTATTTCTTTTTTCACTGCTCCTCAGGAAGCAACTGATAAAGCACACAGTTGTATGCTCAGAATAAAAATGAAGCGCGTGTTCTGACATCTCAATGAAGACAGCAGCCAGCATTTCAAGTCTGTTGTCAGGACTGTCCCCAGATGTCCTCTGTCATACCTCTCCTGATGGGGCTCTTATCAACTTCAGACAGTAAGTTACTGAAAGCCAAGAGCTGTACCTGAATGACTTTGTCTTAACATCATCACGCTCGGTAGTGGGTGCCACTGATCTCTTGTTCCTATAGCAAACCGGGCATTTTGAAAAGAAGCCCATCTGTAAGGATCCACACAGATACTCACAGCAGGTAGGGAAACATTTGCATTTAATGCTGTAAGCTTCCTCCAAGCAGCCTTTTTTGTAAAGAGTAAGAGAATCATAAAAATTCCAGTTTATGTAACATAACAACTGTATGCACTGTACTGTTTCAACATAAACGATAAATACTTAAAATACAACAGGAAATCTATCCTGATAAATCCACAGCGGTATCAACTGCAGGGGAAGATACTTCAAAGGGTTCCCATGTTTCAATTTCAAGGTTTATGAAGTACAGGACTTTCTTTTAGGTTAGACAAACACAACACAAAGCCCCCCCCAGAAAAGGGAAAACAAATCAACACACACACACACACACACACAGAGCCAGGCAGACACAGAAGAAACACCCTCATGACTTTAAATAACTTCCAGAAGAATCAAAAGCCCAAAAATTCTCTTAGCTCTAACTCAGAATGCATAACACGTTATTATGAGCAGCTCCCCAAATATGTGCCAAAGGCAGCAATACGCTGATCTTTGGGTACTGCACCATCAACAGCACAGCATCAGATAAAGCAATAATAAAGCAGTGCTCACTGACACAACAGTGAACTGCAAATAGGAAACCACAAAGTCTCCAATGCCCTTAAGATGACAGGGCTTCAGAAAACAGTTTTTCACCTTAACATACCTCCAGTATCCTGCAAAATCACAGCAACAGTCAGCAACTGAAGTTTCTTTCCAGGAATGAAGCAGATGCTCCTGCTCAAGAGCCAACAGATCAAGCATTTATGAGGCACAGAGCCAACACCAGAGCACACAGTAGTTCTGGCAGCTGTAGATGCACTGTAGAGCAGCTCTGGTCAGTGGCCACATGGAGCCCATTCCAGCCACGTGGTTGTTTGTCTGCCCATTCTCTTCCATCCCTAAGGCAAGCTTATACCTACAAACCACTGAAATCTGCATTAAGAACAGACTGTGAACCACGGACTGAAAATTACAGGCATCTGCCAAAGCAACTCAACGCATCTGGGGGATGAGGGTGGCTTTCCCCTCCAAAATATTCTAAGGTATAAGCACCTTTAAAACCGTGGTTGGTGCCCACTCATGAAAACAGACTGGAGGCTGCAGGCTTCCCACAGCATGGGAAAAGGGGAGAGGAGATCAATCTGTAATTTTCCAGGACAAAATACACACCATCTGAAAAAAAAAAAAAAAAGCTCGGTAGCATACTTAAAAAGTTAAAATAGAAGAAAAAAAGCACAGCCTCATCTTGATGACATCTTGATCATTTTGCCGTACTTTCACAGCATATATGGTAGTTCAGGTGGACCTTTTTTGACCACTGTGAAGATAACACAGAGCTGGTACTACATGATGCGAGCACTTGGGTTATATTTGGTTATTTTTATTTGCTGCAGGAACCAGTCCCAGCGGGGGAGCCCTGCACCATATGCCAGCCATTTTCACTCCTGCCTACTTCTGCATTCAGCCTTATTACCTCTACTCAGAAAGTGACCTACATATGCAATAACAAGATGCTGCCAGGAACACTGCATATGCCACATTCAAATACAGCATGTGGAAAAGACAGCTAAGCATTCTGAATGGAAAGCAAGCACTGAGCAGGAGGCTCACACTGCCATGCAGCAGCAGTGACAGAGGTCAGATAGAAGACACGGCACCTGCCCAGGTCGGCCGTACTGCACTGCAGAGCTGGGAGCAGACCACGTGCCCCCCTTCTGCTAAGGGCCTGGGTGGTGAGCAATAAGCAACAACCACTGATAAAAAGAAAAAACAAACCCTCTTACTCAGGGAATGATGGCCACAGCTTTGTCCTTAATCTGTTTTACCTGAAGTTTTCTGAAGAGCTTCAGCCAGGGGTGGACATTCACCCACTGTATCCCTTCAACTTTGCATTTAAAAATTCAGACCTGAAAAGACCTCAGCACATTAGCTTGCTCATCATGCTAACCAGGGTTTTCATTTCTTGCATTCCATATATTCCGAATTTACAATGAGGGGTGCAGGAGGGGAACAAGTGACTTCCCAGTCATAAAAAAATATTCAGCGCTGGCAACACATGAGGACTTTGGTTTGTCCTTGAGAGAAAGTCTACATTCCAGAAACATCTCCATCTGTACACACTGGATAGAAAAGGAGAGTTCTATCTCAGAGCAGCTCTGTGGAAAATGCTGCTAAATGCAGAAGACAGGCAAGTAAGAGATGTTCCTCATTTCAGCATACACCCTGTGGTTTTCATCCCGAAAGTTTAACCGCAGTCCTTTCTAAATCACAGTCACAAGAAGAACGCCCATTTTCTCCCATGGTCATAATTAGCACAGATCCACACTGACTGAAGCCACACAGGCAGCCACCATCTGTTTTTACAGCAGTGCCTGTAATGCAGTCGCTCATTTACTAAATACAAGCAACTACACATCTATGGAGCATAATTCACGCTGTGCAATCAACAGATCACTGCAAGAAAGACTTCAATCAGGCACAAAGTCATACACAACCAGAAAGCTGTTACTGGTTTGCACATGGGAAAGCGTTTCCCAAGACTGCACCACTCTACTTGTGCATTTCAGCAGCCAGCACCATATCTGGGGTGATGCTGCACTGAGCAGCATCTTTAACCCAGGGCTAGGAAGGTCGCATTCACTGCTGGCAGCCAAAGGGCTCTGAGAGAAGAGAGAAAAAACTTCTCTCGATTCTTTCGATTTCTAATTCCCTTCATGACATCATCCCGGCTCCCTCTGGTGGTGGGCTCAATACGGCACTTAACGACAGACTGCTGGACACGATCAGTTTTCAACCCCATTTTTCCCTTTCATAAAATAAACCTCATTAGGATTGGACTCTCACAGTGCTTCAGTCATGGCAGACTAAAGCAATGCTTGGTTTCTGGCCAGAACCTCTTTCACGCGTAAAGAAAAGCAGTCTCTGATAAAAAGGAGAAAACAGCTACTTGTATTATATACTTTATTTTCAACATTAGTGTCTTCATACTCCAGAATTCTGAGGGTGCTTTGCAGTCCTTCCTTCAGCTTCCCAGGCCACAGCAGAACGATCACCTCTCTCTGTGATGTGGGAAGAGGACAGAAGTCTCTCCCCAACCCATACTGAGACCTGCGGCTCCACAAAGGAGCAGCCCTTCAGCTCCCAGTTTCCATTTTGGTACTCTGTACTTTAACCATCAAGTCTCACATCTCTCAGATGGTGCCAGTGTTAACGCTACAAGACAACACTAAGAAGCCTGTGCATCTCGTACACACACACACAGAGTCACACCAGCCTTCCCCTTTCCTCTCTATCTCCCCCACCCCAAGATGACATTACTGCAGCCAGTTTCGTCCAACAAACCACACGAGAAGCTTCACAAATGCAGAAGGGGGTCACATTTCACATTCTTTAGTAGGTACCGTTAACATTTGTGCTACATAATGCCATCAAAAAACCCATTCTGCCCTTTCATGTCAAAATTGTTTTGTCTCCTGAAAATAACAACAAAGCTTATCAACATTTGGCAGCCTGAAGTTTGATTTAAAAAGGCACAGGGGATCAGCATTTAAAGAAATAAATAAAAGCTCAGCACCCAACTCAGGGTAGGAAGACTGCCAGCTGCAGGAGATGTGCCTGCTGCACTGGGAAGCCACTACGGATCCTTTCAGGGATGGAGCTGATTTTATGTCCAACAGCCTTCACTACGTCTCACTAACTTTCTTCCTTAATAAGACTTGCATCCCGCCAAGCACAGGTAAAAATTGAAAAACATATTCAATGGTTAGGACACAGAATGCAGTTCCGCAAAGAAAACAACTCTAATTCTACACTTGTCCTCATGCTTTCAGATAGCGAGTGTTGTGAGATCACAGCAAGAGTTACTTCTCTCCTTTTCTAAGACTACACTCCAAATAACCTCACAGTGCCTACCGTGGATGATGAATGCAACTCAAACTACAAACTACTGACAAGGTATCAGCTAAAGCACAGCCCAAATTCTGGTGGCATTTAGGATTTACTTGCATGGAAAAGAGCCTTAAAGTAGGAAGAAACACTCCTCACCGCTTCACCTTCTCTGGGACAAGAGAAAGTTTTAGCAGGCATATCTGCTCACAAGCTACGTGACACAGACAGGTAGGCAGCCCAGAGCACGTCCTGTTCTGCCGGATGCCATAAATAAAACCCGAAGCCTTCCAGAGCAAACATCTCCGCCTCACGATTACAGCCCGGTTCTGTCCCCGCGGCACCCCTTTAGCGCCCAACGGAACCGGAGCCGTGCGGGCAATCAGAAGTTGAGAAAGGCAGGCATCATCTGCTCACTTCTGGCTCCCGAGCCGCGCCACGTGAAGGCTCAGAGGTGAGCTGTGAGCAGAGACCCCTCAGAGCTCCTCGTGCAGGACGGCAGAGAGGCAGCAGCCCCGCAGCGCCGGGCGGCACTCCGCCCCACGGCGAGCAGAAGGAAAGAGGACAACGCCGAACACCCTCCCTTCCCAAACAGGGAAACAGAAACGTTTCGGAGCACAAAGAGCCACGTTTCGGGTCCCGTCGTCGCGTTACATAAACGCGGCTCGGGCAGAGCGGCTGGGACGCGGCTCCCGGCTCCCGACGCGGGGGGACCCGGAGGACACGGGGACGGAGGGGCCCGGCCGGCACTCACCGATGCCCAGTCCCACCACCACGCGGCCCCCCAGCAGCGTCTCCTTGTCGCGGGCGGCCGCCAGCACGCCGGCCCCGGCCGTGAAGAGGCCGCTGGCCAGCAGGATGCAGGGCCGGCGGCCGCACAGCCCGTTGAGGACGCCGCCGGCCAGGGCGGACAGCGCGGCGGCGCCCACCGTGCCGGAGACCAGCAGCTCCTGCCAGAGCGCGTCCAGGTTCAGCTCCCGCTTGAGGAGCAGCAGGGCCCCCGACACCACGCCGGTGTCGTAGCCGAAGAGGAAGCCCCCGAGGGCGGAGAACACGGACACCACGTAGACGAAGCCGGGCGTCTCGTCCCGCTGGAACTGCCGCCGCGCCGCCCGCTCCAGCTCCGCGCCCGACGCCGCGCTGTTCAGGCTGGAGCACGACTCGGCGGCGATCAGGCTGCGCTCGCCCGCCGCCGCCGCCGCCGCCGCGCCCGAGCCGGCGGCCCCCTCCGCCTGCCGCCGCCGCTTCTCGCCCATCAGGTTGCTCAGGCTCCGCAGCGTGTACTCCACATTGTCGCCGGCCTTGCGGGACATGGGACGGCCGCGGCGGGGCCCGCCCCGCCCGGGGGAGGGCGGCCGCCGGGCTGCGGGGCGGCTCCGGACGCGACGGCTGCCGGCGCTCGCCCTGCCCGCCCCTCTCGGG
>JAPSGF010000006.1:19143101-19196869 GCA_035772895.1 Perdix hodgsoniae
CCCTCCGCGCTCCGCGCCTGCGCCGAGGGCCGCGCCTGCGCAGAGGCCGAGCCGGGTGGCGGCAGCGCGCTGGGCGCCGTCCGCCCCGGGCTGGGAGTGGTTGCTGGCGCGGTGCGGGGCGCCGGGCGCCGGGCGGGTGTCGGCGGGCGAGGAGCGGGAAGCGCTGAGACCCGCCCGCTGACAGCGCCCGGAGTAACGGGCGTCCCCGTGAAATGGGTAACTTATCGCTCGGATGAAGGCAAATCCTAGAGTTGATCATAAGCTCCGAGCGGCAGAAGCTAACGGAAAAGCAGAGCGGCTCCGCCCCGGGAGCAGATGTGTTAGCGCGGAGGGGGAAGCGAGCCCGGGGCTCGTGCTCAGTGCCTTTGCGCGCAGTGGCGGCGGGGCGCAGGGACCCGATCCTTCCGTTTCGGAGCGTTTTGACTTGGGATTCTCACGAAGGGCGCGGAGGGGAAGGTTCCGCTCAGCCCACGTAGCGCCGTAACGCCCTCCCGGCGGTTCGCTGGCGGAGCCGCGCCTCCTGGCGGCGGGCGCCCGAAGTACGGGCGGCTTTCTGCCGGGTGCCGCGGGCTGCGCCGGGCGGCAAAGGTCCTGGCAGGGCGAGGCCGCCCGCGGGGCCTCACCGCGCTCAGCGGCGTTAGCGCGGCCTTCCTGCCCGCCTCGCTGCCGTCTGCCGGGCCGCTCCCCATGAGCCCGACCGGTAGATGGAAAACGATGGCGATCCCGTGTGTCACAGCTGCTCTCGGCCCACACCCTGCACCCTGTAGTATTAGCCTCGGGGATTAAAACATTAAGAGGGGAGCACAAAGTCCAAAGGATGCACAGAGCCTTTTGCCTCTGTGTCAGAGCGTTCTGCGAAGCATTGATGTGCTGTGCTCAGGTAGTGCCGACTAGAATAGGTTGTGATAATGCTACACAGCGATTGCAGTGACAGCTGTGGCACTGGATGGTTAAATATAGCTCAGCTTCCATGTCTGAGAAGCCTCGACCAGGTAAAAATTGAACATGTTAGCATCCAGTTGTTTTTCATTGAGATTTGGATAATATGGTGTCACTGGTACAGGGCGCTCCTTATTGCTTTCAGCCGTAGGACCCAGCCCAGCACTCCGGCAGGATCCAGGCAAACGCTGTGCTGCGAAAAGCTGTGCCCTCAGGCCCAAGGCTCTGGGGGAGCAGGCTGGCTCACATCAAGCAGTCAAAAAAAAAAACGAAGGCCATCAAGCAGAGAGATCTGCAATGTTCCAGAAGCCTCTCGACTCAACCAGTAAGAACAGCGCTCACTGCTTTCATGTGGAGGCCCCAGTAAAAAATGTGGGACACAACACATTAAGCAGAAGACAGTCACAGTAAATCCCCAGCCAGCGAGGAATACTTACGCAGAATATTGTCACAGCAGCTGGCTGTCACAAAAACAACCTGTCTTTTTAACAGCCACCTCAGAAGCTGGAGACATCCTGTGTGCTATAGTTAATACAGACTCAGGAGAGCTAACAGAAAGCTTTTTTTCCATGGCAGGTCCAATGCAATCAAAAATAGACGTATTTCTTCTTAGATCGTGCTGTCAGGATTATCTCTTAAAAGCATTCCCTGAAGAAGTACAACATAGAGAAGTCCGGATGCAGGATATACTACACCAAAGACCGACTGCATGAGGAGAGAGGATTTGTTTGGCTTTTGTATAGATGTTCATTATTGTGATCATCCCTCCATGGTACCTGGATTTCATGGTAACAGCTGCCTCACAAAGGGTTTTACAGTAATGTGTGGGGGGTCAGATCCACAAAAGGATTTGGGTGGATTTTAGGCGTGTTATTATTTCGGGAGAGTTTAATGTTTAATTGCAAAACTTACAGATCCACTGCACTGCTCATTCTGTCCTGCAAGGTCTGTTTGCAGAATTGTTTACAAGGCTGTGTTGTGAACTAGATCAGAGGACCTGTCTAGCTTTAACAAATTCAGCTTTGTATATTTCAGCATAGAGGAGGAATAATTACAGGATTGTACTGCTTATATATGGTTAATACATGGCACACATCAGAAGATGCCTTCCAAAAAGCTACTGAGAGCTTTGTGTGTGTGCCCAGACCTCCCCCAGGCCTGAGTAACTGGGAGTTAGTTCCCATCTCAGTGTTTATTGGCACTTGAAAGCAGGTGGATTGATGCCTAAATCTCCTGGCTGTTTCAGTCTGGCCAAGATGCACAGCAAGATTTGGGTCTGTTATTTTATAGGTGAATGCTGAATGGCCTCACACAGGAAATGGGAGACCCAAATCACAGATTTGTAATCCTTCCAATTCCTGCTTTGTGTTTTCTTCAATATATAAAGAACCAACACCAATAGGTGAACAGAAGTCACCCTTCATATACAAAAGCTCTCCTCCACTGGACTCCTTTACGTGGAACTGTAACTTCTTTCTCTCTTGATGTGCAGGATGACTTTAAAGCCAATTATTTATCTTCTACCTTGGTTATCTGAATCTGTAAACTAGGGCAACACTATTGACAACCTCTGCAAAATCCATTCAAAATTGAAGTACAATGATTTTGTTAGTAAGGAACCTACTGAATTTATTAGGAAGGAGCCATGCATTTAATCCTACTGGTCAAATGTTATAGATAATTTACTTAGCAAGTAGAAAAGTTACAGTATTAGCACTGGAAGAGACTGTGGATGATGGTGCAAAAAGCTGGCAAAATGGTGTGGTGACACGTTCCTTACCCAATAGGCAGAGCTGGTTGCAGTACAGCTGAGGCTGCAGAGGACTTTGTACCACAGGCTTTTTTAATTTCATATAACTTCACCAAAGTCATCATCTGAGCTCTCATTTTGCATAACTGCCCTCTCTTTCATTCTAAATATATATTTATAACTATATAAATCTCAGCAAATCCACTTCAGACCCATTGAAAGCGCAACTGTAAGAAACACGTGTTTTTTGAAGTTACATTTTCTGTCTATTTTTACAGTCTCCAGCTTTTCCGTGCGTTACAGCAGGACTGGATTTTTGGCAGGAGAACAGTTCCTTTCTGCCTTTAGCTGTCAAAAGAAAGACCCAGCACAGCAAGCTTTGCCTGAAAGTCCCTGGTAGAGTCAGCAGCAAGATGTGCAGGAATGTGCCTTGAGATCCCAGCGGGCTCTGCCTGGGTCTGCAACTACTTGCACCAGCCTCCCTGCAGGCATCCAGGGTTGAGATGTGGCACTGCTTTAAAAAGCTTGGCCTTGCATGTGCTGAAAGTAAGGGGCAGTACAAAATGGAGACTTCTATTGTTGTACAATTTGGAGATTTTTACATCCACACACATGAAATGATGACTTCAGGTTACAATCCTTATAAAGTCAATTGTACCCTATAAAACTTGTAACTACTTGGTTGTAGCTCCTGGCAACATCAAAAATCAAGGTGTTGGCACAACTCTACCCACAAGACAGGAGAGGAACAACTGCTCTTGATACACTGCATTTTCAAACAAATATCTGTCAACACAGAATGGTTTGTCTGCCTGCCGAGGAGAAACCTCTCTGAGCACTGCATATGGCTAGAGAAGAATAGGTCCTCCCCGGCAAGCCCTCCTCTTGGGATCAGAACATAATCACAGCTACCCATAGAAGATCATAGTTCATGGGAAAGACACATGCAGGGGGAAGAGAAGCACGTGCAAAACATCTGTTTTATTAAAACAACCAAAAACAAACAAGCAAAACCCACCAACAATAAAAACAAATAAAAAGTAAATAAATAGGAAAAGCTTTTAGGCTTATGCATGACTTCATACTATTCTGCATTCCTAGAGAAGCAATGGCTGACCCAGCATGAGTTCACTGTCTTATAAGCTCTCACTTCATCAAAGTAAAATCTAACCTTCAAATTAAAGTCTCAAGAAGTGGGAGCCATATGTTTCAAGTGGCAGGTTAAAAGCTGTCTTTGCTGTCAGCTCTGACATTGCAGTGCCACTGAGCAGAACACCAGACAGAATTGCTTTATCTGAGGTTTGCAAATGAAGCTGAAAACAGCCGGGGAGGAATTCAGCGACTGTTTCAGTGAGCTGGTCATACCCTCTGGATCTGACAGATGGTGAAGCAGTTAAAACTTGTGGTGGTTTTTGTTGTTGTTTGGGGTGAGGTGTTTTGGGGGGGGGGGGGGGGGGGGGGGGGGGGGAGGCGGGACGACAGAATTGCAACGGGGGATAAGCAAGTTTGAAAAGGAAAGAGCTACATGTGTTCCTTGTACAAAGGCAAATTACGCATGAAGAGAGCCTACAGGGGGCTGATATGAGCATGGACATCATCCTGACACAGGAAAGATGAAAGCCAGCACTTCCCATGGCAACATGGGAAACAAACTGAAGCAGGAGCAGGCTGGGACTTTCATCTGCCGTCTTGCTCATTTCTGTATCTGTACTTCAAAAGTCCTATTTTCACCACAGTAGGTTGGTATCTTTTTGAATCTATTGGTCTGATTCGTTGGACTGGCAGTAATCGAATCTGCTACACTTTATAAAATAGGTCCTCTGTGAAATGCTTTATGGAACTCCCTTTAGAAATTTCAACAAATTCCCTAACAAGCATCAAACCTGCCACAGTGATAATTTTAAATATGAAATTAAACACTCATGAAAATCACATTAATAATGATTCTTGACTCCTTCAAAGCAACTGATGTGAATATATGCTAATCTCACAGGAAGGTTAATGCTGTCAGTGGGAAGTGTTGATCAGTCTCTGATATTTACTTCGAAATGATGCCACAGATTTTTTGAAAGCCTCTGTGAGCTTGGCTGTGACTCTTGCTTATATGTGACACTACCCAGGGGCCAGGGACACATCTGGGAGGTGTTTCTGATTTGGTGGCTGGGTGAATGAGGAGAGGTGGGAGTTAAGCACACAAGATCTCTTTCTGGTGACCTTTAAAGGTATTATCAGCCTGTTTTCACTAATTATGGAAAAATTGTGCACCTGCTTCTCTCTATCACAACAAATTATGTGCCTGGATAAAGCATATTTGATACCATCCTATTTTTTCTTGCATTATAAAGATAGCATTGAGGTATCTGTGTGCTAATAATGCGCAGAGCCTGGGCAACAAAGGGGCACAGCTGCAGGGTCTCTGTGGTCATAGAGACTTTGTGAGGTGTTGCACATGGCTGGAACGTAGATGTGGGTGGATACAAAATATTTAGGAAGGATGGGCAGAGAAGAGGAAGGAAGAGTCCTGCTTTACTTTGAGGACTTCCTCAACTATACAGTGCTCTGGTATCAAACTGGAAATGTGCCTGCTGGGAGCTCCACTGTCAAGATCAGAGTGAGGAGGAACCTGGGGATGATGAGTTGGTGTGTTCCAGACAAACCAGAAGCAGTTGATGCTATCTGCAAATTCGGCATCTCGTGCTTACGAGTCCTTATCCCCATATAGGAATCAGTCATCTGGTTACCTGCTGGAAGAGCACCATCAGACAGGCAGTCCAGGAGGTTCTTGGCTGGTGCTGGTGACATTTTCCTAATACAACAGCTCACACATGAACTATCTATCCCCTTGTGCTGGAACACAGGGAATTTCAGCTGACAGCCCATTTGGCTAAGAAAGAACTATCCCAGTGAGCTAAAATACTAGTGGGGAATATGCAAAAGGCAGAAACAGGAGAGAAAAGCACTGCTTAAACACTTAGTGGCAAAATCAGAGGCTGAAGTCCAGCTGGAAATACAATATTTATGTTTAAGGCAACAAGAAGAATTCAGATTACTGTAGTTCGGTCGGTTTGATCTCCAGGAAAAGAAGATCTCTGACTGCATCCTCTGCCATCTGCCTGCAGCCAGATATGCTGGTGCAGGTCACTTAGTGCTGTGGTGGAGAAAACTCATGAGTACCTGCTGGCATCCATGCTGTGCTTCCCTGAATCTGTCATTTGTGCTGGGAGCCTTGGTGCAGGTGACCTGGAGAGGCTGCAGTTTGAAGAACTACAAGTGCAGGGAACTTAGGTGCTGTAGCAGCCCCTGGCATCTAACACATGGGGCTTATTGTGCAGCAGGGAAGCTGCCCTATTTCTGCTCTATACAGACAACCTGGGTGCAATGGTCACAAGCTTGCTCTTTGTTATTTTTGGAATATTTATCTGGAGGAGAGAAGGAGTGCCCTGGATAAGGATATGGCTTTGCTCTCCACATGAATAGTTGCTGTTCAGCACCACAGGTGTGTGTGGTGCTCATGGTGCCAGGCCCAGGTTGGAGGATGGCACAAGGCAGAGAACATCAACAGGTGCAGCCATGCTCCTATTGCTAGGAACAGGGTCCTTGGAGCAACTTGTCCCCAGCCATTTCCAGGCTCTGCCTTGGATCTACTTAGTTTGCTCCAAAACAGAGGCTGGTGTGAACTGAAAGTTAGACACTTGGGCCCATCAGGGATCAGTGCTTGAGTCCACTCACTAGCACTACTTCATTCAGCACAGCAGAAGGCCTTCTTGGCTGGCCATGCATATCTGCTTTCATGCTAAAAGCAGATGGTGTGAAAACCCACCTTGGTCTAGGCAGCTGGGCACGTTGCCTGTACTAAAGCATTAACTACAGAAAAAAATTAAGTCCCTGAGAGGCATAGCCTTGTTATACAGACTTGAATGTGAGGTCTTGGCTTACAGAAAAGAACATATGGTATTGTCAGTGGAGAAATAAAGCAGTACGTATTTAATGTATTAACATGTTAATTTGAAATATATGAGGTAGTAAAGATGATTTAGTATCCAGTCTCACTCTAAGGCATTAGCAGTGCAGTTCTGGATACCTGCACTTTCTAGTTATGACAGTGACACGTTTAGGTGGCTTACAGTGAAGTTACCACAGGAATGGCGTGTACCTACTGCTAATCAATAGTACAGGTCTTGTGAATGCACCCCGAGGAAACAGAGCCAAAGAGGTCACATGGAGGTGTGCAAATGTAGGGACCTGGGAAGGGAACACATTTAAGGACTGCGTTTTGAGAGGTGCGATTAGACTGACAGTCTTCACAGGAACACCGTGACACTATAAACAGATTAAGGAAGTGTGAAAGGCTTGGCTAGCTGAAACTCCAGCCTACTCTTTACAGTCAAGAGTACAAAACTTACATTTTATTTGTTGCAACTCTGCAACTAAATACTAACCCTTAAGGTAACTGAGATTTCGGGGGGAACCATCAAATAGAGTAGTCGGAATTTAGATGGGCTGTATTTATCTAACAGGAAACAGGTGGAGCAGCTCCAGTAAGAACTCCTCAAGGTGCATGACTTGATAAATGTGGTTCCCATTCCTAAAAATATAGTTCAGTGACAGTGAGGTGGCTATGGCTTAGGACTGACGGGGAAGTGACACTGTGAATTCACTTACACTCAGCTTTTCAAAACCCACGATTAGAGATCAGAGAATTGGAGAGAACCAGAATTGGCTTTGATATCAGTAGATAACATAAGTGAGGAAAAATGAGAGAGTAACAGATGAGGATAAAAATGGCAGAGGAAGCAAAAACTGGAGTAGGGAAAAATCAGAATCCAATAAATAAATAGGTTTGTGGGCCTTTAGAAACACTGAAGGCGAAGAAGATTAGAGATGGCATAGAGGATAATCAGATAGAAGCCCAAGTTTTAGACATTCCTTCCACTTGGGATGGGCAAGGTCAGGAGATCAGCAAGCAGGAGCTTTCAAGGCAAAAGATCTGAACACTTTTTGAAGAAAAATAACCTATCAATCCTGCTTGTGGTACAGTCTCTCCCTGTGTATTGAAACTGACATTGCTTTAAAATCCCAGCTGCCTTTGTTCACAGTGTGATAGTGAAGCAGTGTATCACAGAGCTTCCAGGCAGCCACTTGCTAACACGGACTTCTGCTGAAGCACAGGACAGACCTTTACTCGGTTCCTTTGCAGGGAGGCAGAGTCTAGATGCTGGGTTTTCTTAGGACTGCCTCCAAGGCCCAGTCCTATAGGTGATGCTCTGGCAGAATCCTATCCAGTGTTGTGGGTGGACCTTCTGCAAGGCACAGCCCAGCCGCATGCCCTCCAGAGGTGCATCCTCATCCTGCCTTTCAGTGCGGGGGAGATGATGAAGATGGATGGGCATCCCTTCTTCTTGGAGCCTTCTTTCTCTAAAATCAGCCTTTGACAGTATAGCTTGTAGCCTGCCTCAGGAATAGCATTTATCAGTGGCTTCAAACCATGTCCAAAGCCTGTGATCTCTGGAGGATATAGACCCAACACCTAGGTACCTTTTTGCTTGGAACCAATGTAGAGCAGCAGCAGCTGTTTGTGGGCAAAGACATACATGTTCTTGGACCACCCCTTAGAGTGGCATGTCCAGCTCCCATTGCAGATGGGCAGCAGGCCCAGCCTGTGAGCACGCAGCAGAACCCTCCTTCCTGGGCATCCCTGGCACTTCCACCCACCCCTCACAGCTGGGAGGCCAGTTGCTGCTCTCCCTGCACAAATGACCTCACTGACAACATTGTTTCTCCTACTCCTCCAAGCAGCATGCTGCATGGAAACCAGTGTATTGACAAGTACTCTTGCAACAGGAAAATTACTCAGCATCTCAGTGGTCCTTCTGTCTTCTCCAGTAATCTTGCTGTGTATATTACATTGCACTTAGGGGCTAACAGAGCCTCAGAACAATATTAGGTTTCTGAGCAAACAGTGATATCAGCAAAATAGATCCTGCCCTGGAAATTCAGATTTAGACAAAACCAGATAGTGAAAATGGAGCTGGTACATAATGTGAGCAGAGTTTGCTGTTGTGTTTGCTGTACAGACATTCCCCAGCAAGGAAGAAGAGGGGAAAGTAGGTAGGCTGTGAGATGGAATATTTCTTGCAGACATGCTGATTCCTCAAATTTAGTCATAAAAGAGAACAGGGAAGCGAGACAGGGCACTATAGTGTCACAAATTACACTGGAACGTTCTTTAGTACTAATAATACATCAGTGTCTGTCATTTAAAATTTCTTCATCAGTCATTGCTTTGGGAGTTATATGAAAGGACAAAACATTTTTGTCACAAAATTCCCATAACCAGTTGCAGAATTGGGGTTTGCCTGCAGTGATCAAATAATGTGTCAGATTTACAGCAAGAGAGATGAGAGGATCCTCCCAGACTACTAATGAAAGAAAATCATAGAATCACCAAGATTGGGAAAGACCTCTAAGATCATCCAGTTCTACCGCCCACCTATCACCACTATTTCCCACTAAACCATGTCCCTCAGTAGAACATCTGAATGTTTCTTGAACAGCTCCAGGGACGGTGACTCCACTGCCTCCCTGGGCAGCCTGTGCCAGTATCTCACTACTCTCTCAGATAAGTATTTCCTAATATCTAACCTGAATCTCCTCTTGCACAGTTTGAGCCCACTCCCTCTAGTCCTATTGCTAGTTACACAGGAGAAGAAGCCAACACAAATAAACCTTTTAAAATAGATGTTGGATTTGTTTGAGGGTCCTACATGTGAGCCATGTTCTTTCTTCAGTGGCATTACCTTGCTTTAGCTATGCAAGCTGCCTCTGTCAGCCTTTTCTTGATGCTGCCAAGGATCACCACCCATCAGGCCCAAACAAGTTTTGGATGGAGCTGCTTCTGTTCTCTGGTACATTGGGATTGCCACTGGAATTCTGGATGGTTCCTGCAGCTCCTGAGGCATCTTTGGGTTTACACTGCTGTTCCCTGGGCACCTCAGCTCAGACACCCTTGTGCAGCTTTAGGAATCAGCACCCTATTCTGTGTTTATTTTTTAATTGGCAGTCAGTTAGGGGAGCTAGACCACTGAGATATCGTCTCTCCCTTGATGACAAGGGCAGACTTTCAATTCTGGACAGACTTTGTTCAATCCTCTGAGAACCAACCGAGCAACAAAGTGCGCAGAAAGAGGCCTGTTGTTTAGGAGCAACACAAATGCCTTCTTGAGGTCAGCATTTCTAGAGCACATTCACTTCAGGTTCATTTTCTGAGCAGCCAAGACTCTCACACATCTCTACTCAGATCTTCTCGACATGTTTTTTTCCCCAGAAGGTTTAGATGCCTTGTTTTAGAAATCTCAAAACAGGCAGCCAAATCCAAGCCCCCTGCTTCTCAGCAGTCATTAGCTCCTAAGCCCAAAGCAAAGAGGTTATTGGTCTTCTCAGTAAAAGGACTGTAAGAATTGCGTATTTTGTCAGTGACATGAACAAAGCAACTTGTTTCTTCCATCATCTATTTCTCAGGAAATTTTACCTTCATTTTTAGGGGAAAAAAAAAAAAGAAAAGCAGACTGGGACAAATGACAGAAGTAACTGACAAATTGCAGTCTAACAAAGTTATGACCATGTCTTGCTTCCACTGGGAAGTGCTGAACAACTTTAACTGCAAGTGGCATCTGAAGAAGTGAGAGTACCTCTGCACCACCCACTGCAGCAGCTTCAATCATGCATATCTGAACTAGAGTATGTCCTGGATACACCTCATCACCCCAGCACAGCACTCTGCTGGGACTGCTCTGTCATTCAGAGGCAGAGGAGTTATTAATGCAGCGCTGAACGTTGCATTAATGAAGCCATGTTGAACTGGTAGCTAAGGTACCACCAAACCTCTGAGTATTCAGTAGCACCACTGATGTGTTGCACCTGCACCACTGTTTGGCCCACAGCCTTCCATGTCATTACACTTACGTAAGCTATTAAATTCAAAACAACTTCATATAGGCAATTAAACTCTTTTATATTAGTAAGCCATGCCTGAAGATGGTAGCAGTTGGGCCTCAAATTTTCCTGTGCCAGCAGAATCATCTATTAATTCCTTCTTACTCAGACATTAACAATGCTGTGTCCCCAGACTGTCTGTATTTGATGAAACAATGATTTCCATAGCATAACGGGCTACCTCCATTACAAGCAGCAGTGGTACAGCAGCAAAATGCCACACCAGGTGTGTTCTGATACATGAATTCATCATATGGGCTAATCTATAAAAAAACTCAGTCAAGAAATCTCAACGGTTTTAAGGGATTCTACTTAAATGTATAAATAGCTAAAGACTCAGGCTCATTTGTACCTGCTAATAAACAAGACAAAGGGTCTGGACTTTTAAGTGAAGCTTGTAAATGTTCAACAATACTCCTGAAAAAAAATAACAAATGTGCCAGGACTGAGAGAGCAGCCAGTGGCAGTAAAGTGGAGACACCTTTTGTAATTCATGTAGCACATTCCTCCGGTTGCAGCACTGAGTGGGACCTTCATGGCTTTCCTAACTATGGTCAGTTGATTAAAGCACTGACTTCTCTAGGATGACCTGAATTCATTTTTACTGTTCTGATCTATCTGTCTGAACCTGTTTATTGGTCTAAAATCTATCACTGAAGCTTACCTGACCAGTATTTTTCAATTCACCACTATTTTTGATATTAAACAAGACTGTCTCAATGAAAGTCAGTCTCTTTTGGGATCAGCTTTACCTGAATGAAATAGCACAGCCGAAATATAAACCTAATTCTCCTCCAGAATCCCAGGCTATTAAAAGTAACACAAAAGTGTCAGCAGTTCTATCATCTAAATTCTACAAACTGTTTAATTACTATTTTTGTACGTGGAAACTGCTTTAGACCCCATAGGCCGTAATCCACCTGACACCTGGAAAACAGCAACACAGATTTAGAGAAAAGCCGTTACAAAGTTTTGACTGTATGAGGTAATATTCCTTCTAATAATATTGGCACTAACATAATTCTGACTGTCAACAACATCTTTCTTCCTAGGTTAGTACAAGAACATGGTGCTACAACTGCTATTCTCATATCAGCATCTGTTGATGCCTCATGGAGATTTTGACTTGAAAGGAAAAACTAACCAAATTTATGCCAGTTGTTGGAATTTATAGATTATTAGTAATTAAAAAGCATTAAATGGTGATTAAATACAGCAGAGTATAAAAAGTGAGAAGTGTTGAGTAAGTCATCAGCTAAAAGAAATAGCATGGAATTCGGACATGCTGCTACGTGCAATGGATTTGCAGTATAAAGCCCTGAGAGCCATTCAAGCCACGGACAATTACAGGAGCCACTTGCAGATGTGATAGAAACTGAGCAGCCTTAGTTACGGGACGCAGCAGCCAGTGCCAGGTGAGACAATATTACTTGTTCCAATTCTTGCACAGAACAGTCAAAGGACGGAACAAAATAATCTTTTATAAAGCTGCCTGATCTCATTTGCACCGCACAGTGCAAACTTATTGGTTTGCATTTATCAGCTTGCACTAATCAGCAAATTTACCACGTGTTTGGAAACCCCCATCTTTCAAATCACAGATTCTTCACCTTGAAGCTATTATGTTTTGTCTAAAACACTGAGGTTTGTCACTCCTCACTCCCACAAGTAAGCATTTATACAACATCATCAATCACCTTCACAGTTGAAGAGAACACATTTCTTATATTACATGCTGGAAGATTTATTTGACAGTGTCTAATTTGTTTTTCTGGCTGTAATTGTGGGCGATGACACAGCTTTTATTCAATACACGTGGATATCTTTCTTCATGAATACACATTTTTCTCCACAATTTATGTTTATGGCTAAGAATAATGTGTAGGAATGAGGGCAGTGAAAACATACTGAAGTATAGCAATTGTGGATAGGTGCATACCAAAAATAATTTTTTAAAAGAGTGCTATTTAATTGAGAAGTGAAGTAGAAAAAATACATGAGGATCTCTGAGCCCTAAACGAGTCTTCTTGAGCATCCATCCAGCAGCTTGGATTTCCTATTGAAACATACACTGAACATCACACCACTGTGTCCAACAAGGTGCACCTGCCTAAATCCTACTCTTGTGTGCTTCACTTCACCTTTTAAAACAAAAGTACTTTTGAATTAAAAGAGTAAAAAAGAGCACTGAGTTCAGATTTTTATTTCTGGGAATTAGCACTAAAGATTGACACCTTGAACCCCCTACTGTTACAGCCGACAGCCTTCAAAACCATCTGTGCTGGCTGGTTAGTAGCACGTCAGTTTAGCATGAAGCTCCCACTGCTTCAGGAGCTGGGAATGAGACAGCTCATAATAGGACAGGTAGTCAACAGACTTGGGACCTACTTATAAGTTTGGCTTTGAAAGTAAAAGGGGTATCCTATAACAATATTTCATACTCTCTACCTCAAAGGAGACCCATATTACACATTATCCTTTACCCTTCAACTCATTCAGTACAGCTGTGGCTGCTGGGTTTGGGACAAGGGTTGCTGCATGCTTGTGCAAAATAGAATGTTCCTGTGTAGTTGCTAAAATTACCTTGAGAACTGAAAGAAAATAGCAATTAACAGCTTATAGCTGCACAAATACTGATCAGAATTCTGTGCGACGCAGGAAAGACACTTCTGTAGCCCAGTGCATCTCCCCTGGTGGACATCAAACACCTGTTATAAACTGAGGAGTTGTGAGAGCTTCTTAAGGAAAAGGCAATGTTAGTCCTTAGTACTTAGATCTTTCATTGATTTCAGTCTTCCCCATCTTCAGTCCTCTTCCTCTCTCTTTCTTAATA
Organism: Perdix hodgsoniae; assembly: GCA_035772895.1. Taxonomy (NCBI): domain Eukaryota; kingdom Metazoa; phylum Chordata; class Aves; order Galliformes; family Phasianidae; genus Perdix; species Perdix hodgsoniae. The sequence continues at coordinate 19,156,616 of JAPSGF010000006.1, forward strand.
AATGATCTAAACCACTTTGAAGTGTAGTGTAATACAAAGCATTACACTGAAGTCAGGAGGGCGATCGTTCATCCAGCCAGTACACAAAGACTTCCCGGCACATAGCAAGTAGTCAGACTTCAGAGAACTCTACCTGCAGAATACAAAGAAAAGGATCTTTGTGGTACATAAACCCAATTTCTTACCTCCTAAAGCAGGTTTTACAGCACATTCAGAAGATAGAGAGATCTGGATCTTGCAGACAAGCTGAGGAATATGTTTCAAATCATAAGATTCATTTCTATAGTATGGCCAGGTAGTTTTTAACTCACCTACTTGCATGGGCTGTTTATCAAATATCTCAAGCAAGGTGATTTCACAAACTCCTTCTGTCTGATTCACATTCTTTTCAGCTACTTGGAGAAGCACTTTGCTGAACTTACAATACACATGCTTCCATTTTTAATCTTGCTCTGCCTCTCACAGGGAGTCACTAGTGAGAATTAGTCCTTGTCAGCCTCCTGCTGTAGACCCAACACCTTCCATGGATCCAAATCCCACCTTGTGCCTTTCTTTTGCAGTACTTCTGCCTCAAGGGACTTCATAGCCATACAAAGGGCCACAGAGAAAGCTCCCACCTTGCCAGTACCTGGAAGATGGTGGTCAGACTTTCCTGTCCCTGTGCAATGCTGAGCTAGAGACTGAAAATGGAACCCTTCCAGATTTTTTGGAGTGTGGGATGTAAAAGAGACATGGGGCATTGGGTCTAATAGCTCATTCAGATGGGCAGCAAGCAGAAGCATGTAAGCTGTTAGCAGCAGGGGGGCCATGCTCTGATCAACCACAGACAACTCACACTCCTCATCGTTAGGCATATAGATGAAGTAGAAGTACTTCTGCAGGGATGCAGGTGCTGGAGGCCACAACCAAGGTACTTGTCATCAACTTCAGCAATTTTATTGTACTGTCAGTTGCTACAAGCATATTTCACACACATTTGTGCAGACCCACATGGTTAATTACCCTCTCTCAGTCAGCTAGCCAGTACCTGCATGAGCTCTACAGAACAACATGAGCTCCTCAGCCTGACATTTGGCTTGGCTATGCAAAATGCTACACCTGTTCAGAGAAAGGGGCCTCAGCTCTTTATTTCCCCATGGAAATATAGACCAAAGTCACAACTTGCAATTAATTCTGTATTGACTTCCTGAACAATCATGGAGCCAGTAGCTTCATTAGCACTAGTATGACTACTGCTTCTTAAGAAGGAATAAAAGGAAGCCAACTTCAGCACATTTCTGTTAGATATGGCAAAGGCGGGCCCAGGCAACATTTCTGGCAGCTTGAATTATTTTTTTCTGAAAAGAGGTTGGTGTTTGGGGAAGGAAGGTCTCTTTTCCAAGCAATCTGCAGTAGCACTTCAGATGCAGCTGGTATTATGAACAACATCCTGGCCAATAGCTAGATTGTGTTACTCTTCTTACATAAACAGAATTGGACCATAAGAGAACACTGAAGACCCTTGGGGAAAAAGAGTCTCGGGGAACTCCTTATCTGCCCCACTAAGAAGTATGTCTAAGCTTGGCAGTAATATGGGGCTGGAACTAGATGATCTTTCAAGTTTGACCCAAACCATTCCATGATTCTGCAGCTTTGGGAACAAGATGTTTTTCTAAATGAAATACTTTCCTTTGTGGGTAAAGTTCATAAAAATCTTGCAGAAATGACTGAGTAGGTTTCAGTTTCTGGTCACGAAAACTATTTCAGCCTGACAGTTTCAAAAGAAACCGGTATTAAAAGTGAATTGCTAATGTGGAAAACAGTCTGTGAGGCAAAGGAATTAAACATTTCATGAAAGAAAATATGAAAATCAAAATAAATGGTGGGAGTCAATGTACAGTCAAATCTTCATTGCTAGAAATGGGAAATTTCCCTCCTTATCAGCAGTGTGAGCAGCCACTGGACAAGAGCTGTCACAAACAGGATTTTGGGGAGTTTTATTCCCTGAAGACCTAGCCAGGATAACCATTTTCCATGGGAAGGTTTTATTAGCCAGCATCAGGACAGGGTGTGGGCAGCAGCAGTGGCCTCTGTGAGCATTGCTCAGTGCTGCCCTGTGCCAGATCAGTGCCAGCTCCATCTGTTCCAAAAGGATCTGCTGCTGCCAGAGCTGAGCCATGAGCAATGCTGGCAGTGCCTCTGGAAAAGCAGATTTAGGAAAAGCAAAAAAATGCCAGGCTGCATCTGTGAGAAAGGAGTGAGGAAATGTGAGAGAAGCAGCCCTGCAACCACCAAAGTCAGTGCAGGAGGAGGACAGGAGGTGCTCCAGGCACAAGGAGGGGAAGTTGTCACTAGTGAGGAGAGTGCTGGAGCAGTTCCTGAAGAGCTACAGCCTCTGGGTAGCCCACATGGGTTATTTTTGAAGGATGGCATCCCACTGGAGAGACCTCACATGGAGCAGGGGCAGAGACTGATAATGGAGGAGTGGCAGAGATGAGTCATGGAATGACCACAGCCCCCATTCCTCTGCATTACTCAGGGGGAAGGCAGTAGACAACTGAAATTGAAGCTGAGACTGGGAAGAAGTGGTTTTGCACCTCACAGAGTGCTGGTAAAATTTATCTTTGCTCTGAGAAGGGCAGTAAAGTGAGGGGGCACTGTTCTGTGCAACAGCTTGCAAAACCCTCACCTCAGGAGCCATTTGCAGCCCCACACCTCAGGAAGCAATCAGCAGAGTCGGGGAAGGAACATGAAAGGGTTACTAAGAAGATGAAAGGGAGAGATCAACTGCCTCGCAAGAACAACCAAAATGCTGAGGAGGCAGATAAGCAGAGATCACAAAACTATGAAGGTGGAGAAAAAGTCAAATACAGAAGTTACCCACCAAATCCTTCAACACAAGAACTACAGACCGCTCCCTGAACATAGCAGGAGCATCCAATAAACAGGCAAAGCCTTTGATGGTGCAGAGCACAGGGATGAAACTGAGATGTTCGTATCAGGAGCTAATTCCGGCTTCACCAAACAGCCAACTTCAGGGACTCAACAAAGAAACCCACTGTAGTGAGAGGGGCAGAGGCTCAGGAAAGAGCAGGATTTGGAGGGTAATTATGTTGACTTGTACAGGACACTGAAAGCTGGAGAGGGCATAAAACCCACACATTTCAAAATGGCCACACTTTGAAACAGTGTAAAGCATGCTGACTAGTGACATACTCAGGAAATTTCTATTTTCTATTAGGTGGTTCAAATAAACAACAAAAAAAAAGATTCATAAAACAATAAAACGGGGATATAAATTCTCCCTGCATATATCACCTCTTCCTATAGTCTCGGTCTTCTACTTCAGCAGAACCTTACTTACCTAACAAGCAGCAGTGATATACACAGCATGACAACATTTGTATTCAGGATTGTCTGAATAAATGTTAGTCTTTCATTTAAGTACAGCATCAAGGTAGATAGCAAGTCCTCAAGTAGTTGCTTGTGGCTTTCTGAACCTCAATAGCTTTTGAAATGTATAATATATAAAGGAAGTTAGTGTGTGTAGCAGGAGAAACAGAGTAAGCTGACACCCAGGGCTGCTTATTCTGATCTAGACAAGTCAGTAATGAAAAATCTGTTTATCTCAATGTAAAATATATTGCAGCAACATCACCCCAAATGTACAACTTGGCCTTGCTCCCTCCCCACACCTCACTACTCTGTATCCGTTTCTCTCCGATCTCTTTTAGGTATGGACAAGTCATGATCTTTCAACCAGGTGTACTCCTTTTGGGTTTTCAGCAAAAATTTAAACACAAGTGCAACCATATGTTCTTCTATGCAAGCCCATGCACAAGTGTCCTCTCAAGAGTCATTTTCCCACATTCTGTTTAGCAGTGATTTTTGTTTTGCTTACGTTAAAGTTTTCTCCAATTCCCATTTTTAGTAGCTGATTCCCCTTTTTCAGCCTTGGTAGCCACATGTCCCAGTCTGCCAACCCCAAGTAATGAGGCAGCACGTAAAGAAGCCACCTTGCCTTTCCCCTTCCATGTGATCCTGCCATTTTCCCCCTGGTTGAACCACACAGTACACCCAGAAGCTATGTTTAGTATTCTGAACCTGGTGCTCATTTGCCTCAGCAGTGATTAGCTCAGCCTAATGCAACCATATTTGCAATTTTATAAGGCCAGCTCATCCTCTGATGCATCTCCTTTGCAAACAGACTTGTCTAGCCTTTAAACGGCTTTAAAACTGCATTTAGAGTCACAGGAACATGCTTATAAACATATATTATGTTTTATATGGAACTGAATTTGTATTTCACTCTCTGGTAATGTTTACCAATTACTAACTTTTATAAATACCATAAAACATACAGGACATAAAAGATAGTAAAAACAGAGGCAAAGACAGACAAAGTTGATCTCAAAAATAAAATGTAAAGTAACAGAGCTTGGATCTTTAATCCAATCTCATTATTTCAAACTGCCTAGAAATTCCATTCAAATTACTTATCAATTATTACTTGAAAATACTGTTCTCTGTTGTTACTAGGGTGACCACAACTGGAATCTCACTTTTGGGCGAGGATGTTAATAAAATATGTTTTCCTTTAAGCTCACTGTCAGATGGAAAGGCTAACTTTATTGCTGCCTTGAACAGAGCACGAGGAAAAATTCACAGTAAGTGAGCCAAGAGGTACCCCCAAGTCCTGACAGAGCAATGCTTGAAGTGACAAACAGTCCAGTTCTCAGTAATTTAATATGGAGCCCTACAGGCTTTCCAAATACACTTTGCTTGACAGTACGATGGCAAGTGTTTCATCTTCCACAGAGTTTCATGGTAATAAAATTCTCAGTTAATGCAGTAATTTTATGGTATCATCACATGCTAGATACTGCCTTTGAGAAAGCATCAAGGCTTTAATCCACATGACATTTAACAATAACATAAATAATCTAAAAGTTAAAAGCTACAGAGATGGCCATGCCAAAAAGAAAACAGCTTAAAAATTCTAGCTTGCCAGTGAGAAAATGACCAGCTTTTCGGAAACCAAAGTGACAAACTAAAGAAATCTGAAAAACAGCACTTTTCATTGCCTAATTTTTGATGAACAGGAATTTTGCATGCAGCAGAAACCTTTTCCATCTTAATCCAGAACAGGTTAGTATGTGGGTAAAAAAATCATTGCCTCATCAAGACTGCAAGATGATTTATAACTTATTTTCATACTTCTGGTATACCAGCTCACGTGGGCAATGTTTAACATAAGACAGCACTGAAGATTTTCATCTGTGGGTGTTGAATGTTCTTCTGCCACTGACAGACATTTTAGAACAATTTCATCTCTCCAGAGAATACACTCGGGAAATAAATTTTCCATAGCAAATAAAATATATGACAAAGTTATGCCACAAGTTAATGGAGACAAGTCTACTCACACACCTTACTTTTGTGCCTTTGAGCCTTTCAATGATTTAGGAACATTCAAAGTAGCAAAGCAACTCAACAGCTGAAAGAAAAGCATATGAAACACAAATAGTGGCAGGGTAATTTACCTGCCTTTTCTTACTCTTGTAAGTACTTTTCTATTAGATCTCCATCTATCACAAGAATTCAGAAAGAATATAATTCACCGACAGAAGGAGAGCTGGGTGCTGTCTGTTAAATTTGGAAGAAAAGACCACAATAGAGATGTTTGCATAGCTGTAGCTCACAGGGCCTTGAAATGAACTGTACAAGTCCTACTCAAATGTGCTAGAAACAGCCTGTGTATGAAAGGGAACAGGAGGGAGAAAGGAAGGGAAGAACTAGAACCTGAATTTAAATACTCTCATTTACTCTCATTGTTTTGGTTTTCTGTAATTGTTTCTTCTTTGTAAAACTAGAGTAGGATGCTAAAAATAAGTTACAATAAGTATGTGACAAGATGATTATTGAATATCTAATTGTTTTGATTGTTCATGATTACTGGTACAGGAGCATCATTGCTGGTACTGGTGCATGAGCAACTATAAGCATGATAAACCTGAGTGATAACAAATGTCTTCCTCTGAACTCTAACAGTATGATGTATGTAGCCAACAGGATCAGAGGTTATCAAGAGATTGTAACTGCAACAATCAAAAAAGATTTATGCGACCATTAATGATTTGAATTTGACCTGATAATAATGTTTATACAGCATCCAAAAGATTATTAATGAAATTTTGCGATTACAAATTTATATGAAATAAGTGTTGTATTTCAGAGTGCAACACATTCAATTACTTCATTATAAATAACTTGCTGCTCTCCATTCAACAAAGTCTCGTGCAGAACCGTGGGCTTCACTATCAGAGATCTTGTATGGTATGCAGCTGTAACTCCATCAGTGTACATAATTTCACATATCCCTGAATCAGACTTCACACTGATGGCAAAACGCCTCAAAAGGAGATGCAGCATTCCTACCAATACCAAATAACCCCTCATTCTAAATATGATGGATATAACATCTGCAAGTACTGGAGAGTTTCAGAATGTTGATCTTTTAATTTATTTCCATTCACTTAATCAAAAGCCACACCTGTGAATGGATTCATTCACCTGAAACATTTCAAGCTGCAATGGTCAGAAAGCTTGGGCTTCTGAGGAAATAGAAAAGGTCCTCTGGAAATGCCAATAGGGGTGCTTGAAGATGCCCCAAATTAGGAACACTGTGATTATATCCATTTATAAGTGGTACCTTTTAAAACAGTCAGCATGAAACTACAATTCAAACAGGAAGTTTATAAAACTATTCAGAATGTGACAGCTTCAGACTTAAAAGATCCAGAAATTCAATGCATGTTTGAGATGTATGGTTCCAATTTCAACTCTGATTGATCTTTGTCTCAGATAAAATTATTGCAGCCCAACTGACATCTTATAGAAGTGATTTCCAACTCAGTTCAGAAATATCTCAGTTCATTCAGCCAAACTGATTGTTCTCTTCTACACAAATTGTGCAATTGGTAATGATGAAGATGCTATCATCAGCTCATTGCTCAGGAAGCATTCTTTCTGTGCTCTGCATCTTATTAAAATCTGCCTTTTAGCCCTGGCAGGACAAATAAGGCTTGGCTGGTAGATAATTTCATATCCAGCAAAGGAAAAATTCATTTAAGGAAACAGATAAAAATTATCACCTGCTATTCTCTTTGTTTTGTGTTGGTACAAGCTGTGCAGATTTGTACCTGGACTCAACCTGTCTGCTTCTGACCAAATAAGATTAAAGAACTTCTGTTATAAACCGAGAGTTTCTTCCCTTAGTGGAACAGTAAGAAGGAAGCTGACAATATATTCTGACATGCTCAGTATTGAATCAGCATCTGCACAGAAAGGCTGAAGATTTTACATTCTTTTAACCCTACCAGCAGCAAGGGGACCCACAACTTCAAAGCACACCTGGTAGGAGTCTCCAGCTCTGTATTCAGTGACATTCAACACCTTCCTCAGTATAATTCACATGCTTTTCTTGCAACAATCAAAGTAACTTTTTCTTTTTTTTTTCAAATAAAGGCTGGAAAATGCAGAACTACTTCCAAAACTGAAAACCTCCTACTCTTCCTCAGAAAAAGAAATTACAGTTCATTATCTGAAAATACTGTAAATTAAACCATTAAGAAGTATTTTTTCTGCTTCTTAAATTTCCTTTAATGTCTGGTGAAATCAGCTTAAAATCAAAGCCACTTGCCTATTAGTCAGCCCTTTTATCCATGATAGATCTGTTTTATTAGACTAATTCAGCAAGTAAAAGAATCCTACTTGGTCACTCATGGCCATGGACTGTACCATCAGACAGAGACACATCCTGAAGGTGAACGCTTTCAGTACACCATCTCTGCAGTAACTGGCAGAGCAGATGCTTCCTTTTCTTGCTGGGATTGATTCCAGGATTGTATAGACCAGGTCAGTCTGGGCTTTTTCCAGAGGTTAGGAAAGATTCAATGACCGGTAAAGGGAGAAAAGGAGATACTGCTCAATGGTTGCAAGACAAAATTTCCCATTCTTTACCTCCCTAGGTGAGCGGTGTTTTATCACAGCAACCTGCTCCTAGCTGGTGGTGGTGCTTCTTCATCGGGAAAAAAATAAGAGTCTATAAAAATGATTTGCCTGCCTTAGTGCCATAAGCACAGTCCTTTCAATGTGCAAACTGCCCAAGTGATGTGTGATGCCAAGCTTATAATGAGCTGAAATGAAAGCCAAACTTCATCCCATACACAACAGGCTGTCAACACCAGGTGCTGTATCACACTTGTCAGCAGGTACTCAATAGTATGACTTGTTACTGCACTAATGAGTCAACTAGCTCATCTTCTGTGCTCTCAAGGAGGAAATAATTGCACGCGTTACAAAACTGCCCCTCACAAAAACAGAGGAAAGTAGAATAGTGTAACTCAGGGTGAGGAACTCACAGTGAAAATATTGAAGCAATGCCCTTATCTACCTAGATGTTCCCAGTTTGCACCTACAAGGAGACAAAATCACAGTCTTCTGAGAAGCGAAATCTTTCCAAATATTTCTCCTCTTTCAGCTGACCTGAATTGCCAAAACATCTTAATTTCCTAAAGCTGAATACCAGCAGCATACCATCAGTCAGAGTACCCAACAAAATGCCAGATCTTTTGATCAAGCTCAAGAATGGTTTAGCAGGCAAACACTGAGTTTCACTTGTTTGAAGTCATATGTGCTATTTTACCAAAATGTGATTTTACATCAAACCAAAAGCAATTGCTGCTGCCTTACAGCAGGAGTATAAATCTAGTGTGACTGGAGTTATTAGTGAGCTGTCCCTCCTTACACAAGGAAAAAGTACAACTCTCAAAACTGAATTTGTGGTTATGCTTTGACTATGCCACATGAAACTTAAATATATCTATAAAGATTACAGCAAATCTCAGTGTTAATGCTACTACAAAACTTTTACTTCCATAGCATCTTTAAGTCCTCAGTTGTAGTAAAATTTTGCCTTAGAAATCAATTCAGATTCTTAGAAGAAAAACTACTATAAAATAAAGTGGATTCAAACATTTACTTTTCAGTTGGCTTTACTGTCATACAAAGCTTAGACTCTAATTAGAATTAATCCTTTGTAGTACATGTTTGTTCTGAAAAGGTAAACTGAAAATAATTATACACACTGATGTGTAATTTTAAATTTTCATCATGAAAATGTGAAGTCTTTTGCAGCCCTCCTAGTTGTCTAACTCTAATAAAGCAAACAAGCAACAGTTTTCCCCAGCAATGAGATCACAAAAAACAAGCGTGCTAAAATCTGTTTATACAGTCATCTTTCAAAGGTGTAAAGATAAAAAGAAAAAAAAGAATGCTTCATAATAGACAGCTTTCCAGTCATTTTCCAATTAAAATCCCAGCCCTGAAACAGTGCTCACCTTACATAATGAGAAACATTAAGGCAAGCTGTTAATTACTTTTTATTTCTGTGAAAATAGCAAGATATTTTGAGCTTAATGAGAACAGCTCCTCCCTACAGTATTACTCCAAAGGCACTAGGAGGAGCTCTAATTGTTCCCCAAAAGGGACAAATTACCACATAATTACTGTTAAGGTATGCCTGGTTTACTGGGTTTGTTAATGCACATTTTACATAAAAAGTATGAAATATACCCATACCAAAGAGACATGCAGTTTGTTGCTGGATTTGAAAAAAAAGTCATACAGAACAAATTTTATAATTACTTATTATTGTGTGCAGCCTGGTCAGTAATTGCATAACTCTTAAACTATCATACATCAAGGTAACACCTTCCTCCTTTACTAAGAGTTCTTGGTTCATTTCACAAACGTAAAAAGCTCAGCTACACTCAGGAGACATCACAGCTACACTTCTCCAATAGCCCTATCAACATCTGCCTAAGAGAAGGCAGCCCTTTGTGACGTGAGTCTTTCTTCACACACCTCTGAGTCAGTGGACATTCCCCATAACTCTTACAGTCCGTAGATTTCCTGATGGTAGACTGGGCTGTACAGCATCTGGAAGAATTTGACCGTCTTCTGTGAAGTCAGGAAGGAGTTAATACACAGCAGTGGCACTTGCAGAGCTGAGGAAGCACAGTTCTTTAAAGAAACATCTCAAATGTACCAGATGATTAGGACAATGAACAAGAGCTGTGGGAAGGGACTTAGAATCACTTTGTGACCTCGGTGCTGCCACACAAAACTGAATTTAAGGAGGGGAATGATAAAGTGAGCTGTTTGTAGGCAGGTCAAAGGATAACGCTAAGAATATCAACAGGATAAAACCATAAAAGGACAGTCTATGTCCATCTGTCTGAACAGGTTTCTGAGCTGAGTGTGCTTTTGGCAGCTATAGAGATTAGATTGCTCAGACAGGGACTCTGTATCAAAACCTCTTCTCTGAGCCCAAAGCTGCACTTGAATTCTCTTGATGAGCAGAAAAGGATGTCCTTTCCTTCCAGCATGTCACTGCACTGCTCTTTGAAATCCAACATGCTGCAGCTGGCAGTGCCACACTTCCTGAATACAAATCTAGCTAAATAACCCAGCCGTGTGAGTTTTCTATGCTGACTACGTCTGTGTTAAGTAACACAACAGGGCCACTACCTGTTGTACTACCAGTGATTATTTCCTGACTCCAGCATCAGTTTCTGCATTATCACCACAGACCCACTCCAACTGCTCAGCACCAGCACAACCTGCCACACGCCTCTTGTTTTCAACCACTACCAATACTCTCATACAACTTAAACTGTAGAACAGAATAAATTAGTTTTCGTTCGAAGGGACCCACAAGAATCACCAAGTCTAACTGTCAGCCCACCTGGGGCTGACTCAAAATTAAAACATGTCCTTGAAAGCTTATTAAACACGGTCAGACATGAGGTATCAACTACTTCTCTACAAAGCCATGGTCGTCAACATAGCCTTGTAGGTGTTCCACGTTGCTTTTCATCAGCAATTTCACAAATCATTATTTAAGTTATATAATGCCGTATTTTTTATTGAAGATGGAACATTATTAATTAAGTAGCTGCTGAATTTTGGCATTGACTGGATCATACCCATCAGTCTGCCCTACACAAAGCAGCCACAATTCCCGCATCTTTCAAATAATATTCACTGAAAAATTATATAATCAAATTCTGTTCAACGATTGCAAGGATTCTGGATATCTTCAAACTTTTTCTTTTTTATACAGCAGACAAGGAACACTAAGTTATTACAAACCTTTTATTTATATTTATTATAACTTTTTCCTCTTCTTTTCCAGACTGTGGCATCCATTGTCATGTCACCAAGCTGTTGGCTATTTCCATTTTACCCTGGTGTAATATCTGTGTAATGCTGATTTTGATACAAATATCTTGTGTTGAAAAATAAGAAATCAGTGAGTTAACAAAATACAGGTAGAGGCTGAGATATGCAGCTGAATGACGTACACATGAAAAGGAGGACAGAAAAAAGAAACCCTTTTTAAATCCCATCCTTAGTCAGAGACATTGCTCACCCATCAGTACGTAAGACATTAGCCCCTGGAGGATCTACTCCCTACCTAGGCATTACAAGCTCTCCAGCGAGGCTGCACATACCTCTACTAAAAAGTATGTCCAAGATACATAAAATCATAGCTGTATATTTCTAGCTTTGTGCAAGCACTAGGAATTGTATCTGTTCAGCTTACTCTCGTAAACCAGCCATTAGCTCTGGAGAAGGGGCAATAAGCAGAGCACGTCCACATGAAATCGTTAACAAACCACAAAGCTACTGGATGTCATCTATACTGTTCTTATATAGGTGGGAAGTCAGCCCTGCTAGGATAAATACTGAATGTTTTCTATAAATAACACTGCATCTCCAGGAAGCAAGGATCAGAAAAAGGCTGTGAGTGCTGAACCACTCATTCTGAATTCAGCTGCAGACACATTTCACACAGCCAGAGACAAAAGCTTCTGTAAAAAAAATATATATATATAAATATAATAATAATAATAATAATAATAAAGTCAGCCTTTTGTACTGATAGGCTTTTACGTCCATTTCTATTGTAGCACAAGTATCATTGATACTATTCGCATTTCAGATCACAAAGGTGTTTTAGGATTAGTCAGCTATGCAACTAGTATCTCCTCATCCCTCCAAATGAATACAAGAACGGAGAGTGACAAAAAGGATTGATGAGCAAAGGACGTAGGGCTATGTGACAGAAGGGATCACAGAATGAACAAAACAGGGTTTAAGCTCTTGCATGCAAGCAAGGAAGCGCCTACAAGGTACCATTATGGAAAAATCCCCTAAGAACTTCCTAAGAAGTCTGCAGGCTGGGGTGCTTCTCTGAAGTGTCTGTGCACCAGTGCATGCAGGATAGGAAATAAACAAGATGAGTTAGAGATGCATATGCAGTTGTAGATCTGTGGTCCTGTTGGGATTACAGAGAAATGGCAGGACAGCTCCCATAACTGGAATGCAGCAAGAGGGATAGAGGCTTTTAAGGAAGGAGATGGCATTTGAGAATCCTGTGTATGAAGTCAGAAAAGCCAAAGTCCAGCTGTAATTGAATCTAGCCAAAGATGCCAAAGACAATGAAAAGGGTTTCTCTAAGCATGTAGATAGCAAAAGGAAGGCTAGGAAAAAGGTGGGCCCACAGCCCAAGGAACCAGGGACTTCATCACAATGACAGAGAAAAGGCCAACGTGCTGAATGCCTTCTTTGGCTCAGTCTTTACTAGCTGGACTGGCTTCAGGAATCCCATGTCCCAGAGAAAAGGTTCAGATATTTATCAGTGGCTATAAATACCAGAAGGAAGGCTGCAGGACAGTGAAAGGACAAGGGACAGTGGGCACAAATGCAAACACAGGAGGTGCTGTCTGAACATTGAGAAACTTTTTATTTTTTTTTAACTGTGTGACAGCTCTGGCACAGGTAACCCAGAGAGCTTGCGGAGTCTCTCCCTTGTGGTATATCTAAAATCTGTCTGGCCCTAGTGAGCCAGCTTGAGGTGCTGGGGGTCATTGCAGTTGACCTACAGAGGTCCCTTCCAACCTCAGCAATTCTATGATGCCCTATATCTCTGGTTCCCACACTGCTTAGCCTCACAGAGCTATCAGGACTATCTCTCATTCTGGTGCTACCTTTCATTTCCTCAGTTGCACGGATACTTCAGGACAAACTTCTCCACAGCATTTGCCCAGTAGATGACATTAAAGCTTTGAGTTACAGCAACCCACAAGCAAGCAGAAACAGACCGATAGACAACAAGGTAGGATTTGAGCAGTTCAAGTTTCAGCATTGCTTGCAGGAATCAGCATCTCAGGGACTTCTTGAGGCAAAAGTGAATCTTGAACTCTGTAGTCATTCTATGCTTCTATGAATAAACCCAATCATTTTTGGAAACAGAGTAAATCCTTAGCCTCCACAATGTCCTGTGATGAGTAGTTCTACAGCCAAACAAGCACAGTATGAAGAATTATCTTTTGTACTTTTTCTTGAACCTACTACTGGCTAATTTTGTTTGTCATCCACTAATTCTTACACAGAAAAAGGATAAAAGAAGTGCCCTTGCAGTTGTACCACTCAATTTTATACACGTACAACCCAGATTCTTTTATTTTCCAAGAACAGAAAGTATGGATGAGGAATAGTTCACTGAATCCTCATACAGGAATCATTCAATTCATTCCATTCTTTGATCCCTATCAGAAAATCAGCCACCTATTAGAACTTTTCCAGCACCACTATTTTCTCCTTGAGAGGGAAGGATCAATTATAAAATGTTCAATACACCAGTGTACCACAGATTATACATTAACGTAATCATTTAGTGATGAACAGTTCAAGGAAAGAGTACAAGTAAAGGATGTTGCTGAGAGAGGATGATGCTAATTGCATCTACTAAGCCTCACAATTGAGCATGATGACTTTAGAACTATGAATAAGCCTGGGAAAAGCAACATTCTCCATGAGGCAGTGAAAAGGACTCTTGTGACAGAAACAGCTGCAGAGAGAGGAACAAGCAGCATCTACAGAATGTGCTTTAACCATTCATGAGATAATTCACTGCCACAGGGTTGATGTGCAAGACCATGGAAACAAAAACTACAATATTCAGTGACTTTTCCAATGTGCATACAAGAAAGTGTGAAGGATTTCTATGATTCTATGAACATGCAAAGTCTGAGAGGAAGAAAAACGTATTAAAATGTATTATAGTCCTTTTTCATCAAAACAGATACATCAAGCAAGAGACCAAGAAGTTTTATTATGAGTTATTTATCATTTTCACAAACAGGAAGGCAAAAACACCACCAGATTTTTAGGAATACATCCATGAAATCTCCTTGACTGTATCACAGCACAGTCGTGTATTATATATTGAAATGCTGACTACTCTTGTTGCAGTATATTTGCTATTCAAAACATAGCAACTGCTTAAAATGTGTTTAATATGACTATGAGGAGAAATGCTCTGTTTGTATAAGAATTCCACATTCCTTATGCTTTCAGACTGCTACCTTCATCAGTTCTCTATTTTCACCATTTGCCAAAGAAATTGAAGCCTGAAAATCAGCATGATAGCACAGAGCAGCACCAGCAGCAAGATTTTCATGCTGTCTCCAAAAGAACTGCATGTAACTCAGAAGGTAAATTCACCAGCAAGAAATGCAGACTTGACAGCAAATACATGATGCATGAAACTCTTCGAAATAAATAATGATTTTAATTTGCTAAAGATAGTTCCACATGTTACAGCAATATCAGGAAGTAATCCATTATTTCCAGCAACATCTAAGCAAGGCACACACTGAGCATTTTTGCCTTAATTAACAGTATCATGTCTAAAGCAAGAAGTGGAATACAAAAAGCTAGCTCTCCAAACAGAGCTATGCTTAAAACAAAACCTCAGGTTAACCTCTGTGACATTTACAGAGGAAGTGAAAAAACAATGCAAGACTGAACAATAAATACAAGGATCATTGCAGAAAGCACAGTAAAGCTAAGGAACGAGGATAAATTGCATCAACTTTCTTGTTGGCCTTCTCTGCTCTAACAAGAGAATGTGGATATACTCATCTAGCGCATTTTAAGACCCATCAGTGAAATTTTTAGTTAGAAAATTACAAAGCAACAATGTTAATTCTGTCATCAAATCAAACTTCATTTAGATATTTCTCTAAATCCCTGGAGAGAAGCAATCTGACAGAAACAAGAATAATAGCAAACTAATATCATCAATACCTTATTAAACCACTCTTAAAGCCTCAGACTTTTAAAGCTTTATACTTGAATTCTGTGCTTATTCTCTGTATGCATGAGTCAATTTAGTGAATATATGGTTTATATACTTCTTAAATATTATTTGAATAACTAGACTGCTGGTTCAGTATTTACATGCACAATTATTGTTCTAAATAGGCTTCACTTGCAGCAAAGACATCTGTTAGACACTGATTTAGCCCTAACAAGTCAAGGTATATGTTTTCCAAGTTTAAAACAGAAGTGAATAACGGGGGACTAGAACAAGGAGAGATTTCAGTGAGGCAGCAAACATCTCATTGCTGCATAATCTGCTTTCTTTCTCTTACTACACTGGGCGGGGTGGGGGGAAATAAAATAAATAAATAAATAAAAAGTAAGGTCAGTACAGAAAAAACATCCCCTCCTCTCCATTTGCTTTCTACATCATTACCTGGTCATGTGCTGAGATCATAAGAGAGCACTATAAGCATAGACAGGTATTAGCGAAGATACATAGGTATCCAGACAAGGGCCTGGCAGAATGTGAGAGGACCACCCAACACCATACCCATAACAAAAAAAACAAATTGTTTGGTTTCTTGTATTTAAAGAAAGTGTGAAGCTATGCCACACAAACAGAATGTAGCATCAAATCAGCCAGGGAATAATTTCAAAACAGCAAGAACATTTGCAAGTGTTGACATTGGCACATTGGCACAAGAGAAAGCAACAGAAGGGGTGTGATTTTTCTAAGGGCTGGGCATCTGGCAGAAGGTCATTTCTTGACCTTCATTCAGCCATGGGACAGTCAAGCACAAATACACAGAAGGGAAACTGTGCTGTGCATATGCTGCGCATATCATACATAGTGGCAGTGTAGAAAGATTGTCCTCAGAACAAAAAAATCTAATAACAACCGACCCTTGATCTGTGTCCCACCTACATCTAAACTAGCCTTTGAAAACTTTGGGACAAAGAGGTGAACTCACACCCTGCAAGAGAAACTCACCTTCCACCCACTGAAGGGGCCCCTCAATGACCAAATAGGTTTGGAACCTCTACCACAGGGAACATAGGTCAGAAGCCATGTATCCACAGTGGGACACAATTCATCTCAGGATGTGAAGATGTGTGCATATAATGTTGCCATTACAAATTGCAAATAAAGGTCATAACGTGCTATTCAGACCCAACTACTTCAGTATATTTTGTCATCTTTTTGCCAGCGCCAGAGCAAATTACTGCCTGCATTTTGATTTGGAAGATGATGTACCTGTATCTGCTTAGCACTGCCAGGTAAAAAAAGAAATACTTCTTCTGTGATAGGTCATGAAAATCAAACTGAATTCTAAGAAGCTACCAAAGACTAATAGGAAAACGGACAATATTTACATATGCCATGATCCAGATCTGGATCTATCCTCCATGTTCTACAAGTATTCTGCTTTTTATACTTAATATTCAAAATTTTCCATTTGCACTTGAAAGATGAAGAAGATAGCTAATTACAGCTTCTTAAATTAACAGATATTTTGGAGAAGCTGGCCTTCATACAAAATGCTTCAGTCTCACTGTATGACTCTGTTCAAAGCCAAAAATGAAGTGTAATTGCACAGTAAAAACCTTGAACAATATCCAGACAGAAAGAGAAAATAGAATATGCCAAAATTGGTCAAATCCAAAACCTTCCAGCACACACATTTCAAAACAGCTCAAAGCACAATTATTTTTTTTATCCTCTAAAATCATCAAATCAGAGCATAATCGACCAAATAAGAGCAAGACTTATATACAGCCATTTCCAACCAACATGATTAGAAGCAGAAAAGGAAAGCTATCACAACAGTAAAGGGAATTTTATTTTAACAGCAGCAAGCAATATTGTTACATAAAGAACAATAAATAGGGGTAAAATCATTTCAGCTGCTGAGCATTTAAATTAATTCTCAGCTTTAAAGATTCCTTAATTGTGGTCAATCCGGAGACGTATCATGTTCAATCCACTGTTTAATAGGAAAGATCAATGAATTACAACTGCAAGAAGTTGTACAAAAACAGGGTAAGCTTTTAATTTGATTCACAAAGCCAAAAATATCAGTCTTTCTACTATGAATGACCAACTTAAACAGGGCACCAAATATTATTTGGAAGCCTATGACAGATTGATAAGAAATGCTGTTCAGCAAGATGGGGACGAGCAAATGGTTGTTTGGCTGCAGACCCTGAAACTCAGATGACAAGCACAAAACTATACAGAATTGAGAAATTACACAAAAACTTTTGAGTATAACATATGGAATTAAGACTACTAGTGGCTGAAGCATCAGTGTAAAGACCGAATGCTCTTTTGTTCAGCAACTTTCATCAATATTTTAATAGCTTATAAAAATGTGAATTGTTTCCTACTTCACTGATACCTTGAAGAATTATGTGGATTTATACTTACCTTATAGGTTTAAAATCTTTATTTCCACTATTTTGATCCTGTTTTAGTCATGAAACAAAGAGCACCCAAAAGTATATGGATTGGGCAGATGTTCTAATGTGCATGAATGCTTTGAGTTGAGAAATGAAATGCAAATAAATAATGAAGGACCAAGAACTTTTGATCTACAGTTAAGGAGTGAGATCATCCTACTGTAAGGATAGGAATAAATACCTTTACTACAATGTATATGTATGCAATTTAGTTTTAGCAAATGAGCCCTAACAGAGGAACATATTTTGTTGTGAAAGAACATGGTGAAGCAGCTACTACATGCAGTATGCTCTCTAGTATTGGACTAAATTTATCCTGGGAATAAAAAAAGAGGTTGAGAGTACTTACGAAGGTTTATCTTACAGAAAGTACAGTGGCTCACCAACATACTGACCACACAGTGCAATGCTGTAATGCTATAACATGATGGAAAGTACAGCAATAATAGGAGAGTAGCACAATCCTAGGCTGCAGCAAATGACAACAAGCCCAAACACAGCAGTTGTAGATACAAAAGCAAAGAAAGAAAAACTGCTTACCTTTAGAAGGCCTCTGATAGGCAGGGATTTCCAGCAAGATACCCTCATCTCCACTACCAACCCTTAAATGAGGTCTGAGAAGGGATGGATCCTGGTCTAACCTATTTTGGTCACTCAGGTGCATTGCACACACCTGAGCTCCCATGGGTTGGCCCTGTCTACCTACTAGGTGCTCCATCACTGTTTCAGGCCATGACTTAGCAGGTCTGCTACAACAGAGACTTCTGGAATAGCCCTGCAGTTCCCAAGTATTCCTTTCTATCACTATTTTCCAAATCACACATCTAAACATGGGTTAATTTTAGCTTTGGGGACAGCATTAATCAGCAGGTTGTTATCAACAAAAATGGGCAGTGCTTCACAAAGACCTTAAAAAAAATTAAAGTCTTCTTGTAAAGTATATTTCCAGGATCCAAATCTCAATTTCTACTGTGGAGGAAGAAGAATGTTGGAGCTGCTGAAAATGGGTAATTGACACATTGTATTTAACAACTATAAACCTTTCAGGGAAATCATCAAGCTCTGAAGAATTACTGATGCCCATGAGTCTTTCACATTAGACTCCCCTACAGCTGCACAGCAGACAAAATCAGCTGAGATACAATACTGTTAAACACAGAAGCTGTGACTGTGAAATGAAATGCTATAGTTTATGTTGCACGGGACCGCTGGCTGACTATCCAAGAGACAAGAACATCACTGAAGTATTTTGTTGTTTTTTCTTTTTTGTTTTGCTTTTAAACTGACAGATACCTTTTGTAATCACTACTGCTTAAAGAGACTGGCAGCATCAAAAGTAAAGACTAATTTGTGTAAGTTCAAAGCAACATCTAAAGTTGTTTCCACAGTTTTCAGGCATTTACCAGTGCACAAAGCTAAAGACAAAACCTAGGCTTGCTTTTTCTAAAGCAGGTATAAGTGATGGCAAGTCTCTACATTCTCCCACTCTTTAAGGGCAACTACATCATAGAATGGGTTGGGAGGGACTTTAAATATCACTGAGCTTGCTGTCTGGAAAGGATCACAGGAAGCAAACATGCCAAATTCAAGCCAGATCTGAGTTCTTTGAGGGACAAAAAACAGAACTAAATGACTAAAGAACAAAGACCAGCTCCACTCAACTGGTCCCTGATAAGATGGCGAATGTTGTTCAGTGATTGAAGTGAATGACGTATCAGTTCTGAGGTAGGTTTTGTTACTCTGACAGCACTGAGTAAAATGAAAAGGATACTGTAGACATTTTCCTTACACCCTTGTTAAAAAGAGTAGTAAGTAAAATTGAACTGCGTCATTTCCAGAGTTGATATGCTGTCCACTGATACAGTAGGAAGCCTGCCAGAAAGCTGACCACTGCTAGCTTTGAGAACACTGATAAATGCCCATTACAGCAAGCAGCTGTGCTACTGGAAGTACTCAGTGCTGTATCCTGAGCCAAAAGCTTGTCTACCCCATGAGCACTTCGACACATTTACCCTTCTTGGAAAGATGCAAAAGCATGGAGGAGGTGGCGAACAAGGGAACGATAGCTGTTTGACTAACCCTCTTGAGGCTTATGGCTGTGATCTAATGCAGTGTAACACCACAACAAGTAGTATAGAACTACATAGGTGTGCTATGTTTATGGACTCAGTATTGAGCATCACATTATACTGCTCACGCAGCAGTGCATTGACTGAATTGATTTAAACTGTTTTCTGCTAAGCACAATATAGTTTCAACATGATCATCAGTCATGCACACTAACTGGAAGCGTCCCACTGACTCAGTACACTTGAAGACAGTTTAATGCTTTATCACAGTATTTGACAGCACCATTATCAGAAAGTTGTATCAGTACTGTGGAACAGTCAAATCTCATCACCCATCACTACTGGAAGTAGCAGTGGGATGGCAGGCACCTGGCCAGGCTGACTGAGGGAGGGGGACAGTGTTGCTGCAGGATGTGACAGCAGGGCACAACCTTCTCCATGCAGGCTCCCAGCAGAGGTCATTTCTTGGGCAGGTGCCAGTTGTGCCCTCCAGCATGCTATCTGTGAAGGAAAAATGGAAGCAAGCATGCCAAATGCAAGCCAGAGATGTTTTGGACAGTAAGAGGAGCTCTCAAAGGCACAAAAGACAGGACTAAGGAATAAAGATCAGAAGGTTCCCCATTGTACCATCAGACTTCTGCTCTAACCCAAACTGTGCAACAGTGAGCAGGGTTGGCCTCTGCTCAGAAGGTCACAGCACAACCACCATTTATCTCCAACAATTTTTGTAGTGTATGAAGGATCAGCTCACCTTGAAGTCATCCTGATATACAACAGATTTCACAGGCCTTGAATATATTCAATTCACTGGTGACAGAAATGTAACTTTTTGCTATTGGTATAGCAAGACTTTCACATTGTTGTTATTCCAATAATTTGAGATGAACTAAATATCTAGGTCTCTCTGTATAGCCTCTGGCATGTCCACAAGTTATACTCAAGGTTAAGATTTCAGAATTTGCCTGTAATTAAAATAAGTCAATTTGGAAACACTAATGATCCAACTTAAGCCACAGAGAGCATACAGCATCCACCTTTGTAGAAAAAGACAGATGCTAATTTATGCTTCTGAAAATTGCAGACTTTGGTTAAAACAGAAGAACACTTTCCCTCACTTTGTTTTAGCCTGATTTGACCATTGGTGTCACAAATTAAGAATTACAGAAGTCACATAAAAAGATTAAAATATTGCTCGAGTTCAGCAGCATACTGCTAAACAATCTTACAAAATATATTTGATGCAGTTTATATGGTAGGTAGTTTGGGAAAAATATTCAGACAGTAAAACTGAGACTAAACCTGTTCCAATAATCATGAGTAAATGGCACTGTGCAGTGACAATAACTTGGAGGACTTAAAACATTCTGTTTCCCAAGTAAATTGAGTTAGCACTTGTCTTGATGCCTTACAACTGTCACTGCTGACACAGGTTACTTGAAGTACAACCAATATTTTAAAGAAAATGGTTAACTAAGAGCATTGCCAACTTCTACTTCTTCATTTTATTTTGAGAATATTAGGCCGGTGTTTTTTTTCCACCAAGTTTCAAAGAAGCAATATAAACAACTAATTTAGAGTCATGTCCTTTATGTAAATTGAACTACTATTTTTAACTACTTCAGTATTAACAGTTCTGCTACTACCTTTGAGTTATTTAATATAGCACCAGAATGCTTGGAGAGACAGAGGATCTCTCACTGCCAATTGAGATTGTCAATCAATTGTCAATCATTTTAGCCACTCACAAATGCAGTGAGTGACTCAGAGTAGTTTGAGTGATTAAAACTTAAGAATAATGCTCTTGTAATGAAAAAGAATCTGATTTATACGGAGGGCAAAAATGTGTACAGTACAACTCAGGAAGAGCTAAAAAAACATCTGTATTAACCTTAAAAAGATTTTTCCACTTTGTACAATTAATTTTGTAATAGTTGGCAAATCCAATAAGGTAAGTTTGTTATTAACTGCAAAGCATATCTTGCATAGATGTTGAACCACACAAATGATTACCTACGCAAGAGCTAGGAACCTTCTTCCTTACTAAGAACAACAGATTAATTCACCATCAACTGAACAGACAGATGGAGATAGGAAAAGTGATGTTGCTGGATTATAACTTTCATTGGTTCTGCATTCTTAAATTATGCTTCGGGGACTTAAACCATTGTGTCCCTTATTTGCACTCTTTAAAAACTAATGACAGACAAATTACTACACAACTAAAAGACCCATAAAAATTAAATTGGAAAAGGCAGACAAAGATTTAGACACAAGCGAAGTATTTTGTACATGATCCTGTAAACCCAATGGTGCTGCATTAGATCCAGTTAAGAAAAAAAAGCACTCAAATGAAATAAAAATGAAATAAAAATGAATTAAGCAAAAATAAGCAGTGCAACCAAGGTAAGATGGTGTTGGCATCCAGCTAGTGAGCAATTTCTTTCTATATGCATTGTAGAATAGCTGAGGTGGTCTAGGAAAGTAGCATAAGGAGAGGGGGTATATTGGATAATATTAAGTAAACCAATGGCTCACATTTCCTACTACATCCATGTTTGACATGTTCCAGCCATCTTGAGAGCATTAATTCTTCCTAGCTCTTTATGCAACCCTTCAGTGTGGACCAAGCACACAAACAGGCCTGCAAATCCTAATCAGATTAAGTCTTTAAAGCTCAAACCTCTCCATATGAACGACTGAAGTACTCCCATGTCATCTAGATGAAAAACCAGCAATAGCCACCAGACAACAGTACAACCATTTGAAAAGTACTGATCAGAGATAAGAAGTCCATCTTTCCCTGAAAGCTCTCTGCTTCCACTTTTATTTCTTTTATGCCCAGAAAACTGAACTCTTGAACAAAGTTCAAGACAATTCTGAATTAAGAACTCAAAATTCAAGACTTCTTATTAGAAATTAAAGGCCAAAAAGGTACTCGATAACCAACACCAGTAGGCTTTAATACTTAGCCATAGGTAAGTTGCCAAAAATTCCTTTCCAGTGAAGCTAACTAGACATACTTCAGAGAACTTCTTTGGATGAGAAGAAAATGCCTTTACCTAACCAACCAAATTTTAAGGACAATCATTACATATCGTGAAGACAGTCAGAATACACACACCTGTAATGCAATTCATAAATGTATTTAAGCAAAAACACCTGAAATTTGCATGCATGAGAGCAGAATTAGTCATAGAACGGTAAATGGGAAATGCAGCATGTTTTTAGTCATTACATGAGTTCTGGTTATTCATCCTAAAAAAGCAACTGACTTGAAGTTGAAAGTCTTTGTTGGTGTCACTGACATTGGTCTTGTCCTGCTCTCATAATGTGATACTGCCTTCCTAACCTGTCCCTGTCATCTCAGTATCTTACTTTCTTTTCTAATTGCACTTTGCTAATCCCTCTCCAGGTAACTGGAGTTAACTGAAGATGTTTCAGGCAGTTTATCATGACAGCAGAGGACCTGATTCAGAACTACAGCCACAGAGGCAGTTATGTTACTTATATTACTTACCACTATCATCTCTCCCTGCAGATGAAGCAACTTGAGCAGAGCTGCTGAACTGACACAGCAGATCCTGAGTTTCCTACCAACAGCAGATCCAACCCAAGTTGAAGAAAGTAGCACACTGCTTTGCTATTAGAGGAATTTCTTCTCAAGTCGCAAGAACAATGACATGGAAAAATCACATAGAAATCAGTACTGAATACTGTGCCTGAAGACACAACATGCCTTTGGCAAAGTAGTTGTTCTCTGATCATTCTCCTTAGTCTGTTGAATTAGTTGCTGTCAGTGCCATTTGGTTCCTGGCTGTGGAACTTTCCTTTTGAAACCTACAGCCCTTTGCAAGTACAACTGGACATGGTGTTACCTCCCTCAAATCAGCTGCTCCCTCCAAATCAACTGGCCCTCCCAGTCCTTTTCAAGAAGCTCTTGAAATCTGCATCCAGAGATTTACTCTTCATGTTGCATCTCCTTAGAAACCAGACAAATCCCACTTACTAATTCCTCAGTCATCATTTTTTTCCTTAAGAGTCTGACCAAGTGAAAGCTTTACCTCTTTAATAGAGGCTGTATAATCAGCTGGATACCAGCAGAAAACATCCTGAACATCTCCTCCAGTTTCTAATTTAGAGGCACAAAATGCATTATCAGCTGTTCAGCAGAAAAGTTATGTGAAGTACTACAGTAGTCTATCTGTTCTATTAACAGAAAGACCTAGTGGTACATAGTGATACATGGCAAAGCAGTGCACCCTAAAGGACAACAGAAAGGAAAAGCATTTTGGAGAAAGGCTGGAATTTCAGAAAAGCAGAGGACATGAATTTCAGGCAAATATGTTTTTTTTTCCCCCAAGAGAGATCAGAGGAAAGTATAGTTTCATGAAGATAAAAAAAGAATCGAATTCTATACTGCTCTAAGTACATCCACCACTAGGTGTCACTCCAATTTCAGATATACGAGCACAAATCTCATCTTCATTATACTTAACC
The DNA here is from genome assembly GCA_035772895.1 of Perdix hodgsoniae. NCBI lineage: Eukaryota > Metazoa > Chordata > Aves > Galliformes > Phasianidae > Perdix > Perdix hodgsoniae. The sequence continues at coordinate 19,180,861 of JAPSGF010000006.1, forward strand.
TAGATCATGAAAATATTCAGCGTTTTTAATGACTATCAGTCTCTTCTGAAACATGCATATGAAGCACTTTTAAGCTGCCTTTAAGGAACAAACCAAATGATATTTGCAAGGAAAATGTATCATTAAGTATCTAGCACCTTTCTGAAACTCAAGTAGGGCTTCAACAAAGGCACATTTGGAAGCTGTGGAGATGACAAACCTTCTGTACAGAACACCGAGAAAATTCAAACCCCCTGATGACTAAAGAATGAACTGAAAAAAACATCTTTTAGGTTGTGGCAGAATATCTGGCCCCACTACTGTTTTCTGAAGCTGTAACTCCATTAACACCGCAGAGGCCCTGCTGGCTAAGAGATAAAAGCAGATGAATCATTTATCAGCATTTTGTCCAGGAGACAATCAATTAAGTATCATATCAATTCTGAACAGGTCCTGTCTGGGCACTTTCTGTCTTTCAAGTTAACACCATCCCTTTCCAATCACAAAACTTAATACACAGAACAATGATGTAACACAGGGAAAGGTATTTAAAACATGATGCCTTCAGTGATAGAGATGAAAGGGCTTTTTAAATCAGACTTCAGAAACAGAAAATGTGGTCATAAAGTCTCTCATAATTAATTTTTTATTTCTCTCTGAAACATGAGGGGAAACTGAATGTGGGAAAATGTACTCAAGACTGCACTGGGTCAGAAAGAGCTTGCAGAGAGTCCCTAGGTAATTGCTAACAAAGCCTCTGAAGGCTCACCAGCAATGTAAAGCACTGCAAATAAGGAAACAGGAGAGCAGGAAGGTAAAAAACACTAGAAACAGCCCAAGAACAACTCTTTTAGAGGATCATATTCATTTCCAGCAAGGAATAAAACAGCCTAGTACCTTCACTTGCACACAACCTCCCCCTCCTGTTAAAAAAAATGAAGCTTCAGTTCTGAGCGTACTTAGATCGCATTGCAATGCAGCCTTTTTACAGCTGACCCACTGCCTGTCTGCATTTCCTCTAAAAAAAATATTATTAAAAAAAATCACAAAACACCCATGTCAGTGTCAGCACCAAAGTTGGAAAGGATGACAAAAGGGGAGGGAATTACTACGCAGCTGATGGGAAGACAGGTCTGAGATGAGCGATACCAAGGACAGGCTGAATTCAAAGTGAGAAGTTTATGACAAAGATGACAACTGTAACAAAGAGGTGGAAAAAAAAGGAACTGAAGCAGCAAAATCATTTGCAAGAGACAACAGAGATAACTGAACAGAAGGCAAACAACCCTAATTGTCAATAGGTTCTAAGATGAACTTGACTTCTAAATATAGTTCTCATGCTGGGCTGAGCCTTGGACTCAGAGACGAGCCGTAATTCAGACAAAACTTCCCAGTGAGGAGGTTTCTGCCAACTTGCCTCTTCCTCTGGAAGCTCCTTTGCAGCCTCACTCCAGCTGAAACTCCAGGTTTTGTCTCTCTCCTTGTCCTAAACCTAAGGATGGGCACAACCAAGGATCCCAGCAGTGCTCCTTCAGCTGCTCCTCAGTTTTATAAACTTCTACCCCATAAACCACTGAGAAGAGTTGAAACAAAAATCAGTTACAGCAGGCTCAAACCTATCATTGCTTTCATGTAGGAAGTTCCTGTATGGTTCAATGCACCCTTCATTTCTCCATGACATTACACAAATTGAGAAAGTATGACTGTTTACTATACGTCACTACACATTGGGTGATGAGGCCATAGGAATTGTAACATTAAAATCAGAAAACTGTCTAATTGGGAGTTACAGCCCATGATCAGCATGAAATTCTGCTTCAGAGAAAAGAGCAGAAAGCCTTGAGTGAGATTTATGGCAACATTGACTCAAACTTTATTCCACAAAGCACATATCTTCAGGTTTCAGAAGAGCCTTAACCATTTCAGCTCTGAGAATTCTGAGGAATAACTTGTGTTCCTTTAACTCCACTACAATTTAGTACTGTAAAGCGAGCATTAAGTCCTACAGCCCCACTAGGATATTATGAAGTCATCGTTTACTTCTATCTATATTACAGTGTCTGCCTTTCAGTGTAGGCCTTGAGTAATGGCTGTACTCAAGCAGCTGAATATAGGTTAGATGCACAGAAATAGGAGACAGTCTGGCAGGAGGTACTGTGTGACAGCAGCATATGCTACACTGGTGGAAAAAATGACAGGAGACGAGAGAAGGAATCACAAAGCACTTAGTCACTGTGCACAGAGGTTCATAGACTTATGTAAAGGATCGTTCAGTATTCAGAATCATGTAAGAATGAATACAAATACAATCTGGAAGAACATATACATTTTTGTTTGGTAGAATCAAGCTTGACTACAAGAGTCTTTGTGCATCTTCATCTTCATTCCAGACTTTGCTCTGTCATAAATCACTGTCCAAGAAACATGCCATCGAGGTAAGATAATTCCTTGGTGCTTTGGCAGGGCAGATGCTGGTTACTGCTTATGACTCCACTACCAGTGCTTAAGCCGCACCTCAGCCTCACACTGACTCAGTGAACCAAACTCACAGATGATTCCAAACACCAACCAGTTTAGCTTCAATGTACATGTTTACATTGCTACTCCAGTATCAGTCTGCCCTGAAGGAATAAACTGATCTGCAGTGCAATTTATCTTGTATACCTCTACCAGGTCACTGCTGTGCACCCAGCAATTTCCCAGGGTGCATTTGGGCATCCAAAAAGAGCACATCACCTCCCTTAGAAAGGCTGCAGCTCTGAGAGGATGAGATGGTGCACACAAGTCACAGCCCTCACATGCCTTTTGCATGTAACCACATCAGAGGTGCAGCCAAACTACAGCTTCCAGCAATCCTCCAAAAGGATCCTGAACTATTTCAATCTCACCACACCTACATGACACATCACTGGGGCCAGGCATGACATGTTTGCCCACACAACTGCAAACCATTAGTAGCAATCTAGATGAAACAGCAGCCAGAAGTTATCTGCAGGAACCATACCTTCATGCCCTCCAGTGTATACAGTAACCCATGTAGACCTCTGCAGATTCATATCTTATATACAAATCAGAATATTCTTCAGAGTTATTTCAATGTGGCTGTTCAAAGCCAGTTATTTGGCTTTCCTGGTAAAAGATGAATTCAGGATATCAGGATTTCCTGAGCAACAAGGCAGAGGCAGAAACTTTGTTATGCACATACACCCTAACTGTTTAAACAGACTTGAAGATTTTGTTGTCTGTGTGGGTTTGTTGTTTTTTGTTTGTTTCAAACTCTGCATAAAACTGTGGTCACACAAGAACAAAAGCACTAAGTAACAAATACGTTGGTTGAAGCAAGTAAGCATCACACCAGTTATATCACACAAACACAATGTCAAAACATCAAGTGTTAAAGCACCTACACCTGCAGGTGCCCCTGGTTGTACAGCCAAGTATCATGGTGCACTGAACACATTCATTCGAGAAAAAGGAGTCTTTAGAATCTTGGTTAACACTCCCAGAGCCTGACACTAGGATCCAGAAGGCATCCAGTCAAACTAACTTCAATGGGGAACACCATAACAAATGAAAAGAAACAAAAGCAAAGAATGCAATTTCAATTATTACAGCTGGACTGCACTGGAAAAAAACATCTTCATTGCCATATTCCAGATTTTCTCCAGCAGGAGGAAAATAACTTCCTTAAGCTATATCTTTTCCACTCAATAACTGACTTAGAATGAGTCAGTTCCATGTAAAATATTTTTTCCCCACAGCTAAGACAGTCCTTGCTACTCTCAGTGCAGTTAATCTCAGTTAATCTATAATGTCAGTAATATGATTTCCACAGGCACTATGCACTGCTTGATGGGGAAAAAAAATACTATTATACTCTACACCAGACAGACAATTCCAGGCTTAGAGAAATGGCTGCATGGTCTTAGTGATATAATTTTCTTTTTGCCTCCATTGGACATTATGTTTTTCGAGTATACACTCTGGCTTCTCCCTTTACAGTACCTGGAAGTTGTCTCTCAACTATGGAACTGTCAACTCCATCTTCCCAGACTTAGGATTCACAGCTGCTATTGCTGCTTCTGCTGACACCTAGGAAAGATAAGAACCAGGAAAGCACAAGGTCTGTGAGCAGATGCAATGAGGTCTATTAACTTGTCAGGCTACAGTGAAAACCAATATCAAGTGTGCAGATTACACAACACTCTGCTTCTTCAGACCTGTAGCTTCTGGGACACCTTGACAAAACCAGCAAGTTGCAAACACCATTACAAATACAGGGGCAGAAAAGTCAGATCAGGTACTCCCATTTCTCATTGTTCTCTTTATCAAGATTGTGAGGAAGGCTAGAAACAAGGAGAGAAGCCACCAAATCAAATATGTAGATAGGTGGCTGAAATCAGGTACTTTACCCACGTATGGAGACTGTATACAGGCCCTGGTGGACAGAAATGCTTCACTGCTAAATGTTACAAGCTGCACTGGCTGAGAAGGGAAGCCCAGCAGCAGGCTCTCAGAAGGTGCAGGCAAGAGCTGGCATGATATTACATGGTGGTTGAAGCCACATCCACCACAGAACCAGCCCCTGTATAGGAAAAAAAACAAGCAAACCAAACAAAAAAACACATGAGAAGTGGGCTAACATTTAAGTCTGTCTTAATGGCTGTGCTCTCATAGCTGAGATTTTCTTGCTGCTAAAACAGAATGAGGAAGAAACCAGAGTAGTATTTCCTGTTACAAACATAACATCTTAGACTTAACTGGTCCAGTAGTATACCCCCAACACACAGTTAGGGTTTGAGCCATAACAACCCATTTTATAACACAAATGAGATTTAAGCTCAACAGCAAGAAAATTCTCTCCAGCAATCTAGTCTTCCCTGTCACATGGCTTCACCTACAAACAGAATAAGGAAATAACTACTTGCTTCTTACAGGAAATCATCCCTCTGACAAAGGGCAGGCTATAAATATTTCTGTGTTATATTCAGAAGAATCTACATCTTCACTGGTTAACTTTCTTCTCAGCAATGTGGCAGCCGCTCCTCAGGCATCCTATTACACAGTCCCACATCAAACCCTGGATCGATCAGCCTTTCAGCCACATCCATGCACTGCCCCAAAGTGAAATCTGTCCAGCAAACACCTGGATTCCACCTGAACAAGCTCTCAGCAGAAAATACTAAAGAGACTACTCCAAGACCCATCTCTAGACTCCCATGGCCAATGGCACAAAGTTTAAAAAAAAAGATTAACTACAAAGGTGAGTCAGAGTAATAACAATGGGGTTCAAACACACAGTTGTTAAATGCTGTCCCACAGTCTTAGATTAACTGAGAGTGGCTGTGCTGTGATTAGTGAGATCAGGTTCCTACTTTTCCTAATGAAATCAGGTGACAAATAAGAAAAAAAGACTTCCTGATGTACGTGAATCAAAAACACAATAATCAAAGCCAAACCCAAAAACTCACATTGCCTTATATTTTCTCTAAAAACCAAATCTCAGTCTTCAATATAATATTTCACATAGTTCTGCATTGCTCCTGTGTTCATAAATTACAGCAGAAAAGAAGTAGGTTGACCTAAAATTGTAGTTATCCCATTAATACCACAATCCCCAGGCTCATTTGAGCAAGACTGTCAAATCTCCACTGTTCTCAGACACCATGCTTTTTTTTTTTGCCCCAATAATGATACAAAAGCTGGAAGTTGAGATCTGTTTCTACACATCACCAGAGAGAAAAAATTATTTCTCTCTGTATTAATATATTGTTATGCCATTGTATCTGTCTAAATGGCCACCCTCCAGAGGGTTACCAAATGAGTATTAGAGGTCCCATCCAGGAGGATAAATACACAGCAGTACAGACAGGGCAGTTAGCCATCAATCTCATTAAAAACAAAAAGGAGAAATAACTTGTACACCCAAAGCACCCCGCCTTAAGAAAGAGCCAGGTGCTAAACAATCCCAATTTCATTAAAAAACACTTAAGGAAACAAGTGCTTGGAAGTGAAAATCATTTGGAATTTAGGGAGTGCCAGAGGAGCGGATGGAGGGGTGGAGTGACAACGTACACAAATAGGACATGTTGAAGAACTGAAGCTCAGATATCTTAAAAAACAGAAAAAAATCTTAAAGTATAATTCAAGATTACATTTCAGCTTTAATATCTGCTTTTTCTTTTCATTTACCTAATAATCAAGCTTGAAGTTTGCTAAACCACTGAAAGTTGTTTGAAGCAGAGTTGACCAGAAAAGAACTGATGTACACAAGGTTCTTAAATGCAGAAGAGCAGAAACTCAACATATACACATGGACTGCAACCAAGACATGAGAATTTATTTCCTTAAAACCACAAAATTTGTTGCTTAGATCCACTGACACTCCAGTATGTAACTTATACCATTGCATCCTTATATGAACTGCTAAAATAAATCCAGAGCAGCAGCACAGCCAGAAGGAAGTTTAAGTGAATTTACAAGACAGCCACAAAAATCACTTTCAGTATTTGAAAGTTGTATTAACATGACTTTATCAGTATCATTATTTGTAACTTGTAACTGCGGAGATTCTAAAACTTAAAGGTGACATTTCTAACCAGTATAAACTCCGAAGATTGACCTTTAAAAATCTTTCACTGAAGTCTGATAGCGGCTACAGCTTGGCAGGTTCAGGAAAAAGCCAATTACTGATAAAAACCTGAGAGTGGATTTGCATTCATTTTGCAAGACAAAAAAAAGCCTAGGACATCTTTTCTTCATTTAAAAGTTATTTTTTATGCTTGAATTAATGGTTTTGCAGTAAGAAAAAACTTATGAGTGAAACCAATCCATATAATTCAACTTATTTTTGTTTTATTCCGGATGCAATGAATTCCACACATCTCAAGCTATTAGTCACTATTTCATAAGGCTACCTCTCATTTTGTTTCCCAGTGCTTTAGAGAAGGAGATACTACCAGCTCATCACTAAACAAACTGAGCCCTAACTAGCAGACTATAATTGGGATGCCGAGACAGTAGTTTCTTTGTGCAGATGATGAGGGCAGCAATGTCTGAGCCTTCCAGGACCAATACACCAGCACCACCAGTGTTCAGAAGCACTCGCAAACAGCTTATTTTGAAAAACTAACGACCTGTAAATCAGCTGTTCAATCAATATCACACATCTCCATCAATCAAACACAAGCTTCAATAAATCCACACTCCTACCATGAACTGCCAAACTGGACTTCTGTCTAAAAAAATTCCAATTTAACTGTAAAATTTATTCCCTTAATTAATACTCAGAGAGCATACAACTCCTCTATGTAACATACACCACTCGTAATGCTTTTCTGAAAGTCATTTCCAAAGTGCTTGGCAGCCTGCTGCCCACATACTGCTCCTTCAGAAGGGTGGCTGAGGTGCCGGAAACATTGCCAGATTACAGGAAGATTGCATCAACCACAAGTGAAGCAATGCATGCTCAGGGCACAAGAACTTTCTTATCTCAGAATGGCAAACTCTCGCTGCACGGCTTGGAGTGAAATTTTACTTCTATGGGCAACAAAAGGTTTCTTTCAAGCAAACCCACAGACCTAACCAAGCCCATGGGGCCTAAATACTTGCAAGCACACGCCTTCCTTGGCCAAAGATCACCTGCTCCACCAGGCCCTCAGCATCACCTCAGCTGCTTCACAGCAGCCTCACCTTTCAAGAAAGACCACAATTCCTGCCCTACCTTCCACCAAGAAGAATCACTGAATTGTAAGGACTGAAAGGGACCTCTAGAGATCACTGAGCCCAAGTCCCTGCTAAAGCAGGTTCCCTACAGTGAGCTGCATAGGAAAGTAAGGAAAGTGCCAGGTAGCTTTAAAATCTCCACATAAGGATGTTCCACAACCTCCAGGCAGCCTGTGCCAGTGCTCTGTCACCCTCACAGCGAAGAAGTTTTTCTCCATGTTTGCATAAAACTTTCTGCATTCCAGTTGGTGCCATTGTCCCATCTCTGGGCACCACTGAAAAGAGCCTGGCTGCATCCACTTGACTTCAGCACCTTAGATATTTTTAAGTGTTGATAAGATCCCTTCCTGGTCTCCTCCAGGATGAACAGCCCCAGGTCTCAGCCTTTCCTCATAAGGGAAATGCTCCAGGCCCACAGTCACCTCTGCAACCCTCTGCTGGACACTCTCTTTCTTGCACAGGGGAACCCAGAACTGGGCTCAGCACTCCAGCTGTGGCCTCAGCAAGGCAGAGCAGAGTGGGATCACCTCTCTTTACCTGCTGACCACACTCTTCTTAATGCAGGAAACCATTGGTCTTCTTGATCACAACAGCACACCACTGGCTTATGGGCAACCTGCTGTTCAGCAGAACACCCAAGCCCTTCTACCCAGAGAGCCCTAGAGAAGGACATTCCCAAACACTGCTTCACACAAGGAGGCACCTGGTGGGCTCAGGACCTGCCACCCATCCAGGGAATAAGCACATTAACCACATTTGCCTCCTTCTCCTTCCCTGTGGTGTAAGTCCCTGTGGTGTAAGTTACCACAAAATAACGTTGCTTTCCTCGCACTAAAGAAGAAGAAAACCACAAAAACAAAACAAACATCCCCCCCCCCAAAAAAAAAAAAGCCCCACCAAAAGACCCAACCACCAAACCCTCACACCACCCCCAACCAGCAGTGCACCGTTCAGGGCTCTCTTTATAGTCAGGACAGGATGAGGGGCGGAACGCGGTGCCGCCGTTCTGCCATTCTCTTGGACGCTCGTGTTGTCAATCACCACAAAAGAGCGGGCCGCCAGCGTGCAGGCCCTCGCGGGAGCCCCCTGCCGGTGGCGGCGGCGGCGGTCCCTCCTCACCGCCCTCCCTTCGCCCTCCGCCCGCGGGGTTTGGCGGCGGCCGCGTACCCGCAGCGCGGGGCGGGCGGCGGGAGGGGCGAACCGAAATAGCCGGGTGAGGCCGGGTGACGCCGCGCTGGCCTGCGAGCGCGCCGGGACGGGTCCGCGTCGTTCGCTCTGCGTCCCCGCGGACCGCGTCGGATGGGGTGAGGACGCCCGGCGCGGGGGACGGCGACGCGGCCATGGCCAGCGGCTGCCCCTGGGAGCGGGCGGCGGCGGCGGGAGAGGAGGAGGCGCTGAGGAAACTGCTCGTCCGGCTCCGCAACGTCCAGGAGAGGAAACGGCCGGAGACTCTGGTGCAGACGCTGAGCGACATGCTGGAGCTGGCGGCCCGGCAGAGCGGTAAGGGGCGGCCGCTGCCCGCCTGCCCTCCCGGCTCCGCTCCGCCGGGCCGTAACGCAGCTCTCCGTGTCCCCGCAGCTCCGCGGCTGTTCGGCGGCTGCAACGCCCACGTGCCCCTGCTGCTGGTGCTCGACCTGTACGCGGGAGCGGCCGGCGTGCAGCAGGTAATGGAGCGCTCCTCCCCGACACCGGGGGGTCTGCGGGTCTGTGAGCTCTGAGCTCTTCACGGGCTTGTCGTGGAGGCTTCGAATGGTTTGGCTTGGAGGGGACCTTTAAGCCCCCCATCCCCACCCCCTGCCGTGGGCTGGCTGCCCCCCACCAGCTCAGGCTGCCCAGGTCCCATCCAACCCGGCCCTGAGCGCCTGCAGGGATGGGGCACCCACAGCTCTATGGGCAGCTGTGCCAGGGCCTCACCGCCCTCTGAGTAAAACATTTCTTCCCAACATCTAATTTATGTCTCCCATCGTTTTATTTAAGGCCACTTCTCCTTGTCCCTCATATAGAAAGTTGCTCCTCTTCCTGTTGATAAGCCCCTCTTGAGTACTGAAAGGTGAGATCTCCCCAGAGCCATCTCCAGGTTGAACAGCCCCAGCTCCCTCAGCCAGTCTTCATAGGAGAGGTGCTGCAGCCCTCTCATCATCTTCGTGGCCTTCTGGACCCACTCCAACAGTTCCACATCCTTCCTGTGCTGGGAGTCCAGGCCTGGACACAGAACTCCAGATGGGGCCTCACAAGGGCAGAGCAGAGGAGTAAAATCAGCTCCCTCTGCCTGCTGGCCACCCCTCTTCTGATGCAGCTCAGGATACAGTTAATCTTTTGCACTGCAAGAGCACACAAGTGCTTCTGGGTTCTTCACGCTCTTCTGCACACCTCACAGGCTTCTGAGCTATCAGAATTGCCTTCCAGTGTATTTCCGATGTGTCGGTATTGTACTACAGTGACACAGACTTCTAGCAGAATGTCTTAAGCTACATTTCTGCCCATGTGGCCCAATCCTTTGACAGTCATATGGCCGGTTTGTAGGGGAAACATGCCCTGTACCAGAAGCTGAAGCTTCTGCTTGGCTGACCTGTGTAAACAAGGGGTGGCACCTGACCGGCTCAGTGCTGAGCTCACAGTGCTGCTGCTGCTGGGCCCATCCCATGGAGAGCCCCTTCTTGGCAGGCATGTATTGAGTTCCTGACTATGCTGTACCCAAAGAACATTTACAGACTCCAGATGTGTGCAACTCACTCTCTTTGTGTATTAAGTACATTGGTATGGTTATAAGATTTCTGGCATCCTTTACTTGTTCCCAATTCACAAAACAAATCATGCTGCATATGCCTCTTAAATAATACTATTGTGTAAGGTTTGGTTTTTTTTAAACTATATAGACCTTAGCTAGTGATCAGAACATAAAATCCAGATTAAAATATAAAAGGTTCTTCTAAAGACAGGGCCTGTGCAGAGTCTGATATTTGAATTTGTTTTACTGTGGAATTGTCAGGTTGCTAGGAAATAAAGAAAGATAAAGCAGTAATTTTTTTTCAGGATGAAGCATATTAGATATGTCACAATTTACAAAACCACTGCTGAGGAGTTCAGGCAAGGAAGTGAAAAACATGAGATTGAAGCACAGCCAGAAGCAGGTCTGAGAGGGCTGCATGAGACTCTTAAGAATTCCATTAGAAGGCAGCGATCATTTAGTTCTCATTTTCATAGTGGTATAAATCTCAACTTTAATTTGATGTAATGCAGAACTTTGAAATGACTTCTTTGCATTACTACATTGTACTCGGGCATCAAAACAAAGCTCAAAGGCAGTGCAAAGCTCCAATCTGCACAAAATGCCGTGGGCAGCAATTCCTTCACATTCTGTTATAGTATTTGCAAACACCCACAGTGTCTCAGCAGAGCGCTGCCTTCCTTGCTGCACCCACTGCAGCTCATTGCAACTTTTGTGTATACGAAGTCCTGTGGCAGCAGTGAGATGACATGGCCCTGATTTCAGTGTAGTCTCTTCATACTGCTAATGAATTCTCATTGAATGAATTGATTGAATCTTTTTTTGCTTTTGGCACTGTAATAAAACTGACTCTCATAACAGAGTAAGCAAGTGAGAGCCAGGTCTGAAATGAGGATTTTCTTTCCCATCCTGTGCTCACCTAATTGCAAGGCATCGTATCCTGTTGCTGTTCCACCAGCTTGTACAGAGTACGTTTGCTTAACAGCTTAATATTTCAGGTACCAGTGCAAGTCAGGCTATGGGCGTAAACCTTACAGGTTCCTTTATAAATAGAAAAAGACTGAGCTGTAAGGTCAATACCACCATGAAGTAAAGTAGACATCTTTTAAGTGAACATGGCAGTTTCTTTGTGCAGTTACTGGCTGACACTGACTGGAGTGGGTGAGAAACTGTGGAGCAAAATTTGTGTGCACTTGTGGAAAGAGCAGTCAGCAGACCCTTATTGTGTCACACACAAAGGTGTGAGCTAATGTCATAAAAATTCATTGCATGCTAGAAATGAAAAGGACTTGATTTAAAAATAACAGTTTCATTGCTGCCATCAGCTGTTTGTATGTGTCGTGGCCGCTCACATGTTTTTAAGAATATCTTGTGTTTTGTGCTTTTTTCCTTTCCCTTTAGTGTTTCTGTTATTTAAAAGATCCTCACTTGCTTATGTAACTGTAAATTGATAATAACCTCTTTGTTATCTCAGGCTGTGATTTTAATATTGTAAAACTGACCTCATATCAGCAGGTCACATGTTTGCTTCTGACTTCCCTGGCTCCATAGTCATTATAAATGTTTGGTACACTTGGAGTCACAATAATCCAAGTAAAAATGGTCAATAGAAATATCAATATCAGAGCCCATTTTAGTACAAAAATTCTGTAAAGTCATTGTGCTGATTTTCTTTGGGTTCTAAACTTAGCAAGTGGCACTTCAGAATCTTTTTAAAGTAGTATACAGGGTATCAATTAATGGTTACCTCTGCAACATATTTGCCTTGCAGCTTTGATATTTGTTGCTTTGAACATGGAAAATTAGACAGTATGTAACCCCATATTGGGGAGCTTTGGTGGTCGGAAAATATTCTGAATTTGAATGAGTCTGTCACACAGCCTAGACTAATTGTCCTGACTGTCTGTACTAATGGTTTCTACTTTAACACGGAGCAAGTCAGCTGGCTGTCTAAGCAAGGGAAGAGCATGGAAACTGGCTCATGGTTAAGCACAGACTGCAAGTTTGAACTGAAGAGTTAAATTGGCTTTAAAAAAAGGAGAGTTAAATTGGCTCTGCAAATATACACTACAACAATAGCGAAGCTACCGCAGACATGTGAACGTAGTGCCTGTGACCTATGAAGTGTAAGAACAGAATTCTTTTTCCCCGGGAGCTACATCACCTTTTTCATAGACTTGCCAAAGCTGTCATGAAAGCTGCCAAGTTTCTAGTCTGTGCTGCTCGTGTCTCTCATCTTTCATGCTGCAGGGTTAGAGATCACAGAATCTCTATGAACTCTGCAGTTATGCAGTTACACTCCATGGAAAAGGCTGCTTAGTTTCCTGGTTTTGGTAGCTGTCTTGTCTTGACCCCTTTGCTTTATATAACTCTTCTGTTGAAGTCTGGTTTAATTGTGCTTATTGTTTTTGAGCTATACCTAGACTATGGAATCATAGAATGGCTTGGGTTGGAAGGGACCCTAGGGATCATCATGTTCCAACCCCCCTGCCACAGGGAGGGTTATCTTCTGTTTTAACCCTATTGTTACAGCACACAGTTCTACTTCCACTTTTTGTTCTTTTCGGTTTTTTTTTTGTTTTTTTTTTTTTAATATTGTCAAGGACCTTTATGCTTTGTTTTCATTTCTATTTGTAAAATCCATTATATCTTGAACTTCTGGCATTTTTCAGCTCTCTTCCTCTCTTTCAGTACAGCGGGGTTTTCTTGTTTATCGGCAAATTTTTTTCTGCATGGATTTTGCTCAGTGCTGTCATCTACATGTTCAGTTTTATCAGCCTGAAGGCCGATACACCCAGCATGCTGGTCATAATGATAACGACCATTGTTCCAGTATCAGGGAACAGGGAACAGATTTTTCCAACACGGACAACCAAAGAGGAGCATTTTTTTCAGTTTGTTTATCTTGTTTATTTTCAGCTTTGTTTTCAGATATTTGAAAGTCAGGGCACTTGACGCAGAGTGATAGTTTTCAAAAACGAATACATCCTTTCTCCTTATCATTTGCAATTAAGCACCAAATTCTTATGGTGAGTGCCGTGCTTCAATGAAGTTGGAATAGCTGTCCAGTGATCTTTAGTGGCCCATGATGGAATACTATGGATCTCCTATCTTTTTTTCTCTCTCAAAATCTCTTATGTGTGTGTTCTCTAGCCTCAAGCGGTGGAAGGTGGTGTGTTGCTACATGTGATGCACTCAGAATCATTAGCATGTTTTACTTTCAGCTCTTTACTCTTTATGTCCTTTGTCTTGTATTAATTATGTCTCATTTAGCTAGGTATCTTTTCATAACGTGTATCTTCTGAAAGCCAGGGTATTAAAACACAACACTTAGGTTCCAAATGGAGTATCTGTTCTACAATAGCTGTGTTTTTATTCTACAGATGGGTTGGTCGCTTCTTTGCAAGTTGATTGAAATTTGTCCAAGCACTCTGCAGAACATAGCTCTTAAGGATGTTGGGAAGGACTGGGAAGTACTGGGTGTTCACCAGTAAGTATGTTGTATGCGAAGAGTCTTTCAAAATGTTTTATATCATGGCAGCATAAATAAAATGCATTTATGTAAAGTTATAATATCAGCTTCTACATAAATATTTTTATGGATTTCTTCAGTTTTTATAATAAAAGACTCGCACAAGCAGGGGTCTTGTCTGTGTGTATAAATTACATAATGGGGAAAATAAAGAAAACTGAGCCAGGCTCCTCTGTGGGATGTGGCCAGTGATAGGACAAGAAGTATTAGGCACAAATTGAAATAGAGAAAATTCCTCTTAAACATTAAAAAAAACCAGTCAATTGTATTTTAATACTTTGAGGTTAATCAAACACTGGAATGGGTTGCCTAGAGAGGCTGTGAAGTCCTAGCCTTGGAGATATTCAGAACCTCAGTGTCCATGGCTCTGAACAATCAGCTATAACTGACCCTGTGCTGGGGAGGGGAGCTGAATTAAGAGATCTTCTGAGGTCTTGCCAATTACAGTGATTCTGGGATGCTGTGGCTGTGAAGATGTTTTATTTTAACAGACAGCATCACCTGGACTGTTTTGTGTATGTGTTATTCATAAATATGATGTGTTATACCCACAAGACTCAAGTGGTATAAATCAAGACAGGTTGTTTCTCACACCTGATCATAGTTGTGTGAAAATAAAGTATTTGAAGGAGTCACCTCAACTACCTGTGAAGTCAGAGGACACGGTTACCCTCGGAATGTGATTCCTTCCATTGTTGCAATAAGCAAAGCTGAAGCAAGGTATGCTTGGATTTGAACATGCCCATATCTCTCCATTGGCTGTTGAGGGAACCTAACCGGAAGTGGCTCTGTTTAGATGGGATGAAGACTGGCAAAGGTTAACTGAAGTTGTTCCATGACAAATACTAGTTGCAGATGCAAGTATAATACAAATGGGAGAGAAGGGCTTGGTTTGGTGTTCTCTCACTTTGACAGGTTGCCTCATTCAAGGCAGATAATGACAGCAAGGAGCTACAGCCCTATGACTCCACTAGTAAATCTTGCTCTGCTTTTACAGTCTTCACCATACCCTTCCTTAGAAAGGCTGCTATTGTTATGTTACTTGCATGAAGTTGTGGTATGTCTGTTGTGGTTTTTTTTTTTTTTAAAGGGTGGCTAGAGTACAGAGTCAGCAGGGGCATGAACTGCCTTGTTTTTGTTGGAAAGCACAAGTGATTTTTTGTTGCTTTTCATGAACAATAACTGAGGTGGAGCTGTACCAGCTAGTTAAGATTTCTTTGGCACACTTGTTAATTAACTTATTCTGGGAGGTACAGTAACTCTAAAGATAGTGTTTATTCTTTGGTCCCCAGAAAATTCCTGTTTTTGAGCTGGTATTTTGCACAGTCTCCTGTTATGGGTTATACATTCACACCTGTTATAAGCACCACATAGCCACCCACTTGCTCCCTCTGATGGGACTGGGAAGAGAATCAGAGGGGCAAAAGTGAGAAAACTCATCATTTGACATAAGGACATTGCAATAAGTAAAAGAGTAAAAATCAATAAAACAAAGCAAATGCCATAAAAGCAATAATTTGCCACAAGTCCACCAATGCCCAGCCAGTCTCCAAGCAACTGCAACCCTTGACAAACTTCCCCCAGTTTTACTGCTGAACATGACATTACATGGTGTGAAATATCTCTTTGGTCAGTTCAGAAGAGCTGTTGTGGCTTCATTTCCTCCCAGTGTATTGTCCACAGCTGATTAGGGAGCAAGGAGGTAAAGAAATCTTCATGCTACGGTTTCTACATGGGTATGCATGTATGCTCACGTCTGCAAATAGACAACAAAATGCATTAGGAATGCCTAAGACTACGACATTTTAATCAGCAGGTTAAGGAACCACATTGCTGGGTGTTAGTTACTCTACCAGCTTGGTTAGGTTGGCTCCTTGTTTTTGTTGATTCATCACCCAGATACTCAGCCCATCTATTTGGGCTGTATGTTTGGCCAAGAATTTGCCTCGGGACTGAAATGCCAGTATCCAAAGTGTGCATACAGAAACTTCATGGAGGAATCTGTTCTGAGTTTGAAATGGGGGGGGGGGGGGGGGGGGGGGGGG